>KZ308351.1:250298-664992 GCA_000376725.2 Ladona fulva | reverse complement strand
TTGGTGTTCTTTCAACATGTATTTTGAATATTCCCTTGTTTTCGTGTTTTAAAAATGTTTTCAATGTATTTTGTAGTGCTAACATTTTCATTAAAAATTTCTTTTAATGTTTTTCCTCTGTATTTTCGCGGTTAATTTTTCACCCCCCTTCTCTTTGGGTGTTTTCCCGCAACGTGGGGTTTTTCTTCGTCAATTTTAAGTTGCAAAGATTTTTACTCTACTCTTTCTTTCTGTTTTTACCTAACAGCAGTACATATAATAACGAAATACGAGGTTAGGTGGAAGAGAGGTACACATGGGTCTAATATCTCCAAAAAAAGGATCCATATATCTATATTTCATACTTGAGGGGAAAATCATCCATGGTAACTTATTGAATGGGATATAAGAAATATTCTCTCTCGCTCTCAAACAGTTATTTATACACTGATTTGGATTCTTCTACAATTTTTTTATTTCCCCATTAGCAATCAAGTTATTAGCATAATTGACTTTAATGTTTAGATTTTTGTTATTCAAAAGCACTCATTATTTTTCATCGACCTTGAACGAACAGTTTGAAAATATTATAAAGCCCTGTAATTTTTTAAAGTAAGAGAAGGCTTTTCGCTGTACAACGGATAGAGAAGAGAATATTTCCTTTTCATCAAACATTTTTATGCAGCAACTGAAAATGATGGGATGGTACCGTGAGCTTGAGTAAGAAATAAATAAAAACCGTAATTACATGGTGTTACTCTTCACCTTGTCAGATCTTTCCTGTAATTGCCCATCCTGTTTTCAACTCGTTTCGAGCTCTCGAGTAATTACCTTCAAGCTGCAGAGCTTATCGAGACGTTTTTTCTTATTTTTCCGAGTGTCGTAATTTTTCTCACCTTTTCGAAGTTACTGCGGCGATAATTTACTCCCATTTAAATAATCGGCAAGGAAAGTTTCATTCGAAAACGATCTTTATAAATGGCTAATTCATATTCGTATGTGTTTTCGATATTGTGTGGTTATGGTCTCTATTACGTCATTTAGGGTAGAAAGCAACACTTTAAGGCTTCGGAAAAAGTATGTTTTTTATGCAACCGGCTCCTTGCAAATAGCTTAGCCGAGTGTACAGTGCATTTTGACACTTTTGAGGGGAATAATATGTCAATTTTGATCGTTAGTTTAACTAAATAATTATCTATATCGATGGAAATACCGTTTCCATTCTAATCGCACATTACAGAAAAAAAGCACAGAAGGAACTAGGCAACTATTGATGTGTGACATCAAAGAGCTACAACAAGCATATCCTTGGATTGTTAACTCTTTATGAAGTATGATTTTTTATGATGATAAATTTACATTTGAGAGCAATGGAAAAATCTCTTGATATTCATACCGAGAAAATTAATTAGTTGAATTCAACTGTAGTTAACAATTGCGTTTGTAAATTTCAAGAATTGATAATTTTTAAGCTACTTTCTAAAACAGTTTTAAAGATCACAGCTTTCATTCGATTTCCAGATATGACATATTTATGATTCACCCTTGTATATTAATGTTTTCAATTGTTATGATAGGTTAAGTATTCCATCATCATAAACATTTTTGACAGAATTATTATTTCTTGATGTAGCTATGAGGTATGTCGCTTCAAATTCTGGTCACATGAGTGTGAGGTATTAGATTTCAGCTAATTGCTATCTCTAAGCGGGTCACTGGATTACTTAAAATTTTTTAAGTTATTATTTTCAATAAAAAGTTAGAGCTCCTATTATAATTTATCTTCTTTGGCTCGTTTCTTGTTGTTATTTTAAAAATGTGAAGAATAATTCCACTGGAGCGACGACCGACGTAAACTACAGTTGCTCACTTAAGCAAACATTCATGTCTTCTAACTCTTCCCTTTCTTTAAGTAATGCACACTGTTTCATCCAAGTAGCGGATATTAGCATGAATGCATGTAATTTACCGTTTGCTCGGGTATATTTGAGGCAAACGCGTTTAGTATACGACAAGTGAAAACGGAGCATAAATAATGCCTATAAACGGGAACATAAGCGGAAGACCCCTGAGAGTCATAGTTGCACGCCTGTACGGCGCCAGCTCGCCCCGGACACTAGCCACTCTCCTTTCCCTCATTCAGACGCACAAACTCGAACATCTAATCACCAGCGCCACCTACGCCCTTCCCTCCGCCTCCACACTGGCCATAATCACTTCCACGCCCTAAATACTGCACTGCAATAAATTAGCTCTCCAAGGAGATGACGCTCTCTCCATCACCACGCGGAAACTCTCCCGATAATTATCTCAGCCCCTCTCAGAAGACGTTTAGAGCTACATTTCAATCGCAAAAAATCGGAATATCTCTCTTCACCCCGAGCTGTGGCGTGGAAAATAACTCTTTGTCGTCCCATGCGTTTTCATCCCGTTTAACGATTCATTCATTTTTCTCTTATTGTTTCCGTTCCTAGTTTGTAATGCTTTGTAATCAGCTTTCGAGAGTGTTCATCCCACGCATACAGAGTCGATACACTTGTCATTTTTTCACTTTTCATTGGGGTGCATTACAAGAATCATTGCTGTATTCCGTTCGTAATTCAAACGTTAAGATATCATTGACATCTTACGCATGCTTGTTATTTGGCATATATCGTGCGTTTCTACATTCAAGGTAATTTAACTTCTAAATTTCTTGTCAACTACTGATTTCAATAGTCAGTTAAATGTCTCAAAAGCTATTTTACGTAATTTTTGTATTTGTCACTCGATTGTTACGGAAAGTCATGCTCGAAGTACGCATTGCTAACCGCTCTTATTATTAAGAATTCCTCCTAATATTGCCCTATGCAATAGATTATTTAAGATATATTTTCGTTATTATTTGGAGAATTATGGTTAAATGTGCATTTTTCTAATATATTACTTATAACACGACCTCTTGACGAAAATAATACTTTTAACGGGTTCCTGTTGCCAACTAGGCAACGTGCTCGACTTCAATGAAAGCGGTCCCGGGTTCGATTCCCCTGTGAGAGCCTAGGTGCAAAATGACCTCAGTTGTTGAAGCACTTTTAACAATACTAATATTGTCATTTCATTGTCATTTTCCAGAATTGAAATCCAGCTTGAAATCTCCATTTGTTTACGTAAGGATAAATCATGGTTCGATAGAATAAATTTTGATTATTTAAAAACTGGAAATGCTATATTTCATTTAAAATTTAATATTTATATCATTATTTCTAATTTATAACAACATAAATATAATTAACCTCATCTTATTCACAATACCAGTTTCTACTTACAAGATCCGGATTTTTTCTTTAACAAACTTATGTTTCAATGGTCTTTTCTCACACTGCACTCTTTCTTTTTGTATTTACTTAGTAAATGTTTAACGAAGTACGAGGTTAGGTGGAAGAGAGGTACACATGGGTCTAATCTTTCCAGAAAAAGGATCCATATATCTATATTTCATACTTGAGGGGAAAATCATCCATGGTAACTTATTGAATGGGATATAAGAAATATTCTCTCTCGCTCTCAAACAGTTATTTTTAATATCTCTGCCATCTCACTCTGCGCAAAATCATGGCCAATAGCAGAGATGGCAACAGTAACAATAACTTAGTTCTCTCACTGCATTACAAAACTCATTAAAACAACTTCAGGATCTCTTTCTCAATTTCCCATATTTCTCTCGTTTCCCCATATTTCCTGCAAGTTTTCCTCTGCACTCCTCCACACCTCATTCTTGCAACTTTTTCTTCGTAAAGTCATCCTTCCAGTTCCATTGACTCTTCGCATTACCACATCCCTTCCCTTTCCTTCCATCGCGACTTCTCGCCCACGCGGGACTATCCACGTGTTTCTATGCACCACATTTGATGTCCCTCCAATTTGTCCACGACACGCTGAGCTGTGTTTCCTTGCCTCTTCTCCGTTCGCCTCCCCCACTGCGGTCATTTATTCATGCGCGTGTTTCTTCGTGCGGCGTTTGTGGCTCCGCGGGACGCGGAAGGGGACGCAGAGGAAAGTGGGAAGAGGTTGTAGAAATAGGGGGGAGGTCGATCGACCCGATAAAATAAACCAGGGAGTCGATTAGTACTCGAGAAATGTTAGATGCCGATCTCCCCGAGGATATTTCTGTTCCTTGCTTACTAAGCCCCTTAAGAATGGCATTTTCTTGCCCTTGAAGCGATCGTGGACTCGTCGAATGGTGTTATTTTCGAGGCGGCAAATAGTTGAGAAGATTTGGACGGTTTAGAAAAGTGTTGTCAAATGAATGGACTGAGGGCCAATTTAACTCGTGAAAGATTAAATCCTTCGCATATTTACAGCTGAAATAGCTAGTATTAAATGTAGACAAATATTTTTCTAATTCATTCCACTGTAAAGCATAAGTTACGCTGAGGTACTGCGACGGCAGATTACGCCCTCGTTTAAAAGATCAGATAATAAACTGGTTCAATGTTCACAGAAAATACTTTGCTAACTATTTTGTTTGCAAAAAACGTTTTTTTATTACACTAATTTTTAATTATACTACATTTTAACCATAAATAATAATAACGTTTTCTTTCGTCTGAGCCGTAGAAAATATACTCGGAAGATATTTCAAAATCTTCGGCACAAGGGTTGCCTCAATCAAGTAGTGCATTGTGGCCCACGCCCTTCAGAAAACAATACGGCCTTCAAACACCACAAGCTGGCACACTTCCTATGTTGAGTAACAGATATGGAAGTAGCAAAGAATTTAGGAGGTGTATTAATTTAAAGATAAATGATTTATTAAGTTTTTATGCTAATTTAGTCTGAATTTAATGCACACAAGTGAAACATGAAAGAAATTGTTAGTTAGGTATCACCTTTTCTATATTTGGCATTAAATCATCCTTCCACACAGTAGTGAAAGGTGATCTTTTCTCGGCGTGTTAGAAAGCCACTTGTTGACTATGTGAACTGTTCCCCAAATATTTCCTAAGTTTTGGAAATACATTCTTATCTCTGAAACTTTAATCCGTTTTTAATATGTAATTCTATAGTTTATTGTAGAAGTATATATGTTTACTTGTTTTTATTTGAGAAATAAAAAAGTTTCCTATATAATGGAATTCCACCAACCGAAGCCTGAGTCAATAGATTTTATCGATCCGTAGTTAAACTGATGGTAGTTATCAAAGACCTCGTGTAGTGTTAATTTTTCTAGCTCAACTTTAATTACATTTTCTTGCGCACTAAATAATTTAGTTATCAGTTTACATGTTTAATGTTAACAATGTACTCGTTTATGTGCATGTATGTATGCACTTGCTTGGGGAAAAACCCGCATTAAAACTTTTCGGTGAAAGTACTTACGGAATACCCATAGGAAAGGCTTTTTACTTACACTCCATAGGAGAAAATGGTAAGACGTAACTGGAATTAAGATACCCTATGGTAATTTTGGAATATTAATGAAAAGCAATTCGTAGCTTTTCCTTGAAACTATTGAGATTTGCAGACAAGAGATAATTTTATGGTTTTTTTCATATTGAGTCATCTCTTAGGAGATGATATGTTATGTACGAAACTTTATGGAATATTATGGCACATGATTTTACCTATTAGAATTAAATATTATATTAATAAATTATTCGAAATATTCTTTTCCGAGAATTTATTTTTGCGAGAGTCTAGAGGTTGAGAGTATGTTTTCAGAATATTCTATAAATGGGCTGCTCATTTTGATGGTAAAATTCACGTATTGCAATAGCCGATGCAATTTGGAATGATTATCCTTTCATTATCAAGTTCATAATTTTGAAAGTTCAAATCCTTATTAATTTCTTAGCCAACTGGTCTTGTTTTGAGTGATTTAAATAGCCGTCATATTATAATTATAATTAGGAGGTAATAAGAACAATTAAAAGCATGTATCCATGATGGCGCCAATAATTTAAACAGAGGTCTCAGATTGTCCGGCGATACCTACGTCTCTAAAGATCTAAAATTAACTATTATAATCTTATCAATAAGTGTAATTCAATATTGTTGGTTATTATATTTAGAATCTATCCATTTATCAAAGGTAATAAAACATTCGGAATTAGGAACTTTCGCATGTAAACTTAAGAACAAATTAACCATAGCAACAATTAAAAACCGTACTTTAGTAGTAAAAATATTTAAATTTAAATCGATTCATTTGATTAAGTATTTCAAGTTTTAAGAAAGAAAGGTATAAATGTTTTGCTTATAGGAGTGCTAATTCGTTAAGAATGCTAAGAGATAATGTCTTTATTTAGGGCATTGGTAAACATTCTTGGAAAACTTTCACTGAAATGCTTATCCTTTTTTCCGTGCTTAGGTAACAGAATGCCATAGTTATTAGATTTTGTTGTCTAAATTCACAATGAGCGGAATTAAACTAGGCTTCCGAATTAGGGTTGAAAATGTTTTAATTCGAAACTTGGAAACATAATAATTCAATTTTTCGCAAAAAATCGTTATTATGTATGTAGTTCATCACAAGCAATTGTTGTTGGATACTTTATTTGGAAATAACGATGGATTTCCATCATAATTCAGTAGCAAAGGAGCTCAAATCCATAACCATAACAAATTCCTAAATAAATAATGATTCATAAGAGATAATTTGAACAGAATGCAAGAACGACACCGAGGGAATAGACAAGGGTTCAATGGAATCGAATGCATGTGTTATCGTTCGATTTCTTTTTTTTTCTGGGAAAATATGTAAACATAAATATAAAAACAACAGAGAAAGTGATTTGATAAATCAAAAGCCATTGATCCACTCAATGCAGTGACAACGACTTAAAGCGACCTGCTTTCGACATGACGTAACGTTAACAGGAAATGCGGAAACTCCGAGGACAAAATTATAGTTAAGGTGTAAAATTGCAAATTATAGTATTTTTCCTTGTGATTTTTCCTGGGTGCGCACCATCTTGCGCTAGATTACCCTTACCCGTTTTTTATGTTTATAGTATTCAGTTTTAATGGAAGACTAAAAGGCTATTCTGAATGTAATTGTTTACGAAATATTACTACTTTTTTCTTATTAATGTTGTCAGAAAAATGCAGAGCAATGATGATGAAAGCAACAGAGCATAATGATTGTCTCGTCGATGAGAACTTAGTCTGTGAAGATTTACTTTAAATTTTACTATTTTTAGCGAATGATATTTAAAAAATGTCCCGGACCCCTAGATCTCAGACGTTATGTGTCTTCTTTTATAACAAGTGCCCCCCCCACACACACACATAGGGAAACACTGTCGGCACCACTGGTAAGAGCTGAAACCACGACACTAGAAGGGTATCTCCATTCTTATTGCAGAGGTATGCAACCAGCCCTTCGCCACATGACGTAAGGTTGCATACTTTATAGGATACACTAAGATCGTTAGGATAAACGTATGAAAGGGAAGTCAAAAGAAGCCGGTCCCTCCCTGAGAATTATTTCGGTCATCTGCATTGCTTGCGGTTATCCGAAAATAGCTCATGAATTGTTAATGTGATCATTCGTGACTTTGATATATTTATTATAGTGTATAATGTATGTTATGAAAAGGGAAGAATTTTAACCGTTAGAAAAATCAAGACCATATAAAGGCCTTTATTAAAAGTATTCAGAATAGGAAAAGGTAATTATATTTTTTTTTACTGTAGCAAATAGAATCGCTACAGCGAGGAAAGAGAGTTAAATAATGGGAATAATAAGTGGTAGATCAATGTTGCAACAAGAATGGAATATAATATCACAATCAGAATCTACATTTTGTTACGTAATTCTATAAACATTTTACATTTCTATTAAATTACACGAAGAATGATTTGTTTGAAATATCAAACCGAGAATATAAAAGGAACGAGAGAGAAAATTAGGTGACTGAATGTTATATGTGTGGGCAGATTTTCACTTGATATGAGCTTTAAAATTTTGCCACATTTAAATGTATGTGTTAAACTATATTTATTTGTATGGAAATTATGAAGAGATTAGATTGAAAAAATGAGGAACTGTCTAAAAAATGCTATCTTTTTTAAACAAGATGAAGATGTTATACATGAATCACTATTTGCACATGAATAGATTAAATCATATCGATTCATTTTTTATTAATTGATAAGATTTCTGAATTTCTTCTCTCGTTGTATCCTAGCTCGTATCTGGGTTTCGTATACATTTGATGATTACACTCATTCTCTTTTAGTGGAATTGAGAAATGTTTCATCTACATCTAAATTAATACCCTGCAAACCATATTTCGGTGTATGGCTGGGGGTATAAGCACATAACGTTTGAGCTACTTATCTTATTCTGATCGCGAATTTTGAGGTATTTTGTCTCGTATTCTTAGGTATTGAGGTCGCTTATTTCGTGGTAAGGAATTCATGGTGTATGGTAGTCTAAAATTGTATGGTAGTCTAAGATGTGTATGTATGTGTTTTCATCCATTTCAAATAATATTTTTCTTCATAATTTTTTTGGTTAAAATTTTACCTTTTAGATTGTTAGTATACTCATAGTTTTGGTAGTATTTAAGATATTCCTCACATTTTACACAGTATTATTTTTCCAAACATCTCATTATATTCTGCATCTTTGTTTAGGTGTCTCCATCCCATTAGTAATTCCATCTCATTTAATTTAAAAAGTAATTTCATTTTTTCTTTCATAAGATTTCAGATTATTCTAGTTTTGGAAAAGTTAAAAAGTTCATAATTTAAACCTTGTGGTCCGTAATCATTTTTCATTCTTTAGACGTTAAATTTAAAAAATTCACGGATGGTAATTTTCTTACAGTATTTAAGTAAGAGATTTCTTTTGGCTCAGAAGTACAGTGTTTCGACGAGATACTAGGCTGGGCAGCCTTTTATTCAGAGTAGAGTCGAATGTGATACTATCACAACGATCACAAGATATCAGACGTGTGTTAAATATAATTGATATTAAAATAATAGAGAGTTAATAAAAATTAAAAGGGAGTGCCTTTGGCGCGGTAGGTAAGATGCAATTAAAAACCGTACTTTAGTAGTAAAAATATTTAAATTTAAATCGATTCATTTGATTAAGTATTTCAAGTTTTAAGAAAGAAAGGTATAAATGTTTTGCTTATAGGAGTGCTAATTCGTTAAGAATGCTAAGAGATAATGTCTTTATTTAGGGCATTGGTAAACATTCTTGGAAAACTTTCACTGAAATGCTTATCCTTTTTTCCGTGCTTAGGTAACAGAATGCCATAGTTATTAGATTTTGTTGTCTAAATTCACAATGAGCGGAATTAAACTAGGCTTCCGAATTAGGGTTGAAAATGTTTTAATTCGAAACTTGGAAACATAATAATTCAATTTTTCGCAAAAAATCGTTATTATGTATGTAGTTCATCACAAGCAATTGTTGTTGGATACTTTATTTGGAAATAACGATGGATTTCCATCATAATTCAGTAGCAAAGGAGCTCAAATCCATAACCATAACAAATTCCTAAATAAATAATGATTCATAAGAGATAATTTGAACAGAATGCAAGAACGACACCGAGGGAATAGACAAGGGTTCAATGGAATCGAATGCATGTGTTATCGTTCGATTTCTTTTTTTTTCTGGGAAAATATGTAAACATAAATATAAAAACAACAGAGAAAGTGATTTGATAAATCAAAAGCCATTGATCCACTCAATGCAGTGACAACGACTTAAAGCGACCTGCTTTCGACATGACGTAACGTTAACAGGAAATGCGGAAACTCCGAGGACAAAATTATAGTTAAGGTGTAAAATTGCAAATTATAGTATTTTTCCTTGTGATTTTTCCTGGGTGCGCACCATCTTGCGCTAGATTACCCTTACCCGTTTTTTATGTTTATAGTATTCAGTTTTAATGGAAGACTAAAAGGCTATTCTGAATGTAATTGTTTACGAAATATTACTACTTTTTTCTTATTAATGTTGTCAGAAAAATGCAGAGCAATGATGATGAAAGCAACAGAGCATAATGATTGTCTCGTCGATGAGAACTTAGTCTGTGAAGATTTACTTTAAATTTTACTATTTTTAGCGAATGATATTTAAAAAATGTCCCGGACCCCTAGATCTCAGACGTTATGTGTCTTCTTTTATAACAAGTGCCCCCCCCACACACACACATAGGGAAACACTGTCGGCACCACTGGTAAGAGCTGAAACCACGACACTAGAAGGGTATCTCCATTCTTATTGCAGAGGTATGCAACCAGCCCTTCGCCACATGACGTAAGGTTGCATACTTTATAGGATACACTAAGATCGTTAGGATAAACGTATGAAAGGGAAGTCAAAAGAAGCCGGTCGCTCCCTGAGAATTATTTCGGTCATCTGCATTGCTTGCGGTTATCCGAAAATAGCTCATGAATTGTTAATGTGATCATTCGTGACTTTGATATATTTATTATAGTGTATAATGTATGTTATGAAAAGGGAAGAATTTTAACCGTTAGAAAAATCAAGACCATAATATACTCGGAAGATATTTCAAAATCTTCGGCACAAGGGTTGCCTCAATCAAGTAGTGCATTGTGGCCCACGCCCTTCAGAAAACAATACGGCCTTCAAACACCACAAGCTGGCACACTTCCTATGTTGAGTAACAGATATGGAAGTAGCAAAGAATTTAGGAGGTGTATTAATTTNGTCTAAAAAGGTCGCACGTGACCAAAATTACATAGGCTACTGTGATCTTCTATGATAGCTACCATTAATTGTGAACTAAATGAACGTTTTTCTTTAGATTTACACTTTGAAAAAGATATTAGCATTTTCTATGAATTTCTTTAAATAATAATTATTGGGAGAGAGGGAATAATTTAATTTTATACTCTTTAACTCCTGCTTTATACAGTTTTATCGTTGTACTTGGTTGCAGTTTATCAGTCTCAATGTGCCTTATTATTACAGTTTTGGATCAATAGATAATGCCGCTAACATTTTATCGAGACTTTTCGAAATTCTTGTAAACTGAAGTTGGTGCAGGATAAGGATAATCCGGACATTTGACTTTTAAGATTTTTTTGATTTAAGTGAGTCGGAATACTTCTACATAAACTAAATATTATTCGGTTTACGAAGTACTCATATGATAACGATAGTTCATAAGGTAAATCTCTTCCAGAATTTATTCGACCTGCAAATAGTTCGAGGGACTTATTTACTTTAGTAACTACTTCTTCAAAGTTATTAATATATATCAGAGTGAGTGAAGAATCAATTTTCAAACTACCTTGCATTCGTATAAAAAACATTCCTCTCAAGTAAGGAAAACGAAATCTGAGACAGCTTTGACACAGACACGCAATGTTGCTCCCGAGCATAGGCAGTACTTTCAGGCGGAGGTAAGGGCGTTAAGAGCGGCGGAAGAAGAGATGTATGGACGAGGTAGCGAGAGGTTATTGTATACGGAGACTTCCACCGTCCTCACTCTATCAATCTCAAACCTTTGACCTCCTCGGTCGTCACACTCCGAGACCAGTAAGAGTCTAGTCGTCCCCGTACCGTTGGCACTCTCACGAAAGAGCACGTTCGTGTGCGGCGTCACGTTCTGTTTATCTTCGAATCCATGAGGTAATATGCGAACCATTGAGCTGGAGCAGGAGCAGGAGCAGAAACTGAAATAGTGGGCGGATTAATGCATACATTACTCCGAAAAGAGGGAAGATGGAGGACTACTTTTTAAATTAATCGGGTTTTGAAACCAAACGAGGTGAATCTATCCGTCTGCAATCATTTACGGAGAATATTTTCTTTATGGGCAGAGGATGAAACTTGGATTCTGATCGATTGAATGTGTTCCTTTCCACTTTTTTATGTCATATCCATCCATTACGTTTCATGCATCCATGCCACCGCCACCACTTTCTGCTCACTTCAGCGCGAGAATGCGTAAGCACGGTCCCCGCTCAATTCACTATCTATCGCCGTTTCTCAAACGAGACACAGGAGTGCAGGGTAGTGAAAAATCGGTTTTTAACCTATCCTCACGAAGTGACGAATGGCAATGCATAGGAAGTATCGTTTGTCATTTCGTACATGCATTGTTTGCGTGGATAGGTAGAGGAAGCTCTGTGATTAATTCACGCTAGACACTCTAGCTATAAATCAGTGTAGAATGTAAAGAGGGTCTATATTTTAATGAAACTGTTAGCGTCAATTTCCAATCTTTCGTCACATCAAACTTTCTACGAAATTGAGCTAAACCTTCATGATGTGAAACGATAAAAATATGTAAATACACGTTAATATTTTCCATAGTTCCACGCCATTCTTCATTTCTTGTTGGTAGAGATAAAGATAAAAGCTTCAACGATTACTCTTGGCCACAGTATTTATTACACATTAGGAAAGTTTTTAACGACAGTTTATCCCCTTAGAGAAGAGCATTATATATTTGATTGTCATTGGACATGCTTTTAATTTTATTACGGTTATCACAATTTAACAATGTTAAGAAAAGATATATTACTTTTATTTAGTACTTTATCTATATTTCGTTTTTCTAGAATTCACCTCAAAATTGAGTTTCTATCCGCATTAATACACATAAATTTTGTAATTTCAACAGTCGTATAATAGCTAGCTATGTTGATCTAAGCAATCAATTCACCTTCCAAACAATACCAGATGACAGAAAATACAATCGTGGAAATATTCCGTTAATAAGTAAGAAGCGTAGCGTTAGAAATTTTCTTCTGGTTTCAATTCCCAAGTATCATTTTTACTCTTCCCGACACCGCCGTCAGACCAGCAGTTCGAAACTCCCAGCAAGGTTCCTCAAGACTATTAAGAAAAAAGAAACTCGAGGCCAAAAAAAGGATTACAATGCAAACAAGCAAACACTGACTACTTAGCTCCTCCCCGATAATGTAAATTATCATCTCGGAAAGAACACATCCCATTAGCATCTAATGACTCCGCGTGGCCATTATATCATTCAGCGAAGCCACCAAGAGCCACCAACGGGCAGGAACTCCACCTTTCAAAACGGAATACACCCACTCCTTTTTGGGCGCCTGGTTCCTTCTCCAGGTGGAAAAAAGTCCCACCCTCCTCACTTTCCACCCGCCTTTCCCTCGTACCTTCTCTTTTCCTCTTAGTGGAACGGCGGGAGGGTCCGGGATCTGTCCCGGGAAGCGGCCGGCGGCGGCCTCGCGAAGAGAGACAGGGCGGTCTTTAATGAAATGACCGCCCGCCACGGCAGTCTACTTAGAAGCTCCTCGCGTGCACTTGGACCACTCCTTAGTCCCATTAGGTTTCACAAGGGGAATTAAATAATGAGCTCGCTCGCTGGCGAAGCGTGTGGGTATGGCATTTGAAAGGGAAGTGGAAAGAGATAGACGAGGAAGATGATGTTCAAGAACGTGGAAGAGGGAGAGAACGGATAGGAGGGTGAAGAATGAAAGGACGAAAGACATCGGAAAGAAATTCCGATTTGTTAGAATGAAAGGGAAGATTGTAAATTTTTTTCGAGAATGTTTTGATAGTCAGGACCCAAATATTTTGAAATAAGTGCCACTTATGCAATTGAAAAATACTAGGCTAGCAAAATCAAAAGGATGACCATTATTCTCTAAAATTGAAAGAAACTGTTAGAAATAAATATTTGAAGTAAAAATGTATGCAAATACCTAAAGCATGCTGGACAATTCGCGGGCGTTAGTTTGGGTATTGTTGTACTAGCTTAGCATTATGCATGAATGTAAATCGGAGAAATGTTACAATTTGTCAAATATTTTTCTCCTTTTAATATATTAAATCTGTAATACTTATTCTCATGAGTTTTAAGAGACAAAATTCGTGCAAAATTTGAAAAATGTCTGTGATAGAAGGCAGAAAATCTTAGTTAATGATTAGGAATATTTACAATAGATTGTTTTCTTAAATCGGCTATAAGGTTTGCTTTTCATTTGCATGAGATTAATTCTAAACATTAGTCGGCTTACAAGCCAAATTACACCTCGGTCTTATTTTTCTAGTGGAGATATCTTATCCTAAGTGATAAATATAGAATTAATTATTATATTAGATTATTATTAATTATTATTATTCATATATTGTACGAAATGTAATAACCCCTACTCTGATATTTAATCAGGTAACAAAATAACAGTATTTACCAAAAATGGTTACGATATTGAATAGGAGGTGGAAAAGTAGGAACTAAGGTACCTACCTGATGCGAAAATTTTTAGAAATGTTATGATAAGAAACATTTTTGACAAAGGAAAATAGATAAGGGTGACTTGGCGCAAGATGGTGCGCACCCAGGAAAAATCCCAAGGAAGAATGGACTTGAGAAATGTCTGACGGGACCGGGAATCGAACCCGGGTCTCCTAATTACCGGTCGGGTGCTCTGTCCGTTGAGCTATCTCGGCAGAACATTTCTTCAAGCCATTTCGATTCCGGGTCCCGTCAGACTTTTTTCAAGTCCATTCTTCCTTGGGAAACATTTTTGAATTAAGCTTTTTCGTAGGTGTAGCAAAATTGTCAGTTCATTGAAAAAATGAGGATTATTTTTAAATGACTAATTTGTAATGAAAATCCGTTATATGAAAGAGATCCATCCTTTAGATTTTTGTGAATAAATTTGGCATTAACCACTATCAGTTATCTACATATCTTATATTCAGAAGGGCACTATAATCTGCTTATTACGAAGACAGCACTTTAAAATTCTAACGCCTCATTTCGGCAGAAAGAGAGTCCGTCTATAGAATGAGAGTCTATTTGTCGCAAGGTGGGAGGAACGAAAGGGAGTAAAGATTCGATGCGAAAACGGCGGAGATGAATAATTGGTGAAAATGGACAGTATGCGATGAAAAATGGGTGATGTGGGATAAGGAGAAGAGATGGGGGAAAAAAGAACCGGGATGTGAAAGAAGAAGCGACGAGGCGGTGGGAGGAAAAGGTCGATGCAGGTGCAGATAGCGTGGGTGAGAATGAGAAAAACGGAATTCTTGGACAAGGCTGATAAAGATAAGTCGAAGTTTGACGGAGGACGAGATAAAAAATATGGCGAGTTAAGGGTTAACAGATGATGTTTTGCGGAGAGCGAGAAAAATCGGATGATTAACGGAGACATCGTCCCTTACTCACGCACACGCAAGGCCGTAACAAGATGAGGTTCACAGCATGGTAGAGAGATTAATCTACTTATAACTTTCCTTAAAACACTACATCAACCTGTTACAATTATTTTAGTGACGGAATGAAGCACACAAAATCTTAGCAGAAACAAAATCCTCATCGCATGAGTTTGCCATTAGAATGTATAATATGGTTTTTCTAATTATAACCATTCAATTTTCCTCCTCCAGAAGCGATGAGAAATTTGGGTGACAAAACCCATTTCTGTCTTAGTAGCTACATCTTAGTATCTTTCACTTTATTAGAATGTAAGAAAATATTATTCCACAACTTACATTTAAGTTCTGATTGTAGCAACCGAATATAAATCTGTTTATTGGAAATTAGGCTTTTCTGTGTTTAACTCCTGATAATAATACTTTTCATATGAATATATTTGGAAAAGTTTTTAAATGTGATATTCACCTGTATTTTTCCTCTACGGTAGTAATGATTGGAGTAGCCAGATAACCAAGTGGATAACGCGTTCGCCTTTGGTGCAGGCTATCCCGGGTACGATTCCCGGTGGGAGCATAACAGCGAATTTGCCTCAATTGTCGAAGCACTTTCAAGGTTACCACTACTGTAACGATTGCATGTTCACTCGTTTCTCATAACTTCTTTCGCGATAATAAGAAACTTCTCCTTTTCGTGTTACAATTATTCAGTTATAGATTACGGGTGTAGTGCTCTTTTCCGTAAATGGCGAATTTGAGCATTCAACTTCTGGATAGATTTCTTCATATATGCTCGGAAATTGTTGGAGAATGCTCCTTTCAGGGCTAAGATAGTCAGAATGAAGCATGAAAGTTAGCCGTCACATAGGTTTATGATTTTTTGGTCAGTTCGATCGAAATAATAATTGGAATTTCGGCTTCGGAATTGATTTTCACGAAATTTCAAAATCTAGGTTTATTGAGGCTATTCCTGATTACCAAATGAATTCCAAAAGGTAAATATATAAATACGATTTTTACTTATAGAATTAGCTAGTGTATATTTAATATGCGAATCCTTTCTTGTATGAATTAGAAGCCAAAATCATATCGTAATATGTTTAATATGGTTGCTTATTGGGTTAAGTTGTGTTAGATTAGCATTTAGCTATTGTTTTATCTGAAATTTTTGCGTTGAAATGAATAGTTTGTTAATTTTTAAGCCAAGGAATCATCTAAAATAAGTCGATATATCGAGACGAGCAACCACCTCTCTCTTTCACAAGAAGGATATATAAGGAGACTTCGTTATTTTGTGTGTATGTATTTGAGATTTAAATGTATATTCAGCTAGAGTAGAATCGAGAAATTAAAAAGTCTTACTTTTTTATTTTTATTATTATATTTTGGTGATTTAAATTGATGAGGAATTAGTAAATAATTAAATTGAAAAACAGTAATATTATATTATTTATTAAACTTTATTTAGGATGGTTTGAATCGAACTGCATATTTAGTTGCAGCAATGAAAACAATAAAGGAATGAAAAACACTGAAGAAGATAGGGTTTCAAGGGTAGAATAAATTTATGGAATCGCTCAAAAAATTTGGCGAATAGTCGGAGAATAGAAGCTTTAGTAAGAGATACGATAAAGTATCCGAAGTGAGGGAAAGGTGCTCATGCGGTACAAAGGAGCTTTCGGAGGCTAAGGAACGGGATATTAAGAAGCGGGAGCGAAAAGACTGGAGAGCTGTATCTCACCCATAGGGGGTACCGCACCACTCACTTCTCCCTTGTTAAATCAAGAAACCCGCCTGCGAACCAAAGGGAATCCGTAACCAAACCATCGCGTGTCGTTATGCATCGCGAAGATTTCCTCCTCTGGGCGCCGGACGGACGCTACCTCCGTGTCCACGTAACGTATAAAGTTGACCGATCACATCCGCCTGGGAGAGTATCGCTCGTCGGTAGAGAGGGACATCTCACGTCATAATGGTCCTTTGATTGGACGACGTCGCGTCCTTCCCGAGGACCTTCTAAGTACGGTACAAGCACGCTCGACGAAGTGACGTTAACGAACGTCATTTGTAAGCGCCTAATTCTTCCCCTCCTCCTGCCACGGAGATTCCGCTCGTATGTCATTCTCATACCATCCATAAAAATGCTTTCCTCCTACCGCGCCCCCCAACCCTCCCGACAGGACCTCCCACGCTCGCTTCCACGTGGTTTATTATTACTCCATCTTGCACTACCGCGACCGCCTCGCCACCAAATTAACCACCTCATCTATTACTCTTTTTTCCCCTTCCTCTGCCTTCCTCCAGTGGCCTCTTCCCAGTAAAATCCCTTCCTCCATTCTCTCTCCCTATATAATAAACACCCACGTTGACGGATGGTGGTGGCCTTTTGCGTGGCTAGATATCCGATTCCTCCGCCGGTTGACGGATCGAGACGGCGTGGAGGAAAAGGTAGGAATCGTCATCTCGTCCTCTTGAATAATGTTGAGCGTGGGGTGGCCATTGTTGAGATCCCTCCACCCTCCATCGTGCTTTCGTCCTCTACCTCACGCCTCGCTCTACCCTCTCTACCAGGAGGACAAGTTTGCTTCCAACAATGCCTGTTCCCAGACAGTTTTCCAAGGCATCGAATCGTATGACTTTTTGTTCCGGTTTTCGCACCGATGCAATGAAAGAAACCTTATCTGGGTTCAATTCCGGTTCCCCTGTCTCATCTAACGTCGAATCGGCGTTTTTGCTCGGATATTTAAAAATTTTATATCCTAGCGAAATATTG
Source organism: Ladona fulva (assembly GCA_000376725.2). Lineage (NCBI taxonomy): Eukaryota > Metazoa > Arthropoda > Insecta > Odonata > Libellulidae > Ladona > Ladona fulva. Next base: position 647,113 of record KZ308351.1, on the reverse strand, counting down.
TTTAATTAAGTTTAGATTTTTCTAANATTATTATTATAAAACACTTTATTCGGCGAGGTTAGGCCCATGTGGGCCTCTCTTACACCTAACCTCTGTAGTCATACATAGTTTTATGAACCTCAACAATTTTATTAGCCTCCATTTTATTTTATTTCCTTTTATATGACAATGGGTGAACATATTGACCCAGATATTAATTTTTGTGACTATATCTGAAATCTGTAACTAGTGCAAATGACCCTAGCTGTCGAGGCAACAATAAAAAGGAATGCTACTGTTAGTGTTTCTAAACACTTTGTTCCGATAAAGCCGAATTTACAGGCGAAAATATTGTACTGCAACAAGCCTTGTTTGTGGGTTTCTTCGAAAGCATTCTTATATTTCGCTCTGCTAAACTTCTCACTTTTTAGGTTTAGAGAAATATGCGGAACTGTTACTCTCCAACGTTTGAATGAACTCATTCTTGGGGACATCCTAAGAGAATAATAAGCTTGTAGATATCTGATCAAAATCTTCACTGTAGAGTGATGCTTATTATTAAGGAAAAATAATCGAGCATATTTTTACATCTAAACGAAAAATAGGATTAATTTCCAACAAGGGCACAAGGGGAAGGAAAATTTGTCAGAAAAAAACAATGTTTCAATGAGTGTATAATGTCTGGCAGTAAATATCGTGCATAAAACTCTTGTAAGTAACTGTTTTTATTTCTTCATATCTAAATAAAATGTAGTTGTAACGTTAAAAAATAAATATTATTTTTATCTATTCACAGGCATTAAATAAATGGATACAATAATACTATTTGGCGACTTATGGGGCCTAATGTCTGTTTTATCTAGGGTAATAAAATTAACACCCAAACAACATTACCATTTCCATTATCCATCTTTGTTAAGGGGTATCATTTTACTATCTGAAATAGGAATACAAGATTAAGTTACAGAAGTAGCAATTAATTTAGTGAAATCTCCATGTCAACATTATGAGATATCATTAAGCTTTCAAAAGAGGCGGTACAGTCAGGACCATTTGAATATGGGTTGGGAGGTTATAAGATAAAAGGGAAACGTAATTAAGTCAGATAAGAAGGATTTTATTATCATCTTTCATCTGTCCATCTATTATTCTTTTTGTCATCCGGGACCTGTTTCCTCATTCTGAGTCAGGTGTTTCTTCGCCGTTAACATTTCCGTTCTTAAGTAAGTTCTTCCAAAAGACCTTTCATCTCCTTCTGATAAGGGAACGAATTCCTCATCTGGTATCTTTAAAGGTCCTCTACGCATTTCCTATTCAATAGTGTACTCCAAACCTTTCGAATGAGTCAATAATGAGACCCACTCCACTGTATCTTTGCTCAGCTCCATTGACAACGCTGACCGAAAGATTTGTTTCATGCCCATCTCTCACAGAACAACCCAATACGCCCATCGCCTTTTATTTCTGACACAATACACACATATACGCACCTGGACGAGCTAAATGTATGGTCCTCTTTCCTCCCATCACTTCTTGCCTCGTTGATACCTCGGAGCGTCTTTCCTTGGATTAATGGGCTACAAAACAAACCCTCTGAGAAGGGTGTAGAGAGAGATATGGACGGCGGAGTAGACGCGGAACCTATCGTGGGTGTCTCTTTTGGGCGCGGCGTCCCTAGGGACTTCGGAACAGCTCTGTATTTGGACACCTTTCTTCACCCTCGTTCCTTCTTTTTATGTATACATCCTCCCTCCCGTGGGACACTCCCGTCGTCTACTTTTACCCTCGGACATCCCGCGGGTTGGCCCCGCCGTCCAAGCGACCGCGGAGGTCCTCATTAAGAAAGTAGAGTCCTCACCGGAGGGTAGCGCTATGACTACGCTCGTCGGTGCCCCGCAACGCTTGACTCACCGCGCTTCCTTCCACGACTCCTTCGAAATATTGTTTAATTAAGTTTAGATTTTTCTAAATTTTATTAGATTAAACTTAATTTAGAAATAAGTTTTCGACACTGAAGGAGTAGTATTCAAAGTATTAGGTCATACAAATGTAAATGTAAAGCATTCATTTTACGAGTAGTTAATCGTTAGTGGATTCTACACATATTTAGTGAGATTTTCTCCATTTACACCTTTATAAAAAAGTATCGTTGAACACCGAACATTGGAATGGAATAAATAAAGGTTTTCGTTTACCGCTCGGATTTAAGGATTTTCATTTCTCAGTTCAGATTCTGTTTCATTCCGGCAAAAATGACGGTTTTGTTATCGGTTGTAGGTTCGGGTCCGGTTCGATGCACTGCTATTTTCTTCCTTCTCTACCATTTTCGAGGCGATATTGCGAGGTTAAATGACCAAGGGAAGAAATGCGAAAAAGCGACTCGCGTACGTGCCGGATGGGTGGAGTCCTCCGCATGAAGCAGATTAATGACGAGCATTGTGACGTAAGTAGATGTTGAATTGGCGATAAGTGTCCATAACTTAGCGGGGTTCCGTAAAATTGGTCGGAGAATGTAATTACGAACACTTCCATTCTTATGTGCGTTTTATTCTCGTAGGTGTTTCCTCGATAGCCATCTGAGAGTTAGGAATAAATAGATGCGTTAAGGTTCGTTTATAGATCTCTGAGCGAAGCTACGCGGATGCGGTTATTCTTATCTTGAAATTCTTAGATGCTCGAATCTTGTGTACAATGGTACGAAGCTCTGCTTTATTGCAGATTGTGTTTCACTTTATGTATATTTTTCCCTCGTCAATCTTGAGCGTAACTTTAGCATTAAATGGAGGATTTAAAAGATGGTTTGCTTCAAGGTGCTGGAATGATATTATAGTTGCGTCTGCTTTGATTTATTGAATATTTCTTAACCTTGACATTTACGCTACCTCGTCTCGACTACCGATTGATATTCATAAATTTCGAGTTGAATGCCCAAAAGCTATATTTTCCTTGTGTTGTGTTAAGAGGGGAGTGAATAATGCTAAGGAATCAAAATACAAAAGTATTAGAAACACTTTTGAATAATTCGTTTTGATTTATTCGTTTTTTAAATTATACCATTTCGTTTTATCGCTAATGGAAATAACAGCATTTTTTTGTAACACATGGATGTGATTGCCATTTCTGACTGCAGGAAGAATATAAAGCCGTAGATATTTATTGTATTTAGGAGTATTTATTGAATCGATATTAAAGTGAATCTCTTTGCCTAAACTTGGATATAGCCGTGATATAATAAATTTAATTTTTTTACGTTTAGTTTAATGTTAATAATTGTAATTGTTCAAATTACTGGATCTTCGCACATTTTAGTTTCTTTTGTTAAACAAGACTCTACTTTTTACAGTTAATTAATGTACCAGAAAGTCGTGTACACTGTTGATATGATTTATATGAAGGGAGAGGAAAACTTTTCTGTTAAGTGTTCTCAACTTTTCAGCCAGTAGAACCATCGAGTTTCTTAAGGTTCTCCAAAAATTATTGGCCCTATATGGATAGTTTATTAAATAAAAGTATTTAATATATATGTTTGTTTTAATCGTTTTGATTATATCTAGATATGAATTTAGTTCCATAAATTTCTTTGCATGCAATCTATGAGTCATCTCTGTGTACTCTCGCGGCCAAATATTCGCCACATCTTCTTTCTTGGTGAAAACCTTAATGGGGGGTTAAGGGGGCTTAAGGATTATTCTGTCTAAAAGTAAAGAATGATTACTCTAAAGAACAATATTAATTCCAAGNAGCCTTTCTCAACTCCTAGTTGCATAACTCAGTTTGCATGAATCTATATTATTATTATTATTATTATAAAACACTTTATTCGGCGAGGTTAGGCCCATGTGGGCCTCTCTTACACCTAACCTCTGTAGTCATACATAGTTTTATGAACCTCAACAATTTTATTAGCCTCCATTTTATTTTATTTCCTTTTATATGACAATGGGTGAACATATTGACCCAGATATTAATTTTTGTGACTATATCTGAAATCTGTAACTAGTGCAAATGACCCTAGCTGTCGAGGCAACAATAAAAAGGAATGCTACTGTTAGTGTTTCTAAACACTTTGTTCCGATAAAGCCGAATTTACAGGCGAAAATATTGTACTGCAACAAGCCTTGTTTGTGGGTTTCTTCGAAAGCATTCTTATATTTCGCTCTGCTAAACTTCTCACTTTTTAGGTTTAGAGAAATATGCGGAACTGTTACTCTCCAACGTTTGAATGAACTCATTCTTGGGGACATCCTAAGAGAATAATAAGCTTGTAGATATCTGATCAAAATCTTCACTGTAGAGTGATGCTTATTATTAAGGAAAAATAATCGAGCATATTTTTACATCTAAACGAAAAATAGGATTAATTTCCAACAAGGGCACAAGGGGAAGGAAAATTTGTCAGAAAAAAACAATGTTTCAATGAGTGTATAATGTCTGGCAGTAAATATCGTGCATAAAACTCTTGTAAGTAACTGTTTTTATTTCTTCATATCTAAATAAAATGTAGTTGTAACGTTAAAAAATAAATATTATTTTTATCTATTCACAGGCATTAAATAAATGGATACAATAATACTATTTGGCGACTTATGGGGCCTAATGTCTGTTTTATCTAGGGTAATAAAATTAACACCCAAACAACATTACCATTTCCATTATCCATCTTTGTTAAGGGGTATCATTTTACTATCTGAAATAGGAATACAAGATTAAGTTACAGAAGTAGCAATTAATTTAGTGAAATCTCCATGTCAACATTATGAGATATCATTAAGCTTTCAAAAGAGGCGGTACAGTCAGGACCATTTGAATATGGGTTGGGAGGTTATAAGATAAAAGGGAAACGTAATTAAGTCAGATAAGAAGGATTTTATTATCATCTTTCATCTGTCCATCTATTATTCTTTTTGTCATCCGGGACCTGTTTCCTCATTCTGAGTCAGGTGTTTCTTCGCCGTTAACATTTCCGTTCTTAAGTAAGTTCTTCCAAAAGACCTTTCATCTCCTTCTGATAAGGGAACGAATTCCTCATCTGGTATCTTTAAAGGTCCTCTACGCATTTCCTATTCAATAGTGTACTCCAAACCTTTCGAATGAGTCAATAATGAGACCCACTCCACTGTATCTTTGCTCAGCTCCATTGACAACGCTGACCGAAAGATTTGTTTCATGCCCATCTCTCACAGAACAACCCAATACGCCCATCGCCTTTTATTTCTGACACAATACACACATATACGCACCTGGACGAGCTAAATGTATGGTCCTCTTTCCTCCCATCACTTCTTGCCTCGTTGATACCTCGGAGCGTCTTTCCTTGGATTAATGGGCTACAAAACAAACCCTCTGAGAAGGGTGTAGAGAGAGATATGGACGGCGGAGTAGACGCGGAACCTATCGTGGGTGTCTCTTTTGGGCGCGGCGTCCCTAGGGACTTCGGAACAGCTCTGTATTTGGACACCTTTCTTCACCCTCGTTCCTTCTTTTTATGTATACATCCTCCCTCCCGTGGGACACTCCCGTCGTCTACTTTTACCCTCGGACATCCCGCGGGTTGGCCCCGCCGTCCAAGCGACCGTGGAGGTCCTCATTAAGAAAGTAGAGTCCTCACCGGAGGGTAGCGCTATGACTACGCTCGTCGGTGCCCCGCAACGCTTGACTCACCGCGCTTCCTTCCACGACTCCTTCATCGGCAACACAGCGGCGGGGCGGGGTACTTGGCACCTGTCTCCGGACGCCCCCACCAGCGGACACACGCTGTCCGCACCCCGGGTATTTAGGCGCGAATGGGCTCTACTTCTTCTTTCTCCGCCTATGCGACCGAACTTCATCTTCACCGCGTTTCCCCCCTCCCACCAAAAGGGTTCCAACCCTTCCTTCGCGCCCCCCGCGGCGACCAAGGACATGCACGATGGCCGTGTGGTACGGTGGTCTTTGAAAATAAGGTATTCGCCGCTCGTTAAAACGGGGATGATCCCATTAATTCAGTGAGTTAGGGAGTCTTGGTGGAGGATGGAGAATCCTCAGATTCTTTGGCGTTATCTTCGAGGAAAAATTCGTTATTTTCAGAAACATGGTGGTTTCTTGCTTTTATTCTGCGCGGCGTGCGGTCTTTCTCTTTCACGATCCCGTTTTCTGCCAAATTACTGTTGGAGTCGTGGTAAATAAATTACTATGATATATGTTTGCTCTACATGAAATTCTGAAAATTTTCGGAAATTATTCATCTCAAGGAGATATTTAAGGATTAAAACATGTTTACCTAAAATATAATTCGGTAAATGGGTTAAGCTTTTCTTACGGATTAACTATATAAAGAGAGTTATTTTACTTATCTTACGAAAAAATGTTAATCAGTTAAAAACATACGTCAGTTCTGCATTAAAAATATGTGCGCTATATTTTAGTTACTGTGTAGATAATCATTATCGCTCACTGCTAAACCGTTCTTATTAGTAGATCTCTTCAAACAGAGCTCTAAAACTTTGAAGACTTCACTGTCATCCATATAACTTTGTATTTTAATAAATTTAACAAACATTTTAAAACTTGTGACGAATTAAAATTGATTTGGCTCCGAAAATTTTGTTTTGAGCATTATTTTTTGCAGCAATCAAGCAAATAGGTTAGCCTATAATTATCAGTGACTTGTTCTAAGTTACTCCACATGTATAAACTGGGATGCATTAAATTTCGTTTTATGCGTCTAACTTATAGCTCTAATTTAGATACTAGTGCAAAGATTTCTATGAAAGCGTCATGGTTTAATAATGAGACTTGTAATTTAACGAAAATGTCTAGTGCAGTGTTGCGAATTAGTTTTCTGAGAGAAAAATAATTTCCCGTGCATTAGAAGAGCTGAATAAAATCTTCATAATTAGCGTAATTTTTACAAAAATTACTTGAAGCATTTGAGGGAACATCTTTTTAAAGCTATAATTAGCGGTACATATAAGTAATATGCGTAATTATTGTTGTCTCCGGTACGTAAGCAAATGGTCTTTCGATGAGGATATTTTTTAGGGATATTGATATTACAAACTGGATCCTAAAGAACGAATGGAACGGGGAAAATAAGTTTGATGGCCGTTATGACCCAGGCTAGGATAAATTTTATTTTCTGCAGTGTAGAACATTTTATCCCCACTAATAAGTAATTGGAGTTTTTGAAAACATTTAATAGGGCTAATAGAGTTTAAATTAAGAAACTCAATTAATTTTTATATATATTCACCAGATTTCTTTTACACCTGTTAAAAAGTAAGGAAACGAGATTACGCCTTAGGGATTTGAAAAGAAGGAAATATCAAAAAGGATGAAATTTATGCGGAGCGCTTGATTAATTTATTCTATAGCTTTCGTTTTCAAGGATATCCTCCTTTCCGCGACTTTTTACTTCTCGCCTTCGACCATTTTTCATCGTTTGCATCGCCCACACGGGAAAAAGGCCATCAGTTGCACGAGCCGTGAACGATGCATCCTAAGCCCTCCATTAGTTTCGGACACCTCCCGCTAGGGCCTCCTCGAACGCTTGTTCTTTTTATTCACAGTCTGGCTTTCTTCTTTGATCGACCGGTGCGTAGGATGTCTTAAGCCATTTCGAGCACTCCTTGCGCCACAACCAGAGTTTTATCATTTCCTTTGCTTGACATGGGGATGAGATCACACGAGTTTGTTTTATTATTGGCTCGGAAACCAAGCCCACACTCCATGGGATCGGTCGGATGCAAGTAGATGAGTTTTGATAATTACTAATGTTTAGGTGCAACTAGGAGTTTATGTCGCGTGCCTCTTCCTAAGGAAAATATTGTTAGCCTGATTTTCGTTCACTGATGGTTATAGTACCTGAGGAGACATTCGTACGTTGTTTTATTTACGAAAAAATTGTTATTAATGCAAATAAATATACAAATACAAATATATATTTGTGTATATGTATGAGAATTATTATTTGTGTGTTTATACAATACTCATATACTCAAATATATTTTGTAGAAGTAAATATGTATTTTGTATTTCGAGTTTTTCTATATTTTCAGCTAAATGCACATGCCACACGGTCGATCGAGCTTCGATAGTTTTGATTATCCTTGGGCTAACTATCAAATCGATAGCGATAGATCGATCATCGAAGGCCTATCTAGAAGATACTGGAAGATACCGTCAAAATGTCGGAACTAAATTTAATTTATCTATAATTGTAAAGCTATTGCATATGTGTGATCCTTCTAGATAATCATAGATAATCCTTCTAATTTTATAAATATCCATCACGATAGACTCTGAAGCAAATAATATAAATGGAATGCGTGAAAAATAAGTTTAGAATTTTATTAAAAAATATTTCACATATAAGCTCACACTATCTGAACACAACATACATTTCTTTGTACATCTATGTGGCTGATTTTTGCTGATTTCCCATTTTGCTCTGTTTTCCATTTCAAATGAGACTAAATTCTCAATGTATAATGTGTTCAAATGTAATTTATTCTTATGGAAAAACGTATGAGCTGGGCTTTAACAATTAGCTTGGTCGACAAGGGGAAGAATTGTCTATAATTACAAAATTCTACGAAATTTCCGTCTTTTCTCTAAATTATCCCAATTTCGAATCTAACTCGATATATCACGACCAAAATGAAAATCTTTTTAAACAATCAACCTTCATTTGGTACTAGTCTTGAACTACTATTCCTATTATTTGCAGAAGGAAAAACGTTGTAATTGATCAAAAATGTATCAAAATTATCTTTGCATTTCTTATGGAAGGATAATTAGTCTTCCGGAGTCAAAACAAGGGAAAAAAATCTCAATTTTTTGCAGCCCATTGGCCCTCTAATAATGGCCTTAAGTTGGCATCGATTTGGAGTATTAAAACTCTAGAGTTTAAGTTGAACTCGGCTGCTCCTCTTCCATCAACATATTTAAACTTAATTAATAGATAAGAGAGAATTTCACCAAATTTTGTTTTCTAGAGGAATTTAAATTTTAAAATTTATCTTCCTATTTGAAATAATGATATACCCTCGGTAATGGTTTTATCTATTTCAAGTATATACTATATTTAGATGCTGTCATTGTTAGGAAAAAGGTTTATTGTTCAAACACTTCTAATTAGTGGTTTATTGGGTGGCCCTTTCTTTCTGCAATTTTTACGGCCAGTATAAACTGAAACAGTACTCCATGAAGTATAGGGAAACGAAATAAATCAACACGATTCCATATCTTGCTTGTGCAAAATCTTGATTTTGATGACCTTGGTAGTGCACGATCGATGGAATTCCTCAAGTATGTTCATGGTAGAAAATGATGAAATAATAATTTAATATAAACGATAATATTTTGATAACAAAATTAGGATCGATGTGTGGGCGTTTTTGATAAATTATCGGAGGAGCTTTACGTTGATGAAGTCTATTTATTACCTCGTGATGTCCGCTGTTGTGTTTTATTCAAATTTATCACTTTCCAACTCTCATTCTTGATTACAAGGATTTCGTATTAAATTATATAAAGATTTATAATGCCTTACACGTGTAAATGTGAAGTGTATATTGTAGATATTAACCCAATTTAGTTGAGTGAGATTCTTCCGCTAGCTTCGTAATTCAAGTACAAATATCTTTGACTGTGCAATTTCGACATAACTAAAATTGAAAAAGTATGGCAAAGTAACAGAGTCCACTGTTTTTATTTATCACGGATACCGCCGACCTCATTCAATATCATTTGGAAACAGAGGGATTATTCTTCACGGCTTAATAAACGGGATTTTAAAACTTATTCCGCAACTTTCCGTTCGCTTTGCAAAGGAGAGTAGGGAAAGAGGCTCCATCAGCTGCTCTCTCGGCAACTCTTTTTCATCTCAGCCCGAGCCGAATCTCGTGTATCTTCGACGGGATTATTCGGGAAGGTTTTCGACGCGGAACGGCTGCCTAATTTTTTCGCGACGTGGGCCTTTCGCTTACTTTACGACCGACTCGGCACAACATCCCGAGCTTGCCATTCCCATTAGCCCTGCATTTAATCTCGTGCGAACCTTCCCCTCGATTCTCGATCCCTTCGAAGGAGCTATCGGCTTCTTTTCGACTCCCGATGGCGCGAACCCGTAAAGCCCTCCTTCGCTGCCTTTCATCTTGTTCGGAGGTACAACAGCTTCCACTCCGCCTCTTGTTCAGCGTAAGACTTCTTCTCTTTTCTCTCTCCTTTGATTGTCGTCGACAGTAAGAAATGTTCCCTCCCACGTACTTTTAGGCGCACGTTCTCACCTACTGAGGTGCCGTCTGGGTTTTCCGAATCGGTCCTATCGAAATTCTTGGGCCGTTCCATTAGCGGATGAGTTTTTTATTCTTTAAATCTTCGATGGCCACGGTCCTGGCTTATCCGAACATGGGGAGGATTTAGAGATTATACATGAAAAAAAGGGGGAATCTCTTCTTACTCAGATGGAAATTTCCTTTTCTTTTGCGCTGCTAGTGTTTTAGTTTAATTTTCACGAGAGTATCGAAATATTTATCGATTTGACTTACGTTGTAAACAGTCTGTTTGTTTCAGTACTGTAGGATAGGTATTCTAAAATGTACATCGGTGATGCCCATGTAACTGTACTCATGGGATATAACCCTATACCCTAAAGCAGAGTTTCCCAAACTTTTCCTCCGGTGGAACACTTTATCAATTCTACGATATCAACAGAACACCTAGGTTACTTTTTCTTAATTCAAAACTGAAATTCATACAAGAATTATCATTCTTCGTAAGATTCTGTGGAACATTTAAAAACTCTTCGTGGAACACCAGTGTTCCGCGGAACACACTTTGGGAAACCCTGCCCTAAAGGATATGCGTTTTGAGTTCAGGGATATCCAAAAAGAAGTAAATATTTTAGCAGTATTAGAGGGTAATTCACTGATTGAGCTAGTCTGTGTTGTTTAGCAACCTGATGCATTTCTATCACCCCACAAGTTGAATACAGTAGAGAGCATATGAATTTAAACATTTTAAAGTTATGAGGTGTATAATATGGGAAGGGGATACGCTAAAATATGTCCAGTGAAATTTGCGTTGAGAAAGGTTGGAATAATCTGCAATAAATGATAATTTGCAATTTTGTGAATATTTAATATTTTATTATGAAGATATATCGTTAACGTCTTTCATGCCGCTGTATATATTCACCTATTTTAATGAATGTTACATTTCTGAGTAATAATATTCTTACGAATGAATGAGGTATCTACTTGCCTTTCACATTCTAATTAATTGGAAATCAAAAAATAAGCGAAATCCCATCGAATGATAAACAGCGTTTCAACCATCGATGCGCAGCATCTAAGGGCCGTTTTCAACACATTTCTTGGGTGTAACTCGATATCATAAAAATATTAAAGGTCAGACTATTGCGCCGTGAGATCGAATACATTTCTGAGTATGCGTAGCGTACCACTTTAAAGACTTGAATTCTCGTGATTTTATTCTTTAACTTTCTTAATTCGTTGAGACGCAAGGTCGACAAGATCCGCCAACCGTATCGTAGCGTACCGATTGTTTTAGATTGTCGAGCCGCGAGCTGGCGTGCTTTCCTCCGCATTTTATCCCTCGTAATTCTTAGGTTCAATTAGGCGAGAACATTTTCTGTAAAGGCTGAGCACTGAGGAGAGCGACAAAGCTGGAAATCTAGTAGAAAAAGGAACTGAGTGGCTAGGATAGAGGAGGATAACGGATAGAAACAGGACGGAGAGAAGGGGAGGATGAATACACGTGGGTGTTACCGTGGTAAATTCCCACTTTAGTCGTTGGTAATTGAATGTAAAAGGGGAGGATGTTCCATGCCGAATGATTAATAAGGCAAAGGTTAAGCGAAACGAACAAGGGCGACCGGAAAACCAGAAAGAGTCTGAACGCGAGGGAGCGGATCACGCGGGGTTACGTGGGTGGCTTACGCGCATGGGAGGTCGACGTTTAATGCGGGAGGTGTCCGGCGATACTCCAGGAGGTTAAATGGGGGGCCAACATGAAAGGGCCAAATGGGAAACGGGTGGTCGAATGGGGCGGAGGCGCTTATTTGTGAGCGAGGAACGTGCGCGCGTGCTTGCGTGTGTTTGTGGGTGGATCCCGGGCTTGCTTTAATGACATGTGTACGGTACGCGCCGGCTTTCGTGTTATTAGGCGTGTGATTGAGAGAGAAATACGGGAGGCTGTAAATTGAGACGGAACTCGTTGAAAGCCCAGGGTTTTTCGGAAAAGCCAGGTAAATCCGTGGTAGTCGAAGAAATAGCTTTTCCCATTAATTTAACGCCATAAATAGTCAAAATGTCTTAAACAACGATGGAGGATTGAAAATAACTATAAAAATTTATTGCCTACCTAACCGAGAGGAATCCCAATTAGTCTTGGAGTTAATAAACTCAGCTAGTTGGATGTATTATTTTCCTCCGGAGAAGCTTAGTATGCAGGAGAGGGTATAGCACGATCATGACTACCAGTTACTGTTTGATGCTGATTAATAGCATAATGAATCACCAGCCGGAGTGGGTTGACGTCGTAATAATTAGGCTGTAATTTTCCTGTTTACTATGTAACGGGTGACGTGATCAGTTGTTCACCTGCGTAATCAGTAAACCAGACCTGATATTCCAAAAATTTAATAATTACATGATTTTTATCTTTCGCAAGGAAATTTTGATTTATTAAATCATCATCTAAGGTATTCATTATATCTCAGAATTTTGTGATAAAACATTCAAATATAGAGCTAGAAAGTAAAAGAGCTTACTTGCTTGTTATGTGAGGAAGAGGTACTCCATTCCAGTGTTGGCGATACATTTTAATGTGATTATTGGATATTCATGGAAATTGTCATAGGTCATTTCAGTTACTCTGCTTACTCATTCTTAAAACTTGTAAGAAACTTTAGGTTTATCATTTTTGTCATTTCTATCTTGTTAAAATGCAATCGTGAAATATTCTTTTCCTGCTGAGATAATACACGATCACGTGGCAAAATATGTGATTTTCAATTAAGAGAATTCTTTAAAGTTAGGAAAACATTCAAGCAATGATCTATTCGTAGCAACACTATGTGAAAACAATATTTGAAAGAAGTACGTAATGAATTTTAAAGGCATTTTTCAATCTATAATTGTATTGGGGCTGGGGTCAACTTTTATTAGACAGTGACGTATATTAACAAATTATCGGACATGATTTGCAAAAATCTTCATCATTTCTTCTTTCTTCGAGATAAATTCATGATTTATCACAGCAGATGGAACAGCCCATTCGATCTTCCTTTTCTGGGCTTTCCCTCTCTCATTTTATAGCGTCATAAATAAAGTAAATTAATATATAACGTGTCAAACAAATGATTCCTCTCATGGAAAACATTTCAAAACTTCGGGATTCTCCTAACGAGCTAATTTTTTACGTTATATTCTCTGTCTGAACTTGTAAAATTCATTTCCATTTTTCTTATGAGTATACTTTATATCACCTTAGCTAATACGGAAAACCTTATTACGTTTAAAGTTCATTTACATACCTTAAAAAGTATCATATCGTACCTTTAAATACTTGTTGCTCAAATTGTAATTGTCCCACTCAAATCTTTTGACTAAGAAGGTATTTTATGCAGCGGAAAAAAAGTAAGTTTAGCATGATTTGGCAAATATATCCAGTCTCAGATAAGAGTGTAATTAAGTTGAGAAACGTTCAAAACGAATTTTCAATATGTGAATGCTTGAAAGTGGCATGCGGACAGCAAATTATTTTAATTTATAAAAGTGTTAAACCCGATATGCAAAGGCGTTACTTCATTGTAGGCCAAATAAATAGAAATAAAACTTCTCGTACACTTCAACCGAATATTTAATTTGGCAACATTTTTCACTAGCAAGGTAGCATCATCAGATTAGCCTAATTCTAGCCTAATCTATTTTTCTTGACCTAATTTAGCCTATATTTTGGCCTAAGGCTAGCCTGTTTATGGTAGATCGATAGCGGAACATGTCGCCAAACAAAATCTGCTGTGGAAGTTTACGAGAAGTTTTATTTCCATTATAATAGTATTGTCCAAAATACTATGGGCCAGGAGCGTCCCGCCGAAAGCTTTAAATCTACCCGCCAACAACGAAGTATGTACATAAATGTTGAACCCAGAAACTTGCATCATTTGAGAAATAAAGTGCAAGTTTTTACAATTTGCAGTTACGTTATCCTCTTTTAGATTTAAAACTTATTCTTGATTCGGATGAATGCTTCAGCCAATTAATATATCTATCCAGAGCATTCAAAAATGCTGTTTTGTGATTCTGGCATCCTGGTCATGTCAGAATTATTCCGTCCGTCCGTTTTCCCTTGGGAACTTCCATAAATGCACCTCTTAACGTCTAAATTCTACTTTCACTCTTTTCCTCGTAATAAGTAACCTTTGAACAGGTTTGCATGTGTGCTTTTAACGACATATTTAAAAATTGCACGATTTTCATTCTTAGCGATAGCTTCGGTAGCTTAACTAGTTAAAAATCGGCCCGGAAAGTGGAGGATTCTGGATTCGAGTTCCGGTCCTGTCAGACTGTGATCATGTCCATAATTCATGGGAACTTTTCCGAGGCGCAAATATGCACCTTCATGCAAAAATTGCAAAAATGCAAAATCACCTATCTCCCTATCTTTGCCAATTATATGTTGGTTATTATTTAATGAGGCTTCTTTCATTCAAGTGGTCGCGTAGTGCATTAAAAAGCTAATGTTACTCTTCAACCAAACAGTTTAGAAGACCTTATTCATTTAGCCCTATCTATTGCTGTTACGCATCTGACGAGGCTTTTTGCACGATTAAATTTATTGTAAGCAAGGCTGGTGGGTTGAAAATCATATAACAACAGAAGAGAAAAAATGAATTCAGATTTCCTGGTGGTTGTCTCTCGACTCAGTTGAATTTATAAACGAAAAGATAAACGCTCATCACTTTCAGTAGCGGTAAGCTTTCACAGAATGCGGGACACGCACAAGTAGGTGGAATTAGAATCTCGTTTATCCGTGATTTGTTGTCATGCATGAACAATGGGTGGGAAACGCATTGAGCAAGTAATCGGCGATGAGGTGGGGGAGTGAGTGGGCGGGTGGAGGTTATGCAGAGATGACGGGTAGAAACGCGATTGTAAGGTAATGAATTGACACAGTCCATTGAGAAAAGCAATTTCGTGAATAGGTTGCGAAGTTGAATTCGCTTTCTATTGAAGAGGGAGTCGGAAATCACACCATAAAAGATGAAGTAAAAACTCCTTACGTGCTAGACAATTGCATTCTACGCCCCGTTTGCTCATCGCAAGATGGCCGCATCGACTAACCGGTTGAATAGAAATTCATTTTTCTTCCGACAGCGTATTTCACGGTCATTTCCGCGCATTTTTCAGCAGCTATGGGTGGTTCAGTCAATGAATACCATCGGTACATTGTTTCCGCGAAATTAACACCCACTTTCATCCGTAGGAAATTGCCACTCTTATAGTTTCCGCCCGACAATTGAAACTGAAAATTTTATTATGGGAAGGTTTGCGACTGCATTAAGGTCGTGAGGAATGCTAAAGGGAGAGAAATTTCGATTTAAATTCAAGCTTGACCATGGATAATGGAATCGAAGGTTTTCCGCTCTTTTGTATGTGCTCGTTGCGAAATGGATTGAAACGTACGTTCGTTGCGATCTATTAAGATAAAAATTGATCCGACTCCTTTGTGAGACCACCGCTTCCTTTCATTGTGCTCACTTCCTTTACTTCTATAAAATGTTGCAATAATTCTCTGCAAAATGAAAGACTTATTCTCTTTACAATTTCAACCTACATTTTATATTTTTAAATGTTTTCACGACTTCTTCTCTTTACAATTTCAACCTACATTTTATATTTTTAAATGTTTTCACGACTTCTAGGAACTGGCCGCGTTTGTTCTGAAAGGTGCGCTAGGGTCTGATGTATGACGTTCTCTATCGTTTAGCAGCGTACACTAGCTATAGATATAATTTAATTCCAGTAATTGAATGATAAAGAATTACATTTTTATTAGAATTCACGCAAAAGACAAATTTGGCGAGTTGCACATGTTTGTGTATGAATTAAATAAAAAAATTGAGAATGGAATACAACTAAGAATTTCACGGTAATGAAATTGAGCGAAATTATTGCATAATTACTTTCTGATCTGACGATAATGGTCAATTACCTATGATGATCGATATATGATGAAGTTATTGAGAATACACTATTTTCGAATAATTTTAAACCTTATTCTGGTATGAAGATTGCTACACTGCACTGCATGAAGATTCATTGCATAAAGATTCGATGATACGGTGATTTTCGGGAATACGCAGTGGTTTTCAATTCAAATGACGGCGTTTCGCCAACGATGCAGCTGGCTTATTAAGGTCAGTTGCGCTTCTGACCAGAAGCCAGATGAAATCAGACCTTATTCTTAGTATAGTCCCTTTTATTCTTCTGTTTTCGTTTAATTTCTTTGTCTTGCGATTGGCCATTTACATTTTTTATTAAAATTACAGTAAACTTTACAAATATTTAGTCAGTGTAGTCAGTGCAAGAGGATATATATGACACAGCTAATATTTTATGCGTTCGTAATGAGAATCGTCAAGAGATCGGCCAAATTTTTTGAAAATTTATTTTAATACATGAGATACCCTATACAAAAAATGTATATGAGAATCTTATAATAGAAAATCTATCTAATCTCTAAGAAAGGTTAATACATGGTAGATGTTACGAAATGCTGGATAGTTTTCTTGCAGGATGGGTGGTCATCGCATATTCCGCCAAGATTTTCCTCGAATTAGAATCTACTAAGACGAAAGTAATATATTTTTTCAACATTACATTTTCATTATGGTCCATTTTATTATATCCTATTTTTTGTTAAAATCTTGAAATAATTTAAGCCATTCCGTTGATGAGTATCAAGGTCACCCGTCAGTGACGATCAATTGAATATCCTTCATTGTTGGTAAAGGTCAACTAGATCGATTACAATCTTATTAGCAATGCTTTTCTTAATAGGCTAGTACTTGTATGAAATATGTGTGCCGTTTAAGATATCTTCTGTAAACATTAGAAAAAGAAGGTGATTAAGGGAAAACTGAAAAGAAAAAATTTCACGGCTTAATCATTTCTTCTAACTCAGGTTACATAGAATAGGCAATCTAAAGAAGATAATAGAAGGTTACACGAATACTAGCAAATGAATGAAAATGCAGAGGTTCTAATAAGATTTACTCGGTGTTGTAATAAAATATAAGGTGAAAATTTAGCATCAAATTGATCAACACCGTGGTATAATAAAGCGAGAAAATTAACGCATATTTACTTCCGAAAGAGATTACTTTTAAAAATGGTAGAAGTAGAATGGAATACAGGTATTAGTGAATTTTCGAAGGATAGAATTCACCTAAACCGTAACAGATGACTTAATTAGTTCTTTATTTATCTATCAAAGTATGATTTATCAAAATTATCGATGAAAGCAGGTTATCCGCATTAATTAAGTAGCGCTGGAAGTGATAGCATTCATCACTTATCCTTCCTGCTAGATTTTATTTGCGCATTTGTGTCATTCAAGGAACTGTAGTTAGAGTTTAAAATACGAGAAGCGACTTCGAGAGCTTGACAACTTGAATTCCACTCACCGAAAAGTGTTCGAGCGTAAACCATCAATTTGGCGATCGGAGCGTTCCTTCGAAAGTTCCCGAGAACTGAGATTGCTAAAGATTAAGTGTTCTAACGGTGTCAAAGCTGTAATTGTACGATCTCCGGCTGAAAGCTCCACCGCTAGCATAGCTTTTATGATGTATTTTTCGTCTCCCGCCGTCATTAAGCTCACTCCTTCGACATCGTGTTGTACGAGCGTTTTCTAGGGTTAATGTAATCAAGCAATCAAATGATCAAGAGCTAATGGACCATACATCACGCCATTTGTCCCGTAACATCGGTCGTTGTAAATAACTCCGCACTCTCGGGGTCGCAAAAAAAGAAACCCGTTCCTTATGCTTACTCACGGGAAATGATCGTTCTATCTTTTGTGCGTACCGAGAGAGCTCAAAAGGCCGCCTATGTTTTGCAAACACGCGCACTTATTGGCTCAAGGCATAATATCGAAAGAGGATTTTGCAACCTGCCTCGTCGAACAGGCGCACACGCACTCATGCTCACTCCCACACCGTCTCATTAACATCCAGTCAATATGGTGGGCGGTGGGAAAAGCACCGGAGTATAGTGACCCCTCGGAAAAAAAAGGAATTTTTAACTTCGGGAGATGCATGGGAATCGTGTTGAAGCCCCCTCCGGTTCGAGCAAGAGAGGTTGCGAACTCTCTCCTTACTCTCTCGCTTCTTTCTTTCTCGACCACATCGACAAATAACAGCCGATTTTTCCTCTCGAAGTTTACCTCGGACGGTATAAACGTCGGTGCTTCTTTTTTTCCGAAATGATCCCCATTAACGCCTCTGGCTACCAGTTTCCTTTCCACTCCCACGCCCTCAACGATTTGAACCCTTACGGGAGATATCTCTGTCGGGGAAAGCGAGATGGGGAAAGGTAATGTTTTTTCGCGCGAAAGATGCGGTCCCTCGTTTGGATTCGGTGTTGGACGAGGAGGGTTTCGCAGGACCGCGGGAAAGGAGTACCAGCGAAGGTGGTACAAGAGGGAGAAAATTCGACGATAGTTTTTATGGCTCCTGCATCCGATCTTACTTAATCTCCGGGGTTCCGCAGACTTTCACCCGGACGAAAGTATTCCTTTTTCGTCAATCTTAAATGTAAAAAGGCTCGTGCTTCCATATTTAACGGTGCTCCTTTGCTTCTTTCCAACTGTACGAAAATCGAGATTCAATCGCAATGGGTATGCTTATATTTACCGACGGTCTCTTGCCCGACGCTACAATGGATCGACCGCGCTTCACCGACTCCTCATTTTTCTGTTAACTCCGCCTTTTGCTTTCATCGTCTACAAGGAGTTATATAGTTTTTAAAACATAGCTATACTCGTAAATAGAAGCAAATTTGTTTAAAATACAACTTTGTTATAAAATAGCTTCGTGGCGTGCATACTGAGCTAACGAATGTCCTCTTTTATGAAGAGCTAAAATGAGCTGATGCTGCATTTTCTTCGGTGTACAAAATACTACTTAGCTATTACCAATTTTAGACCGCTGAGAATAAACGGTCAGTTCTATTAGTTTAAGTATAAATAATATGGAAGTCTTTTAGAGAATTTATTTTGTTTAATAAGAATCGTATTTAAACGCTTAAAAGATTACAGAAAAACTATTTGCAGTGAATATAAATTTATTATAGTTTGGAAGTAAAAAGGTATTCAAATAATGGTTGGAAGGAGAATACTAAAATGGTTTATGAGGAGAATAATTGGCGGTGGGGAAATATTTTTCAAGTAACAAGCAACAAGTGATACACTCAGGGCATGAAACACTAATGGCTAAGTATTTCCAGCTAAACTTTACGTTTAATGGATATTTCATCGCAGTATGGTATTTTAATAGTTAGCTGGAGAGAGTTTTGGCATTGATGTTATTGCTAACTATGAACTACATAATTGTCGCGTGACGATTTTACGTAACTGGTGGCATCGGGTCACATCAACTCAATGAAACTTAAAATTGCTTTTTAAACGTGATTATCCTAGTAAACATAACGAAAATGTTATGATGAACTTAAAAGTTTTGTGGATCAATTATTCTTATTATCAACTATTATTATTGTTGGAGTTCGTTGCCATAAAGTATGATCGTAACTACGGTTCTCTTCCTTCACTTCTACTAGGAAAACTCCCTTCGGGTCGGTAACTTTTTATGACACACACTCGTATCAAGTCAAAACAAATGTTTAGGGAGTACAGTATAGGGAGACGATTTGTATATTTATATATTTTCATCAATTCCAAATGGTAGATAGGAATAGATTATGAAATGTTATGATGAATTCTTTTCTTAGTAAACCTCCAAATATAAAATTTTCACCAATAAAGTTTCGTTTTGGTCACATAGATCAGATTACTAAAGTGTTAAATATAGATACATGGTATTACCCTATATAACCCTTAGAAAGTTTTTATGTCCGACCTTGGGAGAACGAGTCTGGTATTAGAGAGAAGAAATACCGAGGAAAGCTTGTTGATTATGGTGAATAAGATGCTAAAGAGATAAGATGCAGTTAAGTATATACACGTCACCCCTTTGAGGGATATGGCCTAGCCCAGTGGTATTTGTCGACCCGACCCTAATACCTTTGAATGGAGATATAGCTACACATATTCATAACGAAGCTGGGCAAACAACGATAAATATTGTCCTCCCACCGGGAATCAAGCGAGGGGTGCTTTCAGTGAAGGCGAATACGCCACCCACTTGGCTATCCGGGGGTACATGAGAAGCAGTATATTTTTGAAGCGCAAGATTTATGCAAAAATAAGAGAATACGGAGAAGTATTGCGAATAAAGAGACAGGAGGAAACATAAAGCGCATACACTGAAAGAGAGTACCTTTGGTGGGTAGACGCACGGATTAGTAAATTCCGCGAATATTCAAAATAATTTTATGAATCCCTAAAATTACATATCACGAAAGTTGCGTCGCTCATACGAGAATCAAAAATATGATGTCAGTCAAACGAAAGAATCCCATTTCCAAACATTGGCGGTAGGTCGTCTGCATAACTCCACTGAGGGTTTTGCATGCTTGACACAGTTAATCCGGGCAGATGCAAAGGTTACAAAATTCTTGTCCATTGAGCTTTGCGTCTCGTCATAAATAGGACATGAGGCAGGATACTTTTATGTTTTCGCGAATTACAGCGATTATTTTGGCTACTCTCCCCCAAGACGGTGGCTATTTTACGATCGGTAAATTATTCCGGTCGTAATTTTACGACGCTGGGTGGCGTTAGCTACCCGCGATCACCTTTGCCACGTTTCTTCGGTTAGTTTGAAGCCTACAGAGATGCCTGTATTAGTTTCTATTGTTGGGAGAGAAGTCAGAATCAATTATGGCTGCTTTGAAGAAAGACCGTCTTTGACGTAGTACTTCTCAACCGTAATAGACGTTTAAGACATATGAAAGCGTGAATACGTCAGAGAGTATAGTTTGCCTTCAGTTCCAAGCCAGTGATAATATTTCATTGTGAGATTTAAATTATTTCTCTTTCATAAAAGGCGTTTTATGGGTCGTAATAAAGCACTAAAACTTTAATTTGGTGGGCTTATAATGTGGGAACGAAGTTGCGAAATTTCTCATGCAAATGGATTATGATGTAAGTAGTATGTGTACCGGAAAGTTATTTCAGTTATTTAATATATTTCTCTTTGAGCTGACATGAATCCTAGAGCCTTTCAGATGTGGTGCGTGTGCTACTTTTCTGGTGTTTTATGGTTTGGAGATGGCTCATTTACGTACTTATTCGCGTATCACAAGTA
Organism: Ladona fulva; assembly: GCA_000376725.2. Taxonomy (NCBI): domain Eukaryota; kingdom Metazoa; phylum Arthropoda; class Insecta; order Odonata; family Libellulidae; genus Ladona; species Ladona fulva. The sequence continues at coordinate 625,641 of KZ308351.1, read as the reverse complement.
AATTATTCACTTCTATCGAATATATAATTTATTCTCTCGGTATTTGCAACATGTGCGGCATCAAAAATTTTAATATGCTGTACTTTCGTTCCGGAATCTGATTTGAATTCGATGCAGAAGGTAGGAGAATACGACGGAGCATTTGTTGGATTGGATAAGGAGTAAAACGAATGAGACTGTGTTAAAAATAATATTATACGAAAGTTTTAGGAGAATATTAGCTCTAAACGATTAATTGGATTGCTATAATCGGAATTGCGTATCGTCGAAGAGATTAATGACTCTAAACAGCGGGTAGGCCAATTCCAACTAAAGTCACTTAATTGCATATCGCGTCCGTCATCGGAAATGTTACACCGTCAAGATTTTTGCGAAACTTCCTTCAAGAAAACAAGTTGATAAATCAAACGCGCGAAATTTACTGTTTTCGAAAATACAGAGATATACTCCATTAAGAGCATTAATTCAACCTTAAAAGCGGAGCGCCATGAAGTCTTTTTTTTTGTACATGCGAAGACGATTACACATACTAACACAGAATACCTTCTAAACACGCCAAATAATTTTTCGGCATCCCGGCTCTCCAGATTAAGGAGACTTTTAACGGTAGGGGGAGGAAGGAAAATGAAAACTACGAGGATTTCCCCATCGTGCGGTACTTTTAGGCCGCACAAACTCGCAGGCAATTTCTTTTCTCCCGAGCCGGTCCCTCTTATAAACATACAAGCTCATATAAACATATTTCATTGCGGAATATTCAAGACGATTGATTCGGGGAACCCGGGAAACTTTTTTTTCGTTAACGAAACCCGCCCGCAGCACAACACGCGTCCTCCTCCTCCGCCGACGTCCACTCGGCTGACCTCCTCCCAGTCCCGGGCGCCATACCAGCATATAGCGCCTCCGGGGTTTCCCCGGCGATTCCCACGGCCCGATCCCGACGTCCGCTGCCCCTCTCCCCGCGCGGCCAAGCCTCAACTCTCCCTGCAGACGGTCCTCTCTCACCTGCCCGCGTGTGGCGCCTTTAGTGGGAAAGGCCGTCGCTAATCCTCTCTTCAGCTCTGCGGGTAGATCCGACGCGTTGACCCGCTGACCCTGGACCAGAACTGGCAACCCCGAAAGTGACCTTTTTCTTCTTAATCCGGGACTCAGCCTCACAACTGCGGTGCCCTTCCCTCATACCACCGTCCCTTTGCCTCGGGGGCGTATCCCACGATGAATGCATTCATTCCCGCTTCCATCAATCGCGAAACTTTCTTTCGTTTACGGCTACGGTTTCTTTTCGGTATTTGCGTACGAGGATCTAAATAATAAGACATGTAAAAGGGGTCCGAACCGGTAATCATCCAGTTAAAACAAAGTTGCGACGATGATTTTTTCGGTCCAAGAGACCTTAAAAAGAATTATGATTCAGATCGCATCCAAAAAGCTTCTAGAAAATAACTTAATCAAGCATTTAAATTTCGAATGCAAATATTCTATTCGTCGTTATTGAGGAAGAGACAATAATCAAGGTACAGCAAATTATTACTGCAGTCTTCCAGATAATAGCTTATAAACAAATATTTGATTTTTACGATGATGCTACTCCAAATAGATTCATGAAATTAAAAGTATATTAAAACTTTTTCTTACAAGTTAATTTATATTAAATAATTTTATTGAAATATTATTCGTCTATTAGGGTGTAATGTTATTAAAACGTAATTTTTCAAAGTTGAATTCATCCATAGCTTATTTCCTAAGAGCAAATTTTCATAGAAACAATTAAATATGTTTGATTTAGTTTTTTATTAATTATCTACTGTAAATGTTACATACATCCAGCAATCGGCAATATTTTTCATTTCCTCTTATTCTTAATACGATACTCTGCAATTTTATAGCAGGACAAACTTTAATTTTTAATATAATGTTATCATTGAATTATTTTTATGACACGATCAACTTATCTGACATGGAATATAATGTTCATAAGTTAATAAATAAACAGAGCTTTAAATAATTAGTTTTTTCTACTTTTTTTCGGTCGTCATATAATATATCAGATATATTACTCCGCCAAACAATTATTTCTTTCCTCATTCCTTTATTGGATTGCCTAGTTTCTCAATAGATTAATGAGTTTAACAATTTTAATTTATTGCCTGAATCTACCACAATGGGTTAAGTGGTAGATAGGACTCTTATTCGCAATTTTAACCAATAAAGACGTTTGTAAATATATATTAACATTTTTTATTAATGAAAAAACGTAAACATTACAGGGGTATCAATGAGGAATGTGTAATTAATTATAGGAACCTTAAGGAAATCCTTTTTTATCTTGTAGTCATTGAGCTGTTTCAGATATTGCCGTATTTTTATTTCTAGCATCACTGTACACCATAGTGAAAGAAGGCGCTCACGCAGTGTTACAAGGTGAACATTGTAGAGCAAGCATGCAATTATTTTCTGGAGGAATCCGATACTTTGCGCATCCAAGCGTTAAAACTGAAGGCGCCTCTCTTGTGGTTTGCCTCTTCGTCGGCGTTTTCCGTAGAGTTTTCTTTTCCTTTGAGCCCGAAATAAATTAGCTTGGAGCGTCTTAATAGCGCGTCTCGGGTTCGTCACATCAGTGTAATCTCTTATTCGAAATGGCCGGTTGTAGGATCCTCGGAGGGATTGGGAGAGCTGGAGGATATTGTCGCTGTTGTGTTTACAACGACGCGTGAAATGCTTTCCGTGTTGTTTTTGGTAGTGTTGTGATTCGCCAGGTCGCTAAGTCTTAATAAGTCATGGATAATTTGTAACATCATTAGGCTTCGCCGGAAAGACTTTATTTGCCTTTCTCGCTAATAGAGCGGAGCATGGAAACACGAGAGAAGAGATAAGCATGAGAGAGCTCTTCAGGAAGTCGAATTCTCTTCAGTATGATGTCATTACCGTGTATATTTTTTCCGGGGCGGGAACGATACGAACGTGAGTTTGCGAACTCTCTCTGGTCGCACGAATAACTGCTTTCGGCGAATCACCATCTCTAAGTGATCGTCGTAATCGAAATCGTGAATTCGGTAATCAAGCGTTTCATGACTATAGATGTTTCTTTGATAGTGCTCCTTCGACAATTTCCATCTGATATCTTCGTGACACCTTTCCTCACTCTCAATAATGTAAGTTCAATGAGTCCTTTAACGGTCTTTTCTCAGGACCATTGGTAATCTCGATTTTTCATTGTAACTGTTGACTGATTTTGCTCTTAATGTTGGTAATAAAAGCTAAAAGTTTTGGTGTTTCGTCTTGTGGGCGGTCTGAATGATCATGAAGGTAACCGATTAAGATGGCTATCTCTATGTAAGAAAAGCGCATGCTAACGCTTTGAATGATTACGTTACCAAGCAAAGAAAATTTCACGATATTCCATGGTGGAAATATTATTTTTGCCGTATGCGTCACGATAGAATGGCCATATTCACTGCTTGCTTTGATTTTTGGAAAATACCTTCGCCAAATCTTGCCTGTATGATAGAAACACGGATTAAGTTAAGCATAGTATGGAATTTGATGGTATGAACTCGTTGTCTTAGAAAAAATCAAGCGATTACAATCTTCTATTATTGATACAATTGTTCTTGATGCTGTACAGTTGTTATTCTGGTAATTTTTCTTTTTAAAGTTACTGTACTTAACAACCAGGTGACTTTAAATACCCTTGCACCGAATTTTTAAGAATTTGTTGACGTTTGACAAATGTCTGACACAGTTGACGTTTGTCAAAAATAATCTAACGAATTGTCCATTGCAAACCGAAAATTGACGCAAGAGGTCGTGAGTTAACTCCTTAAATAAATGAATACAACATTAAATATTTTTTATAAATTTGCAAGTGAATTAATCAGTTTAAAAGTTATATAATTTAATGTTAGTGAACCAACCTCTATGACCACGATTAAAAAAGATGATATTTTCTATAAGGATCACTTTTGAAGTGAATTTATGAAGTTGGAAAATTCAAAATTTGTACCATATATATAAAATTCATGAAAATAGACAATAGAAATTAACGATTAAAGGCCGGTCATCCAATATCAACTACTTTATAAGAAAGCATAAAATATTGCTATTGCATTTTTCACCTCCAAACATAATAACCTTTATCACCTACGAGCATTTTATGACTGTCGGCAGGTAGGAAATTCCCCGCATTTAACCTATAAAAATTCCTTCTCTCAATCATTACGTTTGGATTCGCCGAAATCAACACTTATCCCCGCCCCGTATGACAGTTCTTTCTCGTAATTGCATCTATAATGGAGGACCGAAACATTTCGGGATCGAGGGGTGAGATAAGCCTTTCCAAAGGAGACTGCTATTTTAAGAAAGAAGGGAAGATAGTCTGTGTTAATTTTGACAGCCGTGTATCGTCATTCATATATTTCCCCGTTCTCTTCCTCTCTCCGCATGTATTTTATGACATTTCGTGAGGCCGGGAGGAGAAGGGGGAGCGAGATTGTAGGAAAAAAATCCTCCTGGAAGCGTGTTTCTCTGTGGTCACTACGTTGGCAAGAGGAACAAAAGTGAGGCCGTCCATAATTTTTCCATACCCTTAATCTAAAGCGATGAACACGGGTTCCAGAAATGATTTTTTCTGTTAGACTCGAGGAATGTTTTTTGTACATGGGTGTTTCGTTGGCAATGACTGATGGATTAACTTTTCAAATGCGAGGTTACGGGAAATACGGGTAATTTTTGAACGTGTATTTTTGGACGCTAGACTGTGGGCGCTTACGATCTTCTGAAATCTAAATAGATTCATGTCGGTGTTATAAATTAATTACATGAATAAAATACGATTCCGGCAAAAATATATTCGAGGAAGAGAGTTGGGGCTCTTCGAATCCGACATAAATGCTCTCTAAAAGTTTGGAATGTGACACTTCAGATTTCTAATCAATAGAGATTTTAGAAACAATCTCACAAAACATGCCGTATTCGCGATGTCAATGAAGGATGAAATTCAAAATTGAACCATGAACGTATGAGAATCGATTTAACAAATGTGCACAATTCACTAAATGAAAACATGATATATTAATTTACGAAAACTAACTACATTTTTCTGAGGGAAAATGTCTTAAAATGAATATATCGGTTTGAATCCCTTATAATACATAAATAATCAATGATGAATCAGTCTGAAAAATTTCAAACGGAGTAATTTTTTACGCAGTTTTGTCAACCAATAATTTAAAAATTTTCTCCCATAATTATTTTAATAGCTTTGAATCGTGCTTTTTGCTCTACCTTTTTATAAATTTTATCGCTAAAGCACTTGACAAACATGCATCAAATTACAAAGAAATCACAATAAAAATAATTTTAATTCAGGAATGAATTATTTTTATATGAACCAAATAAACTTATAATGTTTCAACGAAGTAGTTGCTCATGAAAAAATGTATATCGGAGCTGCGTTAATCTATTGTGGTAGGTAGATATAAGATGCTGAATCAGCTAGCTAACTAATAAGTAATGGGGTTTGGTAAGGAATTCCCGTACTTTATTAAGTTATCCATTGAAATTCCTTATCCTTTTTTCCTTGCATTTATCTTCCGAATTCTTTCTTCCGTTCGAAATAAAATATTTGCCAAAGAAGCCGGTCATGGTATGCTGGAACTTAATTATATCGTCCCCTTTATATACACATATTACGTTTGGTAACAACGCAGCGGGATGCATATGGAGAAGGGGTCCTTCGCTAAGCCTTCGCTTGTAAAAAAGCGCGGATATATTTATCACCCCGGAAACGCATTTCTAAGAGAGCAGGGGCCTCAGGGGGAAGGGGGTGCGACATAAAACTTGCCAAGTGCCCTTAATCATCTGAGCGGCATTACGCATAAATCGTGCCCGGGGACAAATCGCTCTCCCGTGACTGCAGGGAAATATGCCATCTCGGAAATGTTTACCAAAAGGGCAGTAAATCACGTAATCGTTTCGTGTTTCCAAGCCTCCTGCTTATTATTCTCAATCGGAGCCTTTCACGCGGACTCGCACTTCACCAAAAAATCAAAGGAGAAAAGGCCTGTGTGAAGATGTCTGATTCCATCGTGCGTCCCGAAAGTTTCCCGCTTATCAGCGTCTGAATCGGTTTACCTCTCGAATTTCACTACTCGGCAAGATTTTTCTCTAGGTTTCTCTCGTGTTTAATGAGGTGCATGACCTTACGAGACTTCTTCGAAAATAAATGGATAAGGGCCAATGCGCGTATCTATAAGATTCGCGTCCATGATACTCCGCTCGGGTATAAGTATTAAGCCCAAGAACGATTTCCTCGAGGATTTTGCGAAAAAACAAATCGAAATTTATTGGGAAAGTTTCCCTACAAGCTGCGCGAAGGATTGCCGCATGAAGAAACGTCTGAGGAGAGTAATTGTAATCCGACGTAAAACATCTCGATAAAATTGCCTTTCATAGTTCAAAGATTGGTATGACGCGAACCTCTAAACGTTTTTATCGAAGAGATGATGATATGGTGCCATGGTTTTTATTACTGGTGAGGTCAGGTTTGACTGCAATTTCGTTGATTTTGTTTGCAACCTTAGAAAAGTACATCGACAAGAAATGCATGAGCGTCATTGTTACGAGTATAATATCATTCTCATCAATGAGAATTATTCCCTTGTCACTGATGGGTTTACTCTATTTCAGCCGTCATAATTTGAAGTATGAAGTGTTTTTCAGTTGTATTTTGATGGAGAATGGACCAATGTATTTCATCTCTCAGGCTTGCCATGCCTTAGTTAAAACACAGTGAGGTGATAATAGATGATGGATGCATTTTCAAATAGATGATGGATGCATTTTCATTTTTCTTACTTTTAATTTATTTGGAAAGGGAGATTAATGAAGTCTGTACTTGGATGTACTTCATAAGGTCATTATTCTGTAAGTGGATGATTTCCATTCAATGCATCTAAGAATAAAAACTTCCACTTGTTGATGATAGCAACGGCAAAATAACTCCCTCCTCCTCCTTCACAGTGAAACTCATTCCTTCTTTTTTGGAATATTTTTTGCTAGCGATGGAGCATATGAGGTTCAAAACAGCATTTAGAATAAATCATTTTCAGAACTTTGGTTTCATTACTTGCATTTCGCCGAAATTTCTAGTCATGATTCATTTTTATGAAAGCATTTCCTTAAAGGTGTCATTCTATTAACCTCAGTCCTAGTTAGAACTAGATATTTAAGGAAGTCGTTGGCACGAAACCTTATTAGCCCCTACCCCATTTCGTTGTCTTCATTGAGTTGAGTCAACGATAAAAACCGATACACTGCCTTACTTCCTGCCAGAAGCGTGGATGATGTAATTTTGAAGATAAAGTTATATATAGACTAGGATTCCCTTATCTTCGCACAGCCACTATATCCATTAAACAGTGTTTTAAACAGAAAGAAACTTTCTTTATGTCTGTGTTATATTATAGTACCAGAGAAACTTCCGCCTATGAAGCAGTAGGTGCACAGCACCCGGTTTCACCATCCTATTTATTTTATTTTCTATTTCTCTCTACGTCACAGGAAACTCAATAATTATGAGGCAAGTCCCTATGTGGCGAATCTTCACATTGCGCCAAAACTAAGTGTTCGTAAAATCACGTATTTTACTACGAGTACTTGGATAGTTTAATAAAAATTGATTCTATTAATTTCAGTCTTTTTTTAATTTGAGAAAAAATATATTTTAAAATAGGCAACGGTATATTGTTCAAAGAATGTTTGAAAGTAGGTGCCAAGAAACCTGTGACGGTATTACTTGTGGTTTCTTGTTAATTTCTTCGTTAAAAGGTTGTTTTAAAAATACGATGCTCTCCAGATTTATCCTCAAGCTAGCAATTTTAATGTATGCAGTTTTAATGATTTTCAGTTAAAGTTTATTCGCTCACTTGTTTATCAATGCAAAGTCCTCTAGTATGCATTCCTAAACGGTTGAAGGAGGAAAATGGTGGTAGCTTTCGTCAGCAGAGGTATAGCAAGATATGGATTAAGTAAGAAAAATGTCGCTGACAATTGGTCAGTAAATTCAGTGAAGAAGGAAAATATTTGATAATGTAAGGCATAATTCGAATTTTTCAGGGGTACCATCCTTTTGTTAATTCCGTCCTTCCTAAATAAGTCATTGTAACATAAAATGGATAAGACGGTAAGGAATAGAACCTACCAGCATGGCTAAAAACGCTGTAGTTATATTAAAGGGAGAGAAGATGCTTCATGCCATGATCCATGATATTAAAATAAATGAATATTTTATTTAATTGGCAAATTAAAAGAAAGTATTGGTAAATTGTTCGCATAAAAATATGTCCTTATGTAGGCTTAGTATTCTTCGAATGTTGATTTTCCTGTCTATACCGTCAATAAACGCATAGGAATGTTGCTTCTGAATCAATGGGAAAATAATTTAATCTCGGGTCATTTTAATTGGAAATGAATCAGAAATGCTCGCTGCTGAGGAATCCCTCTTTGAACCAAACCGGAGAAAACAGGCATTGAATTTCGTAAAACGAAAGAGAATCTTTCGGTTCTTTAAAGAAAAATATCTTCTTTGATCATTTCATTCAGCTGATTTAATCACCTTCGCTTGATCACGATACGTGAATTAAGGATGAAAGCTATCACGCACCTCAGACAATCGCTGTCTCCGGTGGTGGAACAATCACTTCCTTTTCCGGAAGACCTCAGCTACCATATCTTAGGCAAGTTATATTATTAAAGGAAACAGAGAGGTGAAACTGAAGAGTTTATACGAGGAGGCAATTTTGGTGTGGGAGGATCGTGACCACTATTTTACGGAGGATGGGTCGAGGGAGAGCTTAAGAAGTTGAGTTGTGGGATGGGTTTCGGTTTTTAAGAAGGATTGGCATTCTTGTTTCGGGTGGGAAGCATCCGCAGGAGACCGGGGATGGAGGAGCGTAAGAGGTAGAAGCATTTAAGAACGCGTGGGAGAGAGTCGGGAATGAACGGGAGCCTCCCGGTAGCGGCGGTGGCAAAGTTGCCAAGGTTCTGCAATACCCCATTTGCCCTTTCTGGAACGGCACCATCAGGGGAGGGAGAGAAAAAGACAATCGCCTACACAAACACTTCTTCGGAGAGGGAAAAAAAGGCCTCCTCGGGAGCTATTGATGGATGAATGGGGAGTCTTCCGCCCGATCTTTTTGTGCCTATCCTCCGAAGTAAAAAAACCCGAAAAAAGAAAAGCGTTCGGTCATCCGCTCGCTACCCAGGGGGGAGGTGATGCTTCAAAGATGATGGTCTCACTCGTATACTCCGAGGCGAACGGCGAATTGCTCCCGCGAGATTTCTGGTATCTTTCTCTACCTTCGCATTGTTCACCTTTCCCGCTACGCAGCCCCCTACCAATTTGGTAATTTATCCCCCTCCATCTCCCGTGCCCCTTCCAAGCCCTATCTTTTTCGGCTTTTCAACTTTTTCCTCCTCCGGCGACCGCTGGGCAGTCTCGCCGCCATAATACAAGGCGCCTCTTGCGAATGATTGACTGTCCTTGTCTCGAATCCCTCTCCCCCCGCATTTTTGCATTCCCGCCTCTGGGGAATTGAAGGGTCTTTCCTTCGGAAAACTTTAATTAAATTTCGCCGCGTTGAATAGATTTGGGGCGTAATGGAGGGGTTTGAAAACAAGAAAGGGAGGGCGGGGAGGTTGGGAAAGTGCGATCGGGGGTTATTGGAGGAAGTCTCCTCATCTCCCGTCGGTCCAAAACGGCTCCCCGATATCATCCCTCTCCCAGCGCACCATTCTTCATCGCCTCTTTGACTGTGTCCTCTCCTTCACTAAGTACCCTCTCGAGCCCTCCGCCCACTTCCCACCCGCCCTTTGCTTCTCCACCCTTTCCTTGGACACTTTCCCCACGCCCTCCAATTCCTCCGGTCCGCGGGACCCACCTCTTCCCTACCAGAATAACCCGCCGCCCTCCATTAACTGTATCTTTTTACCTCGCCACTTAAATGGGTATGAAATTCCTCCTGCCCCGTCTCATGTTAGGGAACGATTTATGTGCCCCACTTTTCATCTTTTTCCGACGCCTCTTTCCCTTGCCGAACTCTTCTTCCTCTCACTTCCCTTCCGCTGTTTAAGGGTTAAGTCCTTCTCAGCGTTAACCTATCCAAGGTTACTGATAGTCTATTAATTACTAACCTTCGTATTCTAGACAGGACAGGTCTCGAGACTGGGATGTTTCCATCTTAGTATTGAATTCTTACCAAATTCAGTGAAAGGGTTCAATAGCAATTGTTTTTCATCGTGATAAAATAATATAATAGAGAGAGAAACAATTTGTTATTATAAATTAATAATGCGCAGAAATTATTTATTTACAGTCATCGTCATCATATACGAGTAGCTACATGGACATTTAATTGTTCTTCGGTTTTATAAAATTTAGGAATATTCACTTTTATATTTTACGTATCATATATATTACAATATTTTCGAATATAAAAAAATATGAACGGTCAAGTACGCAGATAAATTTTATTCTTGTTTTCAATACATTGAAAAATACGAAACAAAAAGTTTTAGAGGTGTTTTTGGAAGGTCTGTAAGAAGTTACTTCTTGATGCCGCTCAGAAATTTTGAGCAGTGTTTGCAGGATACTAAAGATTTTAAATATCTCAGTGTATAGTACCTCTGTGTGCACCATCTTACAAGTTGGTTTTAAATTGTAATTTCCTTATGACATTTAATACACCGATGCCGAATATTTAACTCCTGGTGACTTGATACAGGAAGTTTAAATGAGTCTCAACATGGCTGGTATTTCTAATTATGTATTCTCAATATATAATTATTAGCGAATGTTATTTGATTTATCCAAGTTGTAAATATTTGCTGAGATTATATCATTGTTATGCTAAATTTCTTGCCGCTAAATTTACTTTTAGGAATTGCTTTTCTTTATTTTTATTCAATGGTTTTAAGGGCAATTTGAACTTCAATTAATTCTAGCTGGGTAGTTTTCCTTTCCTTAATATCAACAATTTTTCTACGAATATCCTTGTTGATGATTAGTTTTGTAATTTACCGTGGTTGGATTCAGTTTTTCTATGTTTCTTAAAGTTCTTTGTTTGAATAAAGTACTCGTATATCGAGTACTTTATTCAAACAAAGTAATCTTTTGCGTAATATATAGAGGTGAAGCAATGGCTTTTTCTGCTAACGCGCTGGAGTTCAAAATTTATCTCCCTCTTACTTTTGCCAAAAATTCACTAGTGCTTTCCAGGATAGAATTCACAAATTTTAAAGGATTATTTTGATAAGAGAATTTCGAAAGTGTAGAATTTACACGATTTATGGTGATGATAGTGGAATGGTTATCTAAAATTCAAATCATAATGCCTTACACAAATGTATACTTTCTATATCATCTACAAGTTTGAACTTTCTTTGTAAACAGAACACCCTCTAGTTTTCTATATCTTTATTCCTTTATCTCAAAGCCTTTCCTTCGCCCCATAATTTCTTCCCTAGGTTTTTCCTCTCTAATCTTGGTTGAGGACTCTTTCCTCCGAAAAACCTACCATAGGAATTACGAGACTCCGCTTTGGGAAGCTGGTCGAGAAAGAGAAATTTCTGCCTATTTTGAAACTGCGGTTAGTCGTGTGTTATTTAGGTGTAATGTTGCTATCTCTTACAATCTACTACAAATAAACAAATAATAGTGATTCAAAGTTGGGAACGAAGGCGATTTTGAATCATAGACGCATCAGATGACTGCAAAATGTAACCGTTCTCGTTCTTCTTAAGGAGATAAAGATAATCATGTTTAGAAAAGGTAGGTCAATTGTCTTAATTGTGATTCACCGAAAATTCTCATAGCCTCGATTCTGTGTAGGATTTATAGCTGAGCAATTTATGGTATCTGTTGACAATCATTTGATACTAGCGGAAATAAGGTTGTCGTAAATACTGTAAAAATGTTGAACGATTTTCGCCGTTTGATGATTTAAAGTCTATATTATAAATAAATGGTATAAAAATGTTCATATACATTTGTAGTTAAGTTCCGTACGCATAAAATTATAATTTAAGTCAGAAAATGTAAATGAATTCTGAATTTCATTGCTATATCTGCTGTTTTACTGCTATATCTGCCGTGTGAATTAAAATAATATTAAATGGTAAATTCTTAAGAATACATATAGTAATTTCTCGGCCGACTTTCTGTCTTTCAATATTCTTTGATAATTTGATATGCCGCACAAGGAATTGAAACCATTCATTAAATTCATTTCGTTTTGAGCGCCTATTCGAGCTTCAGATAGAGTTTAGACAGAGGTCAAGGAAGTGTCGACACGGTAGAGAACTTTTTTAAACAATAAAATATGGACATCGGTTTGCATAATACGAAGGAAGCTTGAAATTAATTGTACGTAAATGTTTTCGAGAGACGCACGCGGTTGGCGCATAAATATCGAGAATAGATTCGATTTATATTTCAAGAGAAAAAAGGACGCGTCGATATGACAGGGCAATTTGCATAATTTTGAGAGCCCTAATTAAAGTATTAACTACGTTAGAAATATGCATTATTCGGGTGTCGTAATCGATACGATAGAAGACAGATGCCGCGCTCAGATACCGGTCCCGTTGATGCCTCGAGGAATGCAAGAAGAATCCATTTGGCATTCAGAGTTTAATTACTTTTCGTCATATCACCTATCAAAATGGATGGGGCGAATTTTCATTTATTTCTCACACTCGCACCCGTAGAATGTTCATTATTATTCCGTTTTTTTGCGACGAAAATCGTCAGAGCAATCAAGCCTGCAGCACTTCCTCTTATATATAACGCGATAATCACTGGACAAAATACTGAACAAATTTTTTGAAAACTCTGGTTTTAATTTAGCTCTTTTTTCTGGTTTACATAACGCTATTAAGGTATATTTCGTATATCTAATGGTCGTATGAACAGTTAAACTTACGGATATTTTCTTTGAAGTTGCATTAACATTCTAGAGGTTCTTTTACTTGTGGAGGACTAGTTCATAGTTGTATTAGTTCATAGTTAACTGCTATTAGTTTATAGTTCATAGTTAACTGCTATTAGTTTATAGTTCATAGTTAACTGCTTTAAATAAGTTCTCTTTGAAATAAATGGTATATCGGCCGGTAGTATAAATTGTTGTGTTAAAAATACAATTTTTGACAGCTTTCGAATATGGAAAGCAATTATAGCTAAATTAGAATTAACATTTATTACGAAGTATTTATATAAAGAATTTTTTGTAAAAATTTAAAAGGCAATTTAAAACTTAATGATTTTCTAATTATTACGACATTATTAATTCTCCTGTAGTTTTCTTTGTATTAATTTTTACGCTGTATAATGTGATACATTCATAATTTTTAATCTTGAAAGTTTAATCTTTCTTAATTCCACTCAATAGATATTATAGCAATTTCTACTCGTATTACTGAATCAAATCATGCTACGAAATCATATTCATGCTACGAATAAAATTTTCGGAGAAATAAAAACCCTTTTCCTTATGAGATATGAGTAACGTATTTTGACAACTTAATAGCGAACTGTTTTGCTCGTTATAGTAGTTAATAATTACTACTTTATATCCTGTTGGAACTAAATAGTAAAGGAGCTCTAAGGAACATTCATAGCCTATCATTTAGTCATAATTTGGCGAGATTCCCTGTCTATATATTCTATCGAAGAATGTTTAGGAGAATAAGTAAAGTAAATTTATGACATCATTTAGTATTCGAATGAGAGTTATGAAATTTCAAAACGCGTACCGCTGAATTTTGGTCGATTTTAAAATGCTCCTTATGAAACGTATGACGATAATTACTCAACGATGAAAGGATATCGTTAGCTGTCTAAGCGATTGGTCAATTTCGGCTATAAATTAAAGAATTCTTGTCAAGGATAGAATCTGGAATGCGAAAACCTGAAACCCGATATCTACCATTCTTAATCTGCAAAGAACAGGATCTTGACATAATAATAACCTGAGATGGCGGAATGAAATAAATCAAACTGTTGAAAAGTTTATTCGTGAACAAAAAGTACTACGTCGTTATGCATTTCGAGAATTTTAGTGTATTAGTATTATTTAGTATATTTTCGATAATTTTGTCTATTTAGAATAATTATCATATGAAAGACTGAGATAGAATCTCAAAAATACCTGAACTCGAACAGTACACTTTTAGTTACTGTGCCCGTATTTCATTGAAATATTAAAACATACGTCTATCTGTAACGCATATTATTAATGTAACATTACTCTTCCTAATTCTCAGAAGGGATATTGACCTGAAATACCTGAATGTATTTTCCGGACTATCTCAGATTCCTCGTTAGTTGATCATTGGTATATCAATGGTGATAAGTATCATGATGATGTGCATGGGACTTCGGACCAGCTTACATTTATTTAGCTTCAAAATATAACTATTTGGAACAAGGTGTTTATTAAGAATAGCAGTGATACTCAAACATTACGGAGTATTGATATAATTAACCGCAGTGAATTGATTGATTTAGTAATTACAATGTATGAAGAGAATGATAAGTGTCATTAATGCCCTTGATAAAGACTCATTACTATAAGTATACTTCTATACATGAAATTTTAAATTCTTTTAGTAAGATTTAAAATGTAGGTTGAATTTTAGCTCAAAATTTTAAGAAAATATCATTTATTTACTCAATACTCCAACCATTTTATTGAGTTATAATTAATTCAATCGTTTTCTTGCTTTTATCCGTTGCTTCTTTGGGTATCACATGAATGTGCTATTAAGCCTTTTAACAATCTCAGTAACACCAACAAATAAATAACACTTGGTCAGTTGGTTTTACCCACACTGTAGTTTTTCCACCCGGATGGTATCGTCAAAGCCTCGGCTCTTATAGCAACAGAAACCTATTTTCATTTATTAATAATTAATACTTTTCATCACCAGGCAAAAAACATTGCGTATCCCTTTGAAGTGTAATACAGACGCCGAACAAATGCGCTGATCCACAATGCCCCCTTTTCAACTTCATACGTGATCCCTCCGCCTCAACCCGCGACGGAATGGTAATTCGCCCGTTAATCTCCCCTATTCTCTTTCAAAAATACGAGCGACGCTGTCCATTCAATCCATTCTTCGCCCAGATGGAATTGACCATTCCTTTTCTCCCTCATCTCACACAATACCCACCTGCTCTTCTTCCTTCGACGATCCATCCATCCTGCGCTCCCTTTACCTCCCCCCGCAGCACCCACCCCACCTCGCCCACGGGGCAACTAGGCAGTTTGGTATTAATCGTCTTCTACTACCAGCTCCTCCCACTCCCACCAACCCAGCCCGCTCCGACCCAACTATCAATCTCAATCTCTCCATTTCACTCCTTTATTCTACCCTTTCGATACTTTTCCCTCCTCTTTGGCTCCTTCTGGAGGTGTTGCGTATGTGCGCTCGATGGGATGGGTGTAGAGAGTGACCGGCCGCGAGGAAAAAAAGGGGGCGGGGAGGAGGGAAGCGATAGCGCATTGAGGGCCGTTGACTCTTTAGACCTCTCGTTTATAGCCCCTGGGGGCAGAGGGGATGGGGCGTAGGATTTTCCCCGGCGGGGGGCCACGCCTCGTCGATCGCCTCCGGTCACTCCGCGGGGTGTGGCGTGTTGGAATCCATGCGCGCTCGGGGGATGGCCTCCTTTGGGTTTCCTCCAACACGAGCGGGTCCATCGGCCGCCGAATTTCCTCTCAGCTAGATAGATTGAGTTTTGTGCCATCGGATGCTGAGAGAGTGGTTAAGTTATAGGGCGAATTTTTCATGCCGTTTGTTCCATTGGTGGCGTAGTTCGGGGGAATAAGACTATTTTTCTTCATAAGTGTTTCATCGGCGAGGAAAAAAACTGACTTTATCTCCGTAGAAAGATGGAATTGTCTCGGGTTTTTGTGCGGAGGGAATCGCCTCCGAAGAAGACTAATAGCTCAAGCGTAGGCTCCAATGGAAGGAAAATCGGAAGGAATGTTGGCAAAAAATACACGGCTACTTTTCTATTTATCATCTCTTGCAGCCGTCGAGTCTGTAATTTGAATTTCCATTCACCCTTTGTCAGTGTATCGATTTTCAGTTTTTATGGCAATAAAGGGGAACTACGAATTTTGAGTCTGCCAATCAGTTTGTCCGCGTGAGGTCCGTAATATATTTGAGGCAGCAATTTAGTTTTTGAGAGAGTTGATTTTAAAGTATCGGAGACTAAGATTCTCTATTGGTGAGCATTTTGTCTATAAAAAAGAAGTGAAAGCTCTCTATCTTACTTTTCATTGCCCTATTGTATCTCTAGGATATATAGCCTGAACGTTATATAAGAAAATTAAAATAGCATCTACCTTAGAAAAAATTATATTCTAACAAGGAATCATTTCAATCTATCATCTCAAAAATTTCTCTACTAAACAATACCTAGTTTTTGTTTTAATTAAAGCAACTAAATGGCATTATTTTCATGGAATGGAATCTTAATACATTCGCCATTAATCAAGCTACCAACCTTTATACGTATATGTGGTAACACCTTGTATTTATTTATGTATGTATAACACCTATTATTTGTGTATATATAACACCTATTATTTATCTTTTACATTTCTCCATCAAACATTTTACTTAAAATTAAGGAAGCTTTTTGACAACAAGATCTTAGTAAGCTATTAAGATCCATTCTTTTTAGTCACCCTTCTTTTAGACGAAAATACCGGTGAATGTTTACTTTATCTAATCCTTCAGCTATGGTTATCAATTTTATGTATAATGTTCTCATAATTTTGGAATGGAGAACATTTTTAGTAAATGGGTACATAAACTAAGACTCTAGGGTCTAATCGGGTCCAATATAATGACATTTGCTTGACTAAGTTCAAAGAAGTAATTCATAGATAGATTAATTCTGAAGACGAGGAATGGAAAAATTCGAAATTCGCATTATTTTCTTGAAGTACGCGGACATATCAACGGCCCAACGACCTCCAAGTAATTCATTATTTTGCACACCAAGAAAAATATTAAGCATGACTAGTTCAGATGAATGAAGGCGCGGTTTCCCCTACTCCGATTCATTAGAAAGCCTTTTTTAAAGTTTCTTGTAATCAGTACCATATCCACGTAGCTATATCGTCTGTTTCCTAAACTGGTTTAACTTCTCTTTATCTCAACATGTTTCAGTAATAAAATATATGAATATCTGATCTGGGAAAAAAGTTCTTAGGTTCCCTTTAGCGGGTAAAAGAATTAAAACTTTCTCAGCTATCAATGTAAGAACATAAAATAATACTTCTGGTTCTTATTCATTGAATCAAAACAATTTTAATGGCCTACCTTGTGTATTATTTTACTATAATCTTGATTCGCATATCTTTTCAAGTCAGCCTTACCATTTTTCTGTCATAAATACAGGGCCCACGTTTCGCCGACAAATTTCATTGAATTACAGTGAGATAAGAAAAAATTCACTGCAAAACACTATCACGAATCCTCTTCAATTTTAGTACTTTTCCTCCTATTAGAAAAAGTAGTCTTTTAGTTTCCGAAAGCTTTGTCTAATTTTTGAAGCTTTGTTTGGCAAAATATCACGAGAGAATATTTCTTCCCTCCGATCTCTTTTATGTTTCTTTTAATACTCGTATCTCTCTATTCTTATTTACCTTATGAAGATGCACGGGTAATACATGCTGCCCGCTGTGGTATTCCAAATTGATACGCTAGAGCACTGTCCCTTATGCTACTATTAGTGAGCCAGCCAGCAACTGGCACACATTTTTCTATAGACTAATTTTAGGTAATAATCATTACAATACCTTCATTTTTCCTAATAAACAGCTTTGGATTTGATTTTTTGCATTTTTGCGCTTCCTTATGAATATATATCACTCCTGTACCTATATTAAAAAATGCCATTGCTAATCGTCGTAAAGTAAAAAGGTGCTTATTCTAAAACGGCTTGCCAAATCATCATGAACTCATTTCCAAAAACGTTTGGTGACTCTGACTTAAAGCATCTATTGCGCTTGGCCTGATTTTACGTTCACTTCCATTCTATTTTTAATATTTGACTGAGCGTGATCGTGATAATTCTTTTCGAGGTGAGGCGATTGGTAGCCTGCCCGTTATGCAGCGACGCAATTCGTCTTGAGTAAAAAGGCATCCGCAAGAGGCGCCGGATTGAATACCTAAACAAAATAATTTCACACCAACTTCGGCGGCACGAAATAAATTTCACGGAAGATACATCACGTTAAACTTCCCTCATTAGAGAATTAATAAGGGGATTAGTAACTTCGACTAGGTAATTTGGCGCCCTCTTAAATAAATCGGCCACCGCAACTTTGCGGGGCCGCCAAAATAGAAAGCTCTCTTTCACTTTCTTCACCTCGTGGCTGAAAGTTCGGAAAGAATGAATTCGATGCGGGCCGGCGCGTGAAAAAAAATCAATTTGAATCGTGGCATGTCTGCGTCGCCCCTCGGACGATAAAACGTGAACCGCTCATCAAATTCCACGTCAGTCATCGCACCGCGAAGATTGTTTCGGATTCAAAGGGAATAATTCGGACGTTCCTTCCAAGTAGAGCGGAAGCGCAAGTGAAAACCGACTCATGTTCTCCCCGTGTGTGTTTTGTTGCGAGCGATTATTTTTTGCATTTTTTCAAAAGTCGACCGCTGTGAGGTCGAACTCCTCTTAGTTCCATGTCGTGATGAGGTTGGCAGGAAGGTTATCACTTCGGAAGCGGGGGGAAGTGGGTCGAAAAATACATGACGGATGATCAATTGACTACCTTCTGAAGCACAACGGGGAGGTGGGAGCTGAAGCATTCTCTTGCTCGCTCTGATTTTCAGAGGCCTTATTCCTTTAAACAAATGCCAAGCCCTCGCTTGGATTTCTCCTCATGCAGGAACCTCAAGTGCGTTATGTGTGTTGTTGTCTGCGCAGTATTCAGCCTGGAGGTCGGTTGAAACATCATTACTTTCAACACCATCAACTTAAATTTCTGGAGAACGAATGAGGCTTACCAGGCAGGTTGGTGAGATAGCTAGCTAGCTCCAAGTTTATGAAGATCACACTCAATCGTAACAAAATCACTAACAATTAATATAACTTATGAATAACACTTTTATAGCACTAAATAAGGATAATAGGGATAAATAGTACTTATCATGACCCATACTTTAATTAGTCTCATATTATCGCGGCTTTGAATAAGAACCAAGACAAAAGTTAATCAACGATAAATTTTCTTACATCGAACACTCGAAGAATAATGAAAAATTTGATTTGACTTCCATCTGAAGAATCCGACGCTGGTGTCGGCGAAACGTCGTAGTTTTTCTTTTCATCTAACGCCGCGAATCCCGCGAAATTTTTATCTATAAATGAAGTTAATGAAAAATGTTCCGTTTCTTGAGCGAAGCATGAGCAAAATGAAAATAAATTGCCGGATCGTTAAGTTCATTTGTAAATTTTTATTTAGGTACCGAAAGTGAAAAATTTCTTTATGGACGGCCTGATTTTCTTAATAATGAAATTATTCTTTAAATTTAAGTTGCGGTCTTCTTTTCTATCGCTATCTTGTTTCAAAAGCCAAATGAAAAATATTCCAAGAGATTAATGAAAAATAGACATATATGCAACTCGAAGATGTATATAATATTTACTGGGCATTTTTTGCAGAGAGTAGGTTTCATTAATTAACTAGGCCTCCCGGATAGCCATGTGGGTAGCGTGTTCACCTTTGATGAAAGCGGTCCCGGGTTCGATTCCAGATGGGTCTCCATATGTACGAAATAACCTCAGCTTTTAACAATACTACTCGGTAACACGGCATTTTACTCTGAATAATAGTTTTTTAGCTTTTGCTAAGCTTAGCTGATGTTTTATAGTTGTAAGGGACAAATGTTAGACACCCTGGTCATGTGATATTAAAAATATATGAATTTGCTACAGGAGGTCATGATGTAGAAACATGTCATGATGGGGAAACTTCAAAGAAACAAAGTTACCAGCTCATTTCAATGTAAATATTGGATTAAAATCCCATAATGGTGGTTCTCGCCTAATTATTTTCCTAAAATTGGCGACCTTTAATATCTAAAGCCTAGCGGAATGCTGAAAAGATGATTCATTTCACTGACTATTTACAAAGAGAAACCCTTACTAACGAATATAATCGCATGGAGTAAATACTTTCCTGTTATTCCGTCGCAGAGGAAGACAAACTGAATTCATTATGTTAAAGAAATACCTTAGTATATTAGGTAGACCGGGGCAATATTTACTTCTCGAATTTCTGCATTAACTCAACGAATAATTGGCCTGTTTGAAAAATACATTTGCAGATATTAACAAAGCATCATAATAATAACACGTTCCAAAAAATTTAGCTATATCTCGAACAAAAATGAAATCAAGGAACATGAAGATTCAATGATTCGAAATACCATTTACATATATTTTCTTTTATTAACCATTACGGCATGAGCCATTATTCTTTATTATATTTTTAATATCTAATACACTGTTTGAAATAAGAAATTATTTTATTCCGTACAAATATTTTCTGAAATGGAATGAAGTATGAATATATTGCCGATTATGTATTTACCTCGCTGAATTTAAAGCTAATACAAATCAACGAAAACACTTCGGACTTTATTTAATGCCTAGTTCACATATCTACATTCAGAATCGCTGCAAAAAGTTTTCTTATTTTTATGAAGATAGTCTTTTTCTATCCTATGTATTCAGCACGACCCATGTTTGTATAATCAGGATCATTGTTGTTTAAAATTCATAAAAAAATAATTTTAGATGAACGTTATTTTTAGAATAGCAATAATTAACAGAAAACCCAATGTTTATTGGTACGTATAATGTATCATTACAAATATTCAGAAATCTAGAAATTATCGAACCACCGTAGGGGAATATTCTCCTACCTGTATATTTTGCTGAAAATGGATTTCATACATAAAAAAAAACTGAATATTTAGGGTACCTTCTGTATCCTTAAGTTATTTAATATTTATTTGAATAAACAATGGCCTAGGTCGAAAATCCTATATAAATCTACAATAAATTTAAAGATATGTCCATGCAACGTATTTATAAAATTCAAAGAAATTAAGTTATCGAGAGTGAAATGTTTATGAGCATGAGATGTCAGAATGGCGTTATAGGTTCTGCAGCACAAATAGCGAATCTCGCATTGGTGCACAAGAACCACTGAAGTCTGATGGCAGGAAGGGTTGGGATGTTAGTTACTTCCTTTTAGACTTTACCAACTCAGAGGTTTCCATTTACATCTCGAGGTAGTGGTCCAGCTAACAGCGTCGGCATTCTACCTAGATTTTATCTTCCCTTCCAGTCCAATATAAGAAAAACAGATGCGCGGACCTGCGGGAGGCTGAGCTCGTGTTTTCTCATCGGCTGTCGTCTATCCCAAGCTCTCCTCCATTTGCTTTTCTCACTTCCCCCGTCCCTCTCTTCTTTCCAAACTTCGAACGATTCTCCCTGCATTATCCTATCCATAATTTCTCTGAGGACAGAATTAAATTCTCCGTGGTTCGCGAAACCTAGCTTTTCCCTTTAAAACACATTATATTTCAAAGAAATTGTTTTAAGATGCATAACAAATATATTGCTAAGTTGTTACTTTTAGAAGTTGCATTAATCAAAATGCTAGGATCGTTTAATTTAATTGGAATACTAATGCATGTATTAGAATTTTATGGCCTACCAAACCGTCACGTAGAGGCATTTCTGAGAGATTTAATTTTGTTTTTTCCAATTTAAGTTCCAAGTTAAGTGTAAATTTTAAGCTCCATTAATGCATAAGTTGTATTTAATGAAGTTTTTAATGAATAACGACGTAAATTTTCAAAAACTCAGACTAACTAGAGCCGAAGTTAAGCATTCTTTTCAAGGTATCTAAATTTTTCCAATTCGAGTAGCTCATTTAAATTTAATTATCGCAGATATTTCCGCGTGAATAAAACAGGACGTAAACGGTGTCTTCTGTACCCTTATGGGGTATAATGTACGAATAAAAGTTGAAATTCAGCCATCCAGTTGGCGAATTTATTACACTACGATGGAGTTCAATTTTGCCTCGATTAGCTAAAGCGAACTGAACTAGCTTTAGTGAAATTCAGTATCTCTTCTGAAATAATTACTGAATTTGGTCTGAGAAACCAAAAATATCGATCGATCAAATTTTCTGGGCTTCTTGTTATGCGACCCAGCATTCGTGTCACGTACATCAAAAGCTTGTAATATAGTACTTCCTCCTCATTCCGATTAGGGATTAGGGTGTAATCACGATTTCCGGGAAAATATTTTACCTCATAACGAGCAAGTTTTTAAGTATCAAATGATAGGCCAGCTTGTTCACAACTGGTGTTTTTCTCAGGACCTCCCCAACGTCACCACACTACAAATCCTTAGATTGTGACATTTCAAATCAGAGTCTTGCGGCCTTTCTCTTTCTCTTCTCCAATCTTCCAAATTAACCCCTCAAACCAATTACGTTGAATATATCGACGAGATCATTTCCGTCGGGAAATGTGGGGTTTCTTCGAATGGTTCCTCACACTTAGAAGCGATATCTTCGCCACCTCGCTGACAAGCAAAATAGAGACACCGTACAAATTGGAACGATGAATTTCCCTCGGAGACTCACCAAAAAAATTGCAATAATGACTGTGGAAGGCAGATTTTAATCTGGTTCTTGTTTAAAATACTTGTACCGAGGGAAAATCAAGGCGATAAGATTTATGGGGTGTTGTATCTTGTACGGGCTCTGATATTTACAAGATGAATCTCTAGAGACCTCTTGTCCTGAAACTCGGGTATATAAGTAGTCTGTATGTAATTGATGCCTGTTGAGACAACTTAAGAAAAGTAACTTTAGTAATTGCTGAAGAATCGCATATTATTTTCCATGTAGAGGTTTTCTAAAAATGTATAATGGCTTATGTATGAGTAATTCCATCTCATCACTTTCGTATTTTCAATTAAGGAGTATAATTGACGTTAATAAAACTAATAGTAGTTATAAATTAGAAAGGCATCTACAATGCAATATTGGCCCATATAAAATATACGACTGGAGTCAAATCTTATGGGGCGTTTCTAGGAGCTGTAAATTGCAAAAATATTTTATTAACATCATCCCCAAAACCAGCATTAATTAGGTAATGGAGTTAGAATATGAAAATCAACAGAGAAAGACGAATCCCTCTCTTAGAATCTAGACCTAGGACTTATGTCTATGTCTATGTTTGTACCCTGCAAGCCGCCTTTCGGCGTGTGGCCATAATGTGGAAATAATAAAAACATTACAACTACATCATACTGATCCGTACATCGGTGCTTCCTGACCGGTGTGCCGCGGTATCCTGGCGCATCGTAAGATCTTGATGTTCCGCCTAAAATCGGTGGAAAATATTGATTTCGTATTTTATATAAACTTTACATTCAGATGATTTAATTTTAAAAGAATTTCGATGTGATCGTATTCTATATAGACTGAAACTAACGAAGGTTCTGTTTAGTGTGCTACGAAATCTTCGTGGCTATATGGTCACGCCGCGAAAGACAAACAGCTATATCTTTCATAACAACGAACCAGCCATACAGAAATAGCCTTCGTTTTTGGAGCACAGCGAGAGTAAATAAATTTCATATGAGATTCCTCGAGTAGAAGGAATTTATAATCGCAAATGATTTATTTCGCTTTGAGATTATCTGGAAATTATTCTCTTTTTAAGCCTTTTTTGAATGCGTCTTTGCCGCTAATTCGATTTCTCCACGCGGAGCTGAAAAAAGCTATTCTGAAAACGGGCATTAGCAAAGAAAAGCTATTTCCTCCTTTGCGTGGCTTGTTTGGCACTTCAGCTCCTAAATGACCCGTGGGTGCCAAGAAAAACTCGATCATTCGCTAAACCAGAGCTGCTTCTATCGAGGTTGACGTTTAATGGTTGATAATTACACCGGGAGGTATTCGTATCCTATTATTTCCGTGGCGGTTCTCAGTTGCGTGACTTCGAAATTGCTGCGAAAGCCGAGAGAAGTTGTTTCTTTTTGATCGTCATTTTTTCATTCACAACTTTTTCATCGAGCCGATTCCGGAGGGTGGCGGTATAATATAAATAAATTTTGCGGAAGGGGCTTTATTACGCCCTAAGCTCGTAAATTATTAGGTCAGTGTAATGCGTTTTTTATGGCTCCTCCAGGGCTAAGCTGGGTGATGTTAAATGCGCGATAACTTTCGCTTAGAATCTCTTTTGTGACAAGGTCTAAACGGTTTGTTAGCGTTGTCATGTTTCTTCCTCCCGTTAATTGGAGCGCGAATCCGTAGCGGAAGATTGATTCCGATTTGGTTAAAATGAATAATGGAATGAAAAAGGCTCAAATTGACCCTCAAATAGTAAAATGAATGCCGAGTTCATTGTAGATATGCTTTTTATCGGTAATTATGGTTATGTGTTTCAGATTTGAGCTTAAAATTAAAGTTTTGTAGCCTCTTAGCATTTGTTTTAATCAGGGACTGGCAAATATTTTTCGCCATCGACCCTTTCAGGATTTATCGAGTGTTTATCGGCCTCCTCTACGTTACTTCTTTGTAATTATATCAAAAACGTAAGACAAAACGCTAATGTGATTTTTTAAATATTTATTTTACTGTGAATACTACTTAAGTGTATCGCATGAATTATTCCATTCTTGTGCTATTTTCTTATTCCACGTACGGGTGTTCTAATCTTAAATCAGTCGTAATTCGACCTCTTATCGATTCGCGAGTAATAGAACATTGATAGTGTCATGCTGATCAGGCGGTCCTGGGGTCCAGTTCAGCCAAGTCAGCCCCTTTACGATCCCTTGTTTAGTTGAGGAACATGCACTCACCTTATTTAAATTAGTAGTTTGATCTGAGGGAAAGAGGAGAACTGTTAGCCAGCAATTTCGTTCGTGGCTGATAGAGGTGGTGATGATAATGATGAAATGACTATATGCAAACATACTTGTATACTAGACTATCGATCACCGGGACGCGGATTAACCGGGGTGGAAAAAAATACGTGACACGAAATTTAAAATTTCTTTATTTACTTAGCTTTTCCGAATTCTATATCACACAGCTTCATTGCTTTCTAAATGGTATAGTATTAATAGTAGTAGTAGTATTGTTAAAAGTACTTCGACAGCTTTGGTCATTGGGGGGGCCCCCACCGGGAATCGAACCCGGGACAGCTTTCGCCGAAGTTGAACGGCTAGCCCACTTGGCTATCCGTGAGTCCTATAGTATTAATAATATTATCTATTGTTATTGTATACTTTTAATAATATACTTTATATATTATAATTTAGTACTATCTTGCTCAATTCATGTAATTTTCCAATTGTATGAATATATTTCTGGTCCTGTAGGGCTTTTTTCATGTCCGTTTTTCTTTGGGATTTTTCCTAAGTGCACGCCTTAACGTGCAAAGTCACCTTTACCCTTTTCCTAGTCTACATTACTCAATTCATCTAATTTTTAAATTTTAACGAATCACTCTTGTTATTTCGTTACTAAGGCTATTAGATTAGTGTGATTAGATTATTCCCTATCTGGGATATTTCCCTATCAGGGATAATCGCTACAGTTTATTTACGAAGTAAATACTAGCAAAATTCAAATAAAAAGAAACAGCCAGGAACATATATGTGATCATCGGTATTAATGTATGCTATTCTTAATTATCTTCTTTAAAACTTCAATTGAGATTCACTCGATATCACTCACATTTTTGGTATCAACGCTTGCTTATTACCCAAAGTCTTTAATCTATGTATTCGGTCCAAAACTAACGAGTTTCATCGTCGCGAACTCATCAATGAATTTACAAGCTTAATTTACCAGATCAGGAAAACTATCTTATTTATATAATCCCTCTCAACTCATTAATGGAAAGAGATTCATCAAGCGACTCAAGATGATCGAGAAAGATTGGATGGGGAAAATGTGTTTACTTTTCTACCGGCCGAGCCAGCGTTAACCTATAAACAAAATTTCGACTTTCTGCAGTAACTGCTTCGTATAGATAACTATATTCTTGAAGACTGTGTTTAACTCAACACTTAATTTCGCCTCCGCTTTGGAATTTCTCCGGAGAAGAAGAGTACTGAATTCTTAAACATTTAAATTGAATGAAATTCCTCCATGAAGATTTTATTTCGAGATTCCGATCTCGGCGAAGCCTAACGAATGGGTTTGTTTATTCAGATCAATTAGTTCGCAATATATAGGCAGCGAAAAGTCGTTACTCGGAGTTTGAAAGAGCAATTTTCAATTAATTCGGAAAAAATAAAACGTGCTGTTGTGAAAAATTTTCGCTTCCGATGGCACGCATTCGAGATCCTCTTGTTATGCGACCCAGCATTCGTGTCACGTACATCAAAAACTTGTAATATAGTACTTCCTGCTTGAGGCTTACCAGGCAGGTTGGTGAGATAGCTAGCTAGCTCCAAGTTTATGAAGATCACACTCAATCGTAACAAAATCACTAACAATTAATATAANAAATCTTATTCTCTCCCTTGTTTTCGTCCTTTCTATTCATGCTCTTCACCATCTCTCCCCTTCTCTTCGTCTACCCACACCCTTGCACTACAAACTTGAGAAAACTTGACCGTCACGAAAACTCATAAGTAATTTTTCATCGAGCCAACTCTCTTTGGTGGTGGAACATGTAACCTGCTCCCATTCTATCCACCTTCAGCTTCCCTTTTCCCCCGCCCCCCCGCATCCCTCGCTCCCTTTTACTCATTTTGTATCTCGAGATACACACTGCTCCTCCCTATCCCCTCCCGAACCGCTCGGCAAGTTTTGAAGTCCCCACTCTCGTCTCCTTTTCAAAATTCCTTTATTTGATCTCCGTTGCAAAATTTTTGTTTGCAATTATGTTATTAAATTTCTTTCTATTAACTTTTTATTCCATTTAAAATTGATTTCCACGAATATGTTTATTTACGTGAAATCTTACTTATTGATTCAATTTCTCAATGCTAGTGTAAGATGACAAATCCTTTAGGTGAAAAGTGTCAAACATGCACAAAAATAGTTGGGAAGCCTCGGTATAGAGAAGCGTATCATTTAAAGGGTAAAGTAGGCATAGAATATTCGAAAGAGCGATTTCTAGTTTTCAATTTCATCACTTGGAATATCTCTTATTTCTGCAATGATGAAACAGAGCGGCAAGTCCGTTACACGGTCGTGTCCTTAGCTTTCACGGCGATTTTCGACAGAAAGGGTACATAAGAAAGGAAGATGAGAGGAGTAGAGGAAATAACCCCGTCTGAGGTGGTTCTTATCACCATGCATTACAGAGATCTTTCTTAATGGGAGGTTGCACCGGCAAAACTGCGTGAATTGAAATGGCGGCGCACTTTCTCGCGCCACTCGTGAGAATCTGTTCGCGGATCAGAAGGCATTTTACACTTCCAATCCTTTCATCCATCTTCTCCATCATTCCATAATTTGGCAATATATTTTTCACCTCGGAGCCCTCTCATTCTCACAGCGCAATTTTTCGATCTCTCCCATCAGCGTTTTATTTTTCGTCATCCCTGAGAAACTCTTCGCGGAATTCCACCTCCACCTCCCTCCTCCTTGTTTCTTGCACACGCGCCCTCCGCCAGCGATGAACTTTCATTACCTTCAAAACATATTGAGCAATTTATGGAAAAAGACGGAAAAGAAATGCGGGAAAACATTGAGAGCCGTGCCGCAAAACCTGTTAGCTTTGATCCGGTCGCGGTTCGAGCTGCTTCAAGATCGTCGGGTTCGGAAAGATAGGTTTACAGCGCATTAAAATGCTGGCGGAATTATTCCCTAACAAGATCTGCCTCGATGTTTCCCTGCTTGTTATCGAGACTAATGAAGAAATTTTTATGGACATAATTTTCGAAGGTATCGTTTTGTGAAATCGGGTTCTATTTTCGAGCGTTTAAATTCTTGTAATTTTTTCTATCGTATGTCAGGGAAAAAGAAGGAAGAATTCTTGTATCCTTTGGAAATCATGGGAAATTAATGTTGGATGATATTGATGCATTGAAAATAGATAACAAAGCGTCGATGAAGTCCGTCGGCAATGCTACTAGGTGCTAGTTGGACCCCATCTGCAATATTGATGATAATATAAGGGACCCGGTAGAAAAGCGTTGTATTCTTATATTAGAAATGGTTCGGTGTTAATGCTTGCGGTTTTCTGACAATTCGTAAGGCATATCCCTAGATGTTGCCTAGATGATCCTTTTTGTAGGATGGGATCGTCATTAGAAAGAAGATTAAGTTTTAGATTAAACTTATTCAATTAATTCAGAGACGCAGTTGAACATTGATAAGCATGAGTTCAAGGGACTCGCAATTTTGCTAGCCTAGATTTCCCACTTGCCTAGATTTCCCACTTGCCTAGTTTCGCTTTCATAGACATTTCCCCCTTACCCAGTTTCGCTTTCATAATTATCATGTAGTTGTCAAAATACTTTATTATCTAACAATGTTACTCTTGCTTGAAGAAATCCGTCAGTTTTGTTTGTTTTATTGTTTTCGTATTTTTAACATATTTTCAAGCTTATAAATCTTAAACAATATCGACTGATCAATATCCATTAACTCCCTCAGTAATCGACACTCGTCGATTACCCTTTTCATACAAATACTTGTGTATGTGCTGTGAAAACACGAAGAATGTTTTGAATTTTTAGGAAAAAATTAAGAATATAGAGCTGTAAAGCGAGGTGGACTCACTTATGTAGGTCCAGATGAGGAAAACGACTCTCTCTTACAGAAATTTCTAATGTCTCATTTATATTTCTTGTTTTTGGGGGTGATAATTACGGTACCTGAAGAATTAGTCTCATTAACGGAATTTTCTCGCTCATCCTGTTCCCGCTTTTCCAGGTTCGACTGTATTACGTTCTACGAGGACCGTATTTCTTAAAATGGGCCCACCATGTATCATAAGGTAATAGGGATTCTCTGTACAGTTAGGTGATTACTTGATTAGATGATGAGATGATTAGACATGATGATTACATGATTAGGTGATAACAGCTTCAAAGATTCATTTTTCCCCCGATACGCGACAGTAATAGAATAGGAATATAATCTTATGATGCATGTATCCCTTGCCGCATGCTGGAAACCCCTCGAAGTGCACGGGTATAGATGTAGACTCATTCTTATTTCTTAGTTTTTTAATTAAATCACATCTTCATTGGCATTTAGGCAAGCGAAATAAAAATGTGGCCTGCTATTTTATTCTACGTTATCATTTTACTTTAACTTTAGAGAGTCTGAGGCATAATTCTTATATTATCAATTCTTCAGATATTAATAAGCGAAAAAGAAACCACCCCTTAATAATTAATGCATATTGAAATTCAATGAAGGCGAAAGAGAAACATTAACTCCCAATGCATAGGAATTTTTCTTTTTTACAAAATAAAATTTAACGGCTGACACCTATTTTAGACGAGAGTGCTATTAGTAACACAATTTTCAACCTTTATTATTTTCAAGAATGTATTCAAACATGTAAAAACTCTATCAGTATGAAGTTGTTCATCAAAACAGTAGACAACATGTTTGGATTTTCTACAGATTTAAAAAAATGCAAATTGCTTCCATTATTCATATACCTCTATTAAATCTAGGCCAGCTTCGTAAATCATGTTTGGAATATTTTTCATTATTCTAAGAGAATTATTTGATCTGTTATTACATTAACTCTCTTTATCAAATTTATGTTTAGTGTACTTTTTTATGCTATACAGAAGCAGATCTGGAAACTTAGGGCTGGGATTATTTAAGCTGTTGCATTCGTATCTTTAAGTTGCAACAACCTTAGCCTTATTTATGGTATAAAAACTGAAAATTCCTGTGAGCCGTCATAATTGTAACAAATATGTATGATTTCAGACAGAAGCACTAAGTCATTGTAGTAGAGTTGGCTATATATCGGAGTAGTCTATATAGTCTGGGGAAGTTCGGTTTTCAATCAGTTTTCGATTTGAGTTTCTCGTATTTTCCTAGGCAAATCGGTTTCCCTAGGAGTTAACCCTAGGGAAGAGAATGAGGCGATCGCCTATCTTTAGAGTTTTAAAGATTTAGCCATTCTTCGAGAAATCTTATTCTCTCCCTTGTTTTCGTCCTTTCTATTCATGCTCTTCACCATCTCTTCCCTTCTCTTCGTCTACCCACACCCTTGCACTACAAACTTGAGAAAACTTGACCGTCACGAAAACTCATAAGTAATTTTTCATCGAGCCAACTCTCTTTGGTGGTGGAACATGTAACCTGCTCCCATTCTATCCACCTTCAGCTTCCCTTTTCCCCCGCCCCCCCGCATCCCTCGCTCCCTTTTACTCATTTTGTATCTCGAGATACACACTGCTCCTCCCTATCCCCTCCCGAACCGCTCGGCAAGTTTTGAAGTCCCCACTCTCGTCTCCTTGTGGTACTTCCCCTTGGTCTGCCGTGTGTAAATCCGATGCCTCTTGCGGTGATGTTGGCACCGCGTTCACTAACTCGACCGGTTCTCCCCTTTCCTTCATCCGTTCTATACCTCCCTCCCTATTCCACCCTCGCGCTGGACTACGGAAAAACCTCCCCGCGAATCTCCCAATCTTTTTAACCCCTTCGAGTCCATACCGACCCTAATTATAAGCCTCGGACTTCTTCGGGCACAACGGGCTCCTTTGCAACCCACTCCGATTTTATTTTCCCTCCCACTTTTTTCTCGTGTCCGTTATATAGAGTTCCGTCATCTCATCGTCCGGGCGTTGTAGATGCAAGATGCTGTGTCCGCGAGCGAAATATTTTAATTCCATTAGCGAGGTGAAGGGATGACGTGGCCGTGTCATAATCTGATGTCCCGCACATTGTTACCGACGTCCAATCGGGCTCTTTTATCTCGAATTTTTTGTGTTAGAATTTTAATGTATCTATTCGTTTCCCTCGAGGTTCCAAACGTTGATGCCGTAATCATGTTCTTTATAGACGTAATCTTAGAGGGATTTTCTGTGATTGAATTATTATCGTAATTTCCGAATTAATCAGACATTCCGGATTAAAGTCAGATTATGGTAATTACCGAAGGTCGGTTGAAACCTCATTCTCTTTACCATTAGATAACAAGAGTTAGAAGAGGGGAATGAGGCTTACTAGTCAAGACGAGGAGTGAGGTTATTTTCCCTTTCCTTCCTCACTGAGCCAGAATGCTATAATAAACAGAACAAGTCCACGTAAGTGAAGTACAATGACTCTACTTGTTACACTTTTCCTACCGTTTCATAGGGAGAAACCTTAATTAATGCCATTATTCGCTATCTTTCATACCTCAGTAGCTTTCATATCATCACAGCGATGAACAAAACTGAGACAAAGAAATGAAAGATACATATTCTCTGTCCTGTACTAAAAGACAAATTAAAAATATTTCATTCATCAAGATATGGCAGAAGGATCTTCATATGTACCAGCTATCAGCAAATGTAGAACAAAAAATGGTCATAGTAGATACTATGAGAGATCCTTCGTAATGAATATAAAATATGACGAATAACGTCAAAATAAAATTATCTGCGCGGAAAATTAGTAAATTTCATGATATTTTGAAAAACCTTAGGAGATTTTGATCTGTCAGATCTAGTTGCAGTATTTCGCATATAAAATCATTTATTTAATCTGACTCGATGATAAATTTTTATTTCCTGGTATAATTCCTCTTCACTGTGTCAGCGAAAGGGGATATCCTTAATTTAAACTTGAATTTTTAGAGGAACAAAGTATCTTGATATGATAGCCTAGGCAACCTTAATTAAGAGACAAACTGGAATCTTAATCTCCGAAAAGTTATTAGCACGAAGAAAAGTTCCTTCTTCACGTAAATTTGATAATTTTTTAATTAAATTTATTAAAGGTATTAAGTGTTACTTAAGCTATATATCGAAGATATTCGCCGTAATTACTTTGTAAATTTTATATTACCAAATTAAAGCCCATTAATATTGTCAAAGCATTTTCCATAAGTATGAATAATAACTGAATTTACGTAAATCGAAGGTTGCGAAGATTTAAATAAATATCGTAAAATTAGAGCAGTTTATGCAGTTACACGATTAAGAATACTTACTCCAAAAAAGGCATTTTCATTATTATAATATGAAAAATTTTTGGATGAAGTTTTACTTATTCAGGGGATTTGAGGGACCAAAAGAATACGTGGAAGAGTATCTCTTTTTAAGAGTTCAATTTTTCTATGAAACAGTAGCAGTTACTGCATAATAATCTACATGTTTTATGAAGGCATAAATTATGCTGTGGTTAAAGTATTGATCGGCCGTTCTCAGCATGAGAGATACCCGCCGTAGCGCTAATCACTTCTGTAAGATAAATATGCCATTCTAATAATGAAGCGGATATTTGACACTCAAGGCATCTAAATCGATACTTTTAATCCTGTCGGGCGTTATTCAATATCGATCGTTGATTCTTTTTTTGTTTGTGAAGAAGGAAAAACTTGACTTCCATCGACAGCTTACAATGAATCTTTAAAACTCGGAGTAATTATTGAAAGGCTATCTCCTTTATCATCTACAACGATAAATAGAAAATGTTACATTTATCACCCTCAGTTTTTGTTTGACGTCGCTCAGTGATACTTCCTTAATACGAAATAGCTCTTTGTTTTTCTTCATTAAAATTCAAATTCCGCCGCACACAGTAATAAAACATTTAATATCCTCGTTAAGAATATTTTATGGATAGATTTAAATTCTTCAAATTAACCTATTTGCATACTCATTGATTAATCAAGTATGTATGACTTTTCAAGGAGCATTTTTCAAGAGAGAGCCTTTCCACAGAATATTACTCACCATAAATCGGTATTTTGTTAATAACCATGCTAATAGGGTTCAGTTGATATTCGTTAGTCGCTTCCTTGTTTTTGGCGTATTTCATAAATAGCACCGCCAACTAGATTAATTTTTAATTACTTATGAATAATCTCTCGTGATATATATGATATTTTAGTCAGTTATTTTCCATTGATATTCGTTCCTTCAAACCTCCTTTCAGTAGCGCGACTAACTAAATTTAGCATGGTTTCATGGTTTCATACATTCAATCTAATCAAGTTTCTTTCGTTGCATCATCGAAGAATTGATTACGTGACAAGAAGTATTTTGTTATCGACCAGAAAGTTCGAATGCCACGAGATTTGCGTTAAGATGCCGTTAACAAATAAAGATAGCGAGAATATATTTCCTAAATATTAATGCTATGGTGAATTTAAGTTTCGAGAAAATATATTTATACCTTCTGAAACACACACAAGTAACAATTAATTCAACCTTATTTCTTCTAAACATATATCTACTTATATTTTAAGAATAATGTCACATTATATTATAATATTTTCTGATAATTAAAATTTGTTGTAAATATCTGACAGTTATTAAATTTATTTACGGCTTGACAGCCATTCATTAATACAAATGAGTTTTACTTAATACACGAAATTAATAGATATTGAATTTTGGAAATTGGCGGTTATTTCTTTCATTAGGACATTAATAATTATCATTTAAATTCTTGAAATTCGACTAAGGAAACATTTTTCTTATAATGTTTAATTCAGCAAATTACATCATGAATTAAAAACTCACCTACAAAATGCTCATGCACATAAAGACTTACAGTTATAAAAAATGAACGAATAAAACGTGATTTCTCGCGATAAAAATATCTACAGTTTTTTTAAGAAGACTTCATCATTTAGATCATCTCCGTACCTATCCTTTAACGTGGAGTTCTATTAAATGGATATCATGTAATAATTATCCGATAAGAGGGATGAAGAAGCAGTCTAAAGATATGACATAAAGCATCAAGCTCGATGATTCGAAAAGCCATTTAAATATAGAATGTAGATTATTATTCCCTCAGCCATTAAGTCCGAAGGCTACCGTGTTCAGCAGACCGGAGAGTGAGATGACAAAATCCGATCTTGTATCCCTTTTCGATTAATGGACGCGTTTATCGAAGCGGAGGGATCATAAAGAACAACCTCTTTAATCCATCCCGAATTCCCAATCCAGATTCTTTTCCTTTCATCTCTCGGTGTCTTAAATGGGCGGAGTTACCCATGTCACTTGCACCTTGTTAGCGCGTGCCTTTTGCTTTGCTCGCGATTCCCTCATCGTTCGGTGGGGCGCTGAGTATGTCGCCGTGGCAAATGGGCCAGGGGCGGGATCCACGACGCTTTCCCGGGTGAAAGGATCGTTATACGAACTGTATATTAATTCACGCTAACGCTGGGGCAATATCTCATTATTCGATTCCCCCGCCGTAATTGGTTCTCCGGTGGCGTTCTTTGTGATGGGAGAGATGGGGTTGGGTTGGGGCCAACCTCAATCTATTTCTCGTCACGCTCCGCCTCCCGCTCTTCCTTCCCTTGTAAGATTCCTTAACTCCGGCATCTCGAAGGCGGCAAAACACCCGTCCAATTCATCACACGAAAATCGGACCGAAATTTAAATGCTTCAGGGGGATTTCGCTCCCCACCCCTCCGCTGTCTTCGGCCATTAAACGTTTTAAAACTGTCTCCCCGAGCACGCAAACGCCGTATCGCCTTTTTTTTAAGATGCCGGGTGAATTTTTCTCGCGAAATGACTTTTTCGAGGTGGCGGGGCTGTCTTAATCTGGTCTCATTATCATAAAAGTTGCGGTACCGCCTAAACTTAGACGGAAATGAGGTGTTTTACTTCGGTGGTTGGCGCTTTGATGAGAGGGACTCGATTGCATTTTCTCGCGTAATACAACGTGTTATTTTAAATCTCTGTCCCGCCGATGAAATTATAGGATGGGTTTGATCTTCAGCTCCGATAAAAGTAGCTGTAGTGGAGCTGATAATTGATTTGTAACATACGCCGAATCCAAGTGTAAGAGCCGCTCCTATTTGCAAAAGAGTTAACCCAATGGCTCCAATGAGGCTCCAGGATTTAATTTTCGCTTGTACGGTTCGTTCTTCGTCGTTTAATCGAATCACGGTGAAAAACCAATTTGGTTTCTTTTATCCTAGATAAGAATTCTCGGGGATAGTAAAAATTGCTGCTAAAAATATCTCGTTAGAAGCTTAAAAATCGTAAGGCGGAAAATTGCAGTAGTTACATCTATATGTGGTTCTGTAACAAATTACTGCCGTAAAAACTGAATAATTTGATGATAATAGAGGTAAATAAACTTTTGTTGACTTATTAAAAGTCATGAATTGGCGATCCCTCATTTGATTCCAAATTAAAATGATATTTTATGTCTAAGATGCATAACATTCAAAATATCAAGATATGACACAAAATATATGATTTTAACGTTCTATCATTGATATCTTTTAGCAATGTCTTGATTTAAACATTCAAATATAGTTTTCTCTCCGCACTGAGAGTAATTTGGAGGAATATAAGGGAGGATAACTTAAATGTATTTTTACAGGAAATTAATTTTGTCGTGACTTTAAAGAAAAGGAGTAGATGATGTGTATGTTTACAAAAGAACCCTTTGTTAACGACGGTCTTAGTTAACGATGTACTTGGTTAACGACGAGTGGTTCTGATCAAAAAATGTCTTGGGTAACGGCGCAGTCCTTGGTTAACCAAGGCGCAACTGTGATTGCAGTATTTTTCTCAGAATCGATGTAAATCCATTTTCGATAGGTTTACTAAAATTACTCTTACTCAGCGGTAAAATATTCTTGAAATAAACTGTTACGCCCTATGTATTACTCCTCGGCAATAGTTACGTTGTATGAAAGGAACGCAATGAATTAAAATACCTATTAAAAAAACATTATTTCTTTCAGAGTATTAGGGTGCTTATTATCTAGTATAATCAATGACTAAATATGACTAGATGTTTATTCTCATGATTGAAGCATTCTAAAATTTTTTGGGAGAATTTCGGGTGAAACATTTTCTTTCATGTATGATTATTGTTTGAGTCAGGTGCGGGTCAAAACTATCTGATGTCGTAAGCGCAAAGATTAGCTGAGTCCCCCAATAGGAATTATGAAAGTAAAAATTCTAATTTTTTCATAAGATATACGACAGTACATGCCATAGAAATATCAGTAGCTTCAGTACGACAAGAAATGATAAAATGATACCAGTATTACTACTGTTAAAAGCGTTTCGACAGCTCAGGTCATTTCGGACGTAGGCCCCTAGCGGTAATCGAACCCGGGACCGCTTTCATCGAAGTCCAACGCCTAGCCCACTTGGCTACCCGGGAGCACACATTTTTGAGAAGAACATAAACAAACAATGTTAATCCATTTCTTCAATTTCGTATATGTTTGTTTTTCTCGTGAAAGCTTATTTGAACATTAAGCCTGTATTTCAGAAGGGCACAATTTCTTACTTATGTTGTATTTCGCAATATTTCGCAAGTATTATACTGCATCGTAATTTTCTCCACCAAGAAAGAAACTCCATTCTACGTCGAAGGTCGTGCAGAATTTTTCAGTGGTTAAACATTAGAAAATTATAAGTTCTCCTAATTCCTCTAGATAGCGGATTTAAAACTTATAATAATAGAAATACAGTGATATACTGCTCGGATACCATACAAATTCATTATTAATTTCATGTAGACTGTGCAAAATTGTAAGCAGTAGCATAGGGTACTATTTGTTTCAGTTTGAGATTCCCCTTCAAATGTAATTTACCACCCTTTACAGAAAGAAGTACTTTTTAGTCGGGAAAAAAATCGTGAATATTTTTTTGAACTGTGAAATTAACCACTAAAGAATCTTGTAACAAAAATTGCAACGACAAAGAATTATGAGAATAGAGAGGATTTGTTTGGGAAATCTTCGTTTACTTCAGATATCGAACAAAGGGATAAAGACACATTGGAATAAATAGAAAAGTAGGACATTTACCATCTGAACCGTTTGACTTGGATTTAAATATTCAGTTTCGCCGCATACTCCAATTTTTATGTAATGTTTTTTGAAATTTTGATATCAAAATTGAAACAACCTCAAAATATTGCGTGCCACGTTCAAGTACGTCTACAAACACAATGTATTTCACGATTATGTTATATATTTGCCACGCCTTTTCAAGTTTACATCTTCGGTTCACAGATTTGCATGTTATGAATTTAAAAATATTATTGCCAAAAATTAGAGGTCCTATTCTACGATATAATTTATTTATTTAGCTCGACATTTCTAAGTTCTATATCCCGGTTAACTCCTAGGGTAGGACCTGATCGGAACCAAATTCATAAAGGTCTACACGGAGAGCGGGCATTGCTAAAATATTAATGAAGTCAATCATCTTTCAACCAAATCTAAACCGTGCCTATAATAAAACGGCGGTAACAATAATTCCCCCAAAGGAGCCAAATATCCCAAAGCAAGAGCGGGTGAATGAACTGATCTAATTGTTTCAAGCTATCGGTTGATTGATTAACTCCTCCTTGTCCGTGCACGGCAAGGAAGGGATTTAAGGTCTCCCTAGCGCATCTCATGACTTGGACAGCCGTCACACGGGGGAACAGACGACGACCCCCGGTAAAGTAAATAGATCTCTTTGTTAACAAAAATGAAGACCTCAGTCAACTCCTTGGCAATCAGTCGGAGCCCCTCTCTCGTGCGTTCCATCAAACCATCTGGATCGCTCCATCTACTTCGACAGGAGGCATTCTTCTCCTCCCCCTTAAGCTCCTTCCCTTTCTTTCATCTCTTCCTTTCTTCAGCATCGTCTTTTTTCCTTTCTCGTCCGCTTCACGTATCCCTTAGAAATTATACACCATCCACGTAACCTCTAAGTGTTTTCTACCTCCGTCTTCTTATTCTCCCCACAGAAAGACGCATTTTCTTTCTCGAGAGACTCATTCGGCTCCGTAATTATTGGAAGTCGGATTTAACATGATAAATGAAGACGTTTTGACGGAAAATAATTCGAAAAAAAACGAGGGAAAATGGCCGCGTGCGGGGTAGACGAGAATCCATGAGGAGGAGGGATACCGATTAGGTATTAGTTGAAGGAGGCGAGGATGCTGGTGGAAAGAGGTGATTAAAATCCAAATGGACGTTTCGCGTATTCGGAAAGTGGGACCGGAATATATCGTGGTAATCCGATACAGATTCATTTGCTTCACTAAAACTTTTCATTCGTTGCATAACTAGCCCGTCGCGGTCGTACGTAAAAGATCCTTGGGCGAGGGAAAGCATTAAAATGTATTAAAAGTTTTCAATCCATCCTTTATTTATTACTCGGGTGTTTTTTGAGAAAATATTCATAGGTTCGGTTGATTTATGTCCTTTCAGAAAAATCCTTTGGGGTATTTCAAATTAGATGTCAGGCAGTAGTGTGGACTTTAAGGTAAAAAGACGAAAGGATGGTAAAAGATTGTTGTTATTGATAGACGAATAATGATATCTATTGGATATTGATTATGAAATATGTATAGCCGTGGTATGAATTACACAGGAGTAATTATTATGATAGTTCGACTACTTTAAAGGTTTAGTTTAAAAAACTTAGTCAAAGAAATTTTCACGTTTAGTTATAATTTTTCGTGGATAGTGTTATTTTGTATTAGATGATTATATTGAGTAATTTTTTATGCAAAAGATTCAGTGATCAACAGTCAGTAATATGGCAGTTAAGTTAATGTGTACCAGCAGATTTCCATTAACTTGCTCTGTTCCCAAATTTCTATATTGTGATAATTTCAAATATATGTATGTATTATCTGCATCTTTCTCGTATTTATTTTCTGAGACTTT
This sequence comes from Ladona fulva, assembly GCA_000376725.2. NCBI lineage: Eukaryota > Metazoa > Arthropoda > Insecta > Odonata > Libellulidae > Ladona > Ladona fulva. The sequence continues at coordinate 586,725 of KZ308351.1, read as the reverse complement.
GTATATTCTAACACTACAGTTCAATTCCTAGGCTATGGCGGCCAACCGCCTGATTACCCATGCATTTTTTTGCTCCGCCCCCATCCATGCCGAGGAAGTATAAATATAATACTTTGTATTCCACTAAACAGTGATTAATTTTTTAAAGTGATAATGTTGATTTCCTAGTTGAAGTGTCACAGGAATTCCTCTCATTCGTTCCGCAATAATTCCGCAGTTTGCCGAAGGAAATCTTTACAAATGATGACGAATTTTAAGACATCTTGAAATATTTTGCTTTTGGGCTTATTTCTTTATCTATGTACTATATAATATGTAATATTCAGGGAACTCTGAGATGCATACTAAATTAAAACTCTCCTTATTTCTTGCTACATTATAGGATATCATGGAATTCTCAGGACTGACGGGTCATTCTTTTTCCTAGCCATATTCCTCCTGTGGGATTACATCTTAACCTACGCAGTTGCTTGAGACGCCCAGGCCGTATAGAAATATACGAGTGTATCCCGAGTTACAGTCTCTCTTGTCTGCAGCATGTATACCAAAGGTATGTTCCTTACGTCGACTCTATATCATATCAGCTTGGTACATACATACACTCAATGATTGTATCCAAATAACGGTACTCAAATACTCAGTGCCATTGGGATTGGAAGTGGGTGATAATTCAATCTTTTATGTGATGGGAAAGGTGAATAAACTTCGAAATCGTCAAATAGGAATAGTCATCACCATTCTTATCGGAAACTATGATTATAGAAAATCATTTGCAAAACAGCGTAAAATTCTGTATGTTCCGAACAAATAGTTGTTTCAACAACCTTAAGGTACGATCATAAGTCGTGCTGAAAGAGTAAAAAATATCCTGGTCTTTATTCTCATAGGAAGGCAGCTTTTCGGTAGAGAAAGAACGGTGAACTTTCCTAAGGGATTTAATGGGTTATTACGGCTATTGGTGATTTCATTGAGATCAGGGTTGCATTACAGCATGACGTTTCCGGTGGAAATTATAAGCTACCATTGGAATTGGACGCAAGGAAGAATGGTCATTTAGAAAGAATGAGCGCTTGGTATACTGAATCAATCAGGGAGAGGAAATGAATATCCATAGCCAATAGCAACTTCAACCCAGATATTTGCGGCAATTGGTAACGCTGGCGCCGCAGCTCGGATTGTGAGGAATGGGGTTGAAACTAGGCGTGGTCAGTGGAAGCGTTACAAATAACTCTCCTAAGGGGTGGATACGGAGGCAAAATTCGTGGGAGATGAGTGAATCGCCGAAAAGGAATATCTTCCTACCGTTCGGCCGCGGGGCTACCGGGCACCGAGGACTGAGTCCTTATTTCATTCCATTACGTATAATCGAACAGTCCACCGCAGGAAATTGCCAGAATAATAAAGAGAAATTGGCACACTGCATGCCTCACTCCTATCGTTGGTTTATTCCTTGGGGGAGCCTCTCAGACCGGTGCCGCGTATTAACCATCCAACTAAATTGGTAGATAAGTTCCGACATACCACGAAGAGGCCTAATTTATAAATAGAAATTTAAATTTTAAATATTATACGCGGAAATTGCCAAGAATGACACATTTTAGTAGGACTGCACAACTTTTAAGAGGTGAAGGGCCTCATGGATTTGAAAAAAAGTGATTGCGGATGGCAGATGAAGAATTTTGGGGAAATTAAAATTAAATTTATTACCTACAAAGACTATTAGTTCAGAAATAAAAACAAGGATGAATGACCTCCGGATTTCCAAGTGGGCAAAGCGTTCGACTTTGGTGAAAGTGGTCCCGGGTTCGATTCCCGGTGGGGGCCTACGTTTGAAATGACATGAACTGTCGAAGCACTTTTAACATTACTACTACTACTAAAGTGNTCCTAAGCGCGGACTGTAAGCATGGAAAATGTTTCTTGTACGGCCCCTTGATAGGCATAGGTTTTTAACCTTTGGTGCTGAAATTGCAATAGCGAACGACTCAGCATATGTCGTTCCATTTTCCGAACTATTTTTCTTAGCATCGTAAAGGAAATGGAAAAGGTATTTTATGTTTTCACTTCGGTCCTGCAGTATTTTTCATTAATTTCTTAGGGGATACAGAATTGTTTATCGGTTGAAAAATATATGCAGATACTAAAAGGTTTTCTATATAAAATCACTAAAAGAAACGGAGAGAAAATTTTTGTGTAATGGGTTTAAGGAAATTTATTTCATACTTCTACATGGCAACTAAATTGTACAATTTCACGCAGTAATACTTTTGTTACCTTTGGGTGTGTGTTTTTATACTGTCTATGCTTTCAAACATATATATTATTAATTATAAATAATAAACGGCCTTCATCTTCATGGTGTTAGTTGCCTCCCGTCACATTTCATTTACTCAAACTTCCATAACACGACAATTATCTGCCTCTTATAAATTAACCTAAGTCTTTCTCTATCGTTTTTCCCCTACATCATTGATTCCGATACTTTCCTCAGTCAACCACAGTGCTCTATTCTGTGTCGGATCGCATTCCGCTGTCCTTTCAACTAAGTTTTCTAAAGACTTTTGTCTTCGTTTGCTTTTTAAAGCTAGTTTCGCCATGTAAATAAATAGATCGGAAAATACGCGTCGAAGAGAGAGCTTGGTGTATATCTCGTGTTTTGTTTTCGCTTATTAATGAAATAATTCCCAAAAGAATGTGTAGCTCGATCAGTGCAATCACGATTAACAACGTATAATTTGCACCCATGTTCGTTATGTGGGTCAAGTACGAAAAATCCGGATTCTTCGCCTAAACGAAAGACTTTTTAATTCCCCTCAACGGGCCTCGCGAATAAAAAAAAGGTATCGGTCGTCATCAATCAAAAAGTTCTCTAATCCACTCCAATGCGACCGACTCGTGATTAGCTCCGGTATTTCGAGAAAAGACCCGACCATTATTCTCGGGAAGTATTACCTAATCCGTTCATTTCATAACGGGAGAGAAACATTCTTGGGCTCGCAGCGTGAGTCTCACCGCTGCAATCCGAAACGGATTATTTCAGTATGTGTCACCCCGAGGATTAGCACACGGAGCGAAAAAGTGAATCACCCATCTCTTCGCTGCAGACCGTCGCGCGCCTTGCCAAGCTATTTCAAATCTCCTTCCTTTTAACCTAGATAGCAATTAGTAACGAGCTCGCGGTTTCAAAACGGAAAAAGTCGCGCACGCCGAGGGAGACCACCGAGCAATAGTTGACTCCGGCGAACGAGTTAATAAATCCATCCCGAGGCGTTTTAATAAGACGTCAAGGAGCGGGTTGAATCCATTTAGAGTACATCGGTGCGGAGGAGCGCATTCATCCGTTTGCGTGCGTGCGCCCCGTTCCCGGAAGGATGAGTGGACGGAGAAAAAGCGAGGAACGAGAGGTGCAGGAGAAAAACAAACTAGGAGCGTTACCCCGAGATGATTTGCTATGCGACGCGTGTGGCATTAAAGCTCGAAAGGTTCACTCGCGAGAAATTTTCGCATTTTTATCTCCCGCATCAGGTAGGGGAGGCACCGAGTGGTGCCGCGGGACGAGGGTACATTACTCCCACGTACCTTAAATAACATTTATCGTGCAAAAGAAGTGCCGTTCCCTCACTATCTCTCATGCTTACGACGTCTGAAGAAAGAGTGCCGAACGAAGAAATCATGATTCATTGTGGCATGTGCGTATATGTCACCGATTGAGAAAAATGTATTTTTTCGCGGAAAACTATGAGTTGAAGCTAATTTTAGAACATTACCGATGTGGTCCAGAAGCATTCAAATCGCCCATCTTGCGGAATATTTTATTATTATTAATATTTTATGTAATGTTACTTTATATTATTATTTTAGCCGAGTAGAAAATAGGTGTACCATATAGGTACTTATATTAGCTCAATAAACGCAAAGCGTTTAGTTACTTTCAAAATTTGTTATACTTTATTCGGGGAGGTTAGGCCCTTGTGGGACTCTCTTACACTTAATGCCTGAAGTCAAATATGTCACAGGGAAATAATAAAAATAAAGAAAGGAGAAAGACTGGGTGTGGGAAAAACTCAGGTTATGGTCTTTAAGAGAAAAACTCACGGTGCCGGAAAACGCTCGCACAAGAAATGGAGCCAAAAAACCTGCGAAAACGCAGAGAGAAATGGATTAAATCAAGTATAACATCATATGTAACTCGAATCTGTTAATCTTTCGATGCCGTCCTATGATATTGTGGCATGGGGTCAGCAATACTGAAAGGTGTCCTTAACCTGGAAGGAGAAAGGAGTGAAATTTACAGCATATCTAACGGAGAGATATTACTTTTTCATAAAATTAAAGTATAGAAAAATTTGGAACCCATAAAGTTTTTCATTTCATAATCTGCAGAGATTAAAGCGTATATCACTCTAAGAGTGTCCGAAGCTCATCGTAGGAAATGAAATTTTACGTTCACAATATTTGTGCTGTGTAAGCATTTTAAGCAATGCAGGCTCTTAGTATCACTTTAGCAGAAGGAGATGTAAAATATGCTGATATTATTTTTCTACCATTTTGTCAAATATTTTATTGGAATTAAGTTATAAAAAATATTTTTTATTGAACGAAACATTTTTCTGTTTCTCAGTTACTTTGAGTATTTTCAGGGGAATTAATCATTCAGATGTACAAAGTAATTTATTTACTAAATTTTCCTAAGCGCGGACTGTAAGCATGGAAAATGTTTCTTGTACGGCCCCTTGATAGGCATAGGTTTTTAACCTTTGGTGCTGAAATTGCAATAGCGAACGACTCAGCTTATGTCGTTCCATTTTCCGAACTATTTTTCTTAGCATCGTAAAGGAAATGGAAAAGGTATTTTATGTTTTCACTTCGGTCCTGCAGTATTTTTCATTAATTTCTTAGGGGATACAGAATTGTTTATCGGTTGAAAAATATATGCAGATACTAAAAGGTTTTCTATATAAAATCACTAAAAGAAACGGAGAGAAAATTTTTGTGTAATGGGTTTAAGGAAATTTATTTCATGATCATACATGGCAAGCTAATCGATAGTAACGTTTTGAATAATTTTGAAAAAAAACCTAAATGTTTGAAGAAAGCATAGAAAAACTGGAGAGGAGCTAAAGCTTAGTTGGAATCGGTTGTTATGCTAATAACTTAGCAAACGTTTCTTCCTCAATTTTTGTTTCTTAATAGATTGAATTCCACCTCGTTCAAACATATCAATCGTAAGATATCGCCATTTATTAAGAGTTACCTAAAGGAACTTGATTATAGGTTATTTATTGCAGCGCTTGCTTAATGAGAAAGTCTTTTAGACTTACTTAAGGACACTTTTACCGTGGCATGGCGCTTGCTATGATGGAGAGATGGCTCTCTCTTACGAACTAGCGAGGCCATCTTTCCAAAGAGTGAGGCATTTCGCGGCTGAGTGAAACTGCATTTTGCAGCGCATGTTTCCGTATGGCGACCTGCTCTGAACAACCTTTCTCTCCTATTCATGACCTGGGGCTCGGGGTGTGGGCTCTCCACAACATTAGCAGTAGTATTTTAAACGTTCCTCGAACTCTGAATGTGGGAGGTTTGCTTAAGAGGATCTCAGGCGAGGGCGGAGACTCAAACCCCGTCCCTTCTTCATAAATGTCGAGCATTTTCCTCGCTGCCCGAGCGATTCCATAAGCACACCTCTCATTTACCTCCTCGCACTCGCCGCCTTCGCATCTTTTAAAACCTACGTCCGTCCCTTTTTACGCTCCTTTTAAAAGTTTATTATTCCATACCGGGTCTCTTCGTTGGTTTATGACGGGATGGATATTGTGATGCTACGCTTTTTTAGCAATTTCCTCCTCTCACTTATGCGTCTCGCACGTGGATCCCTCCACCCACGTTGTCGCCCTTTCCTCTACAGCCGCCTCCTTTTTAAATTCTTCTTCCGAGGATGACCGCGACCTTTCCGGACTGGAGCTTTACCGGTATATTGCGTTGTAATTCTAGTTCCATTCTCTTCCCCGCGCTATCCATCGGCGTAAGCTGTATCTGACTCATTCGAATCTTATCTATCTCACCTTCTTTATTCTCCATTCCCATCTTTCGATGTCCGTCTCCGTATTCACTTTTCTTATCTGCCGCCATCTGTAACTCGCGAAAAGGGTGCGGGAAGGATAAAAGAGGATTGGGTGTGACCCGAAACGAGTGCCTTTTTCAATGTTCGAAAACTCGTCTCCATTCAATTACGCCCGCCCGTCTTCTTTTCTCCGTCCTTTTCCGACCTCACACTCCTGTATTTCTTCGCACTTGGTTACTTGACAACCTGAGGGTTTTACCTTGAGCAAACAACGACCGAGTTTCGATCAGTCATTTCCTTCCTAAATCCCTTCTCCCATTCTGTATGAGGTTCCTTCCATTTTACATCCTGCTCTATGTACACACATGTATGTTAAGTTGCACAAATAGAGAGGCTTACGATTATCATCATAGATGTCTACTTTCCTAATTCTATGATTTGAATTTTTCATTTTAGCCCCATCCGTAAAATTCCTTTTGATTTGAGTCAAACGGGGAAATACAAATGAAACACAACCTCATTAACCGACTTGGTGATTAGGAATCATTCTCAAAGAACTGGAAAAATTTCCAAAACGTCCTATTTCAAATGGGGAAAACCCCCACTAAGATAAGGCGGCGAAAACAAGCGAATTGAAAAAAAAGGAAATTTCAAAGAAAACAGCACAAAGGATTAGAAAAATACAAAATCCATTAAATATACTATATATTATATTTATCCTGACTTTAGACAATATCGAATTATACATAGGCGAATAAGCAGTCACTTGGCAAATAATTGGTTCAAGGGAATAGGAATTATAAATATCTTAGGAGCATTGTGAATCTTGATTATACAGCAGCAGTGTTATGGATACAGTATTCATTGGCAGTTGCATACTCGAAAATTAAACTCAATAAATAAATAAATTATAAAATTACAAAGTAGGTCGTCAATCCATTTTACAAAGTATGATTGAACGATTAATTCAGCAGATGTACACGAAACATAACGAGTACTTATTTAGTAGGATAGAGGATGAGAAGCGTAGAATGAGGCTTATTACGTTCACTCTTCCTATAAGATGAAATTTTTCGCTTCCTTCAGGATCATTTTTCCGCATTCTTTTTCTCCATGCGCCAAACATCCTCTACGTCGACCTGAACTTCTCCGTTTCTTGGCACACCCACACTCTCCCATCTCTATCTACTCTGGACCCATTTCTCCGCTTTCAGCCTTCCTTTGGCCATCGGCGGTCGACTTTTATCTCGTTAAGCTTTCCGTTTCTCCCGATCTCCTTTCCGTTAGTGGCCAACTTTCGTTCTGGACTCTACCGAAGTATCGGCGTAATGAATACTTCCATACCTTCTCTTCGCATATCGTGGCCCGCAATCGCCTGCGAGGCTGTTACTTCAGTTTTCGGGTCTCGATAACGAACAAACACAAAATCGCTCCATTTAATTTTCAATCATGAGGAGAGAGCCGAAAAGGATTAATGGGTCCGTCATTAATTAGCGTTCGACGGCGGTAGTTGGATGGACGTTTATGAAAATTCGGATCGCGTTCTAATTGCCATGTCTTCGGCGACTAGATTGAATGATTGAGGCGTGAAGGAATTATGTTGACGGATTGGAAAGCGGAGAAAGAAACGGGATATGTGGTAATATTGGGTGTGACATGTGATGAAGGTTTGGCGAACGCAGGTGAACTTGCAAGTTTTGTTCGGTCTGCATACGTATTCGTTAAAAACGGAGCTAATATTTTATACAAAAGGGATTTATAGTTAGGGTTACCATATTCTGATGGCATGAAACCGGAACTTATTGAAATCTGAAGCTTGTAATACCTGGACGAAACAGGGATGTTTTCTTAAAATTTTCATATGCTTTTAAGACACACTGTTTGCAGCATCACTACCTTAAGAGATTTGCGTTTAAGTGATTTATATCAACTAAATCTTCGTAACTCACATATATTTTCTCCGTGATTTTCATCATTCCGGGACAGCAGGTGAATTGATCGGGACCATGCGTTAAAACGGGGACTGTCCTGGTCAAAGCGGGACGAATGGTACATATAGCTATAGTTGCAGTCGATTTGATGGAAAGGATACGAAGTCATCTAAATGTTCATTTAAATAACTTCTTTAAGTAGGTGTGCAGCTTTAAAAATTAATTTTCGAACTTTTTTAAGTCAAACATTTTATTATATATTTATGGCGTTTCCTAAATATTTTAAGGAGTGTTGGAGTATAAAAATTAATATCTTTCATACAATTATTACTGGTTTTGCGATTGGTAATCACTAGATGTTTTTAGCTATTCGACGAGGCCTTTTAGCATTAGATATTTGTACGACTTTAAGAGTTTGATCATTTATGAACTAATCTTTGTCATGGATCTTAGTGTATTTACTGTATTGAATGAAATGAACCGTTACAACTATATTTATGACTGCCAATGCCACGATGTCTTCGATATAAATGAAAGTATGCAAATATTTAAGAGGACTCTTTAAGAATTTAGGTCGACTTTAAATATTTTGGTTGACAGTTTTGTAGCTGTATACCTTGATTCTAATAGCTGGTGACTGAAAAGTTCTTGTATCGTTATGATTTTGACTTTATCGCTTAGCCGGTGTCGTAATTATTTGGTTGCTTTCCCTGATTTTAGGCAACATTTCGTAAAATGGTGCAAGCCATAGATATCGTCAGAGTTCGTTTTGAAACATTCCTGTTCTATGGTTGTCATTAATGAAATTTTACATGAAGAGTAAATTATCTTACATGGATCCACAGGAGCACGAAAAAGTATCATCTATTGGGAGGCTGGAATCGATTCCTTTAGCTATGCGACAGACAACTCTGAGTATAGTACGCTATTTGTTGTTTGCCGTAGTAGACTAAAATTGATTTAATGCTGCTTAATTCTTTTTATCTGACTGTAATTTCTTGAATTTAGTTTTGGGCAGTTAAACTATGATGAAATACCACGGAAGTACTATTTTAATTTTTAACTAGTAAGTCTTTAGTCATGAAAGAAAGTTAGATGAAATATGAGGCGATGAAACTTAGCTGAATAACTTAAGCCGCCACGCTAAATATCAACGAGAAACCTGAGAGAGGATTAAAAATTCAATCAATTTTACAAAGGGAACTTGGAATGGGATAGGGAGGGAAGTTATAGATCAAAGAACCACGTCCAATTATAATTTCAAATTCTGAACCAGCAGAAAAGAGAATTATTGGATGCCGAAGGGAGAAAGCTTGTGTATGGCAAGTGCGGACAGCTAGATTCCACGGTTGTTGTTAGAAGACGAATACTATGACCTATACAGTAAGGGCAGTGAACGTTCAATGATTTACATATAGGTAAATGTTCTGAGCGATTCTTTCGTATGCAAACGTATCTTGTGACTGCGTCCAATGGTTACGCTATCAAAAAGTTTACATCATTCTATGCTATTGGACATGAGGAAGTCGGGAGCGTAAAATCAGAAACTATTAAATTCACTTATATTTCGGTTTACGTATCACGTGAACCGATATAAATTCTGGTATTTTTCAAACTTTCCTTTGAGGAGGCCAAACTTTTATTGCGTTGCACCAAGAAATAATAGATTAACAGGGGATCCCTAATAGTCAAATGGGCAAAGCGTTCGATTTCAATGAAAGCGGTTCGATTCCCGGTGGGGCCAACATGCAAAATGACCACAGTGGTCGAAAAACTTTTATCAATACTTCTATTACTGTAGTGTAACAATGATTTATTTTCTAATAAGAGAAAGATATTACTTCTATATCTACATAAGTACCCTGCAAGTCGCCTTATGGCGTATGGCAGGAGGTAGGCATTAAGCGTTCGAGATACCTCTTTAGCCCATTGTTGTATCGTTCGCGGAAAGAATGAGTCCCTAAAACGAATTGTCCTCGCATCTATGTCTTAATTTACGCTCATTGTCGGTTCGGCCGAAGTAGCAACCGACTATCGATTGTATATAATGCGACATAATCGATAGCAACCGATTATGTCGCATAATACCGATTACGTCTTCCGTAAATGTACTTTCTTTGCATTCAACAAGAAAACGCAGCCTAGCTGTTCTCCTTTCTTTCAAAGATTCCCAACCTGTGCCTAAGACGCCCGCTCTTGAATTAGTTTCTCAAATCATTACTACTACTCCTGCTTCACTCTTATGACATGCGTATACTATATGCAAAGGTATCTTCATCTGTATTTGCTATGTAAATTGTTCTTGTTATGCCTTTCAGATCTCTTTAAACTGCCTTCTCCTTAAATTTAGCTAACTATCTGTAGGTTTCGCGGGTTTTTCACACCCCCCTTCTTGGGGGCGTTTTCCTGCTGTGGTGTATTTATTTTCCTAAGCGCAAACTTAGGTTTTTAAGCCCACTAAGTAGTTTTCTTCCGTGCTCTTTTTTCATGCTGTCTCTTTATTTCATGCTCTCTATGACGAAGGGTTAGATGTAAGAAGAGACTGTGTAGTCTCAATCTCGCCCTAATAAAGACGTTTGATTATTATTATTATTATACTAGTAAGTAATGCATTACGGCGTGAATTGTGGATGTGCTGTTAAGCAGGTATTTACCCAGCTGCGATAACACATTTCTTACAGATTGTAGATTAGGCAGTTAAAGAGAAGTCGATTTGCTCTCCAAGATTTTCTCATGTATTGCTCGTGATTAAACGTAGAAAAAAATATCCAGAAGCTATTTTTAGTATTAATTCCACGAGAAACTATTTCCTAATATTTTATTAGTACAAATATAAATTGAAGATTTTAAGTAGACTTAGTGAAAGTAAATCTTTTTTCAGAGATAACAGATGTTATACTTTGCAATTAAAAATAAAATTGTTCGATAGTTTCATCGAATGGTTGATTGAAGAGAGTAAGTAAAAAAAACTTACTCACTTGCTCACGCAACAAATAAATAATGAAACCACCCCCTCTTTTCCGGTTAGTCAGCTCTACGAACACAGAAATATGGGACTCATATCTTCCCGCAACGTATTCAAGAAATGCAGATTTGTTATTTATTTATTTTCATCTTCACTGCAATTTGGCCTTTTAGCCAGGTGGCAGTGTTTGGTTTAACCAGGTGGTTATGTTTTGTATCTCAGATTACTTATTTCAAGAAGAGATGCAGGTGATTGAAGTAATTCGGTTTTTTGACTTCGAAGAATAAAAATTCAAAAAGACGATAACTCATGTTCGATATATACTAAGGCGATAGTTCGAGTAAATAATATATGCAACCATTTTCGTGATTGCCTTTCCTGTGCGAATCATTTCTATAAATGATGCATTTTTTATAAGATTGAGCTTCTTTACTTCATAGAAACGGCGCCATTATCCTTCGAATCACTTTAGCCTGCGGAGTCGTTGGCTTCTCTCATTCATTGCCCTCGATGGTCGAGAGAACCTTCCTTATTCATTTATATTGTTATTTATTCATTCCTTAAATTTTGACTGATAGTTTGAAGACAACGTTATTGATTACAACACTATATTATAATTTAATCTACCATTTTGTAGAATTATACAACACTGATTATAATACAGCGTTATTGGCTGTTTCAATACAGATATCTTACAGGTAAAACAATAAAATAGTTCAATACAGATATATCCATTACAAAAATACATTTTCGCATAAGACCTAAGTAATTCATTAAAAATTTACATCAACATTTGTTCCTTACTTCACATCCTGTATTTATCGTATGTACAGTTATTTCAGGGCTCTTGATGTGCCTTCGTGGCTAACGTAGATGTCCCGGGGACAAGTACCCTTCATACATTACCCTTCCAGGCAATCCCTTACTCTACTGCTCGCATTGCTCCTATCTCTGTCCAGAGCGCACTTCCCCAACTGGAATTAACCATCGCAATTTTCGCTTTGCGCGAGACCGTTCCATTTTTAACACGGCCATCTCCGAGGGTTTCCAGGGCGATGCGAATAAGGATATTCAAGGCGTTCGGCGAGAACGAAAGTCGTGAGAGATCCGCCTTTCGGTGTAGGGAAATTTCTCAGAAACGGATACGAAGTGGATTTAATTGAATTCCACCGCGACCGTAAAAGTAAGTTTTATCGCGCGCCGCCTCGTTGGGTGCTCCTCGAGAGGCGATTTCGTGATCGCCCCGAAACATGAATCCTCGATATGGAATGCCTTCGAAGATAATGCCACGACATGGCCCCCGCCGCGCAAAATAGCAAATCAGATATGACACCGCCTCTAATGAAGGAGATATTTTTTTCATTCCGCGCGGCATCCCCGGAGCCAATCAGCCCCGTAAGCGTTAAGCGGGGTTGCGGCTTTGGAAACACTTTGGAGAATTTGCAGCGTTCTCAACATTCCGTCGCGATATTACTATCTACGGTTCATAAACGCTTAGGGAAGGAGGGAAAAAAATCCCTCTCCTAGCCTCTCTTATTTCTCCGTGGAGGTTTTACAGCCTATTTTGCCCTTCCTAAGTGTTTTTGTTTCGCCGCGAGCTAATACCTCCGTAATTGGTATCACTGGCAGGATCGCTGGCGTATGGGGTCAGGCATAAATTCTTCTTCGTGGTAAAATCTGTCATACCTACTTCACAAGCGATTTCCACCAATCCCTTTCCCCCTTCTCCACTCTTCGTTTCTCGTTCTACCTCCGCTTTGTCTGTCTTAAAGGTTTTCGGGTGAACACTCTCCGCTGCACATCCCCCGAGGGAAGGAAGACGAGGAAAAGAGGAAGATGGAAGGGGTAAGGTCTCGCCGTCCAATTGCTTTTACGTGGAATTTTATCGCACTCGGAAGGTGAAATTCCTCGCTATAAATCAGGGATGATACTGCTGCATAGTCTTTTCTCTTCCTCATAGAGCGTTTTTGCGATCTAACCACCGGATTCCGCTTTGATTCCCCTCGCATGGATTAATTCCTCGATGCTGGTGGAGAAGTGCGCGTGCGTAAAGATGAATTATATCCGCAAAGTTTCAGGATATTACCAGAGGCTTAAGGTTTTAGCGCCAGGAGATAATGTGATTAATGCTCTAGCCATTCTAATACAGTGATGATTTATCTAAGGTAATTCCTAGCTCTAGTTTTTTATCGCGGCTGCCTTAACGTCTCCTTTTATGGCTTTTGTGCTATCTAGAAGAGGGATCGGTTCAATATAGAATTGTCGTATTAGAGTCCCAAGCCTATCTTATGGGCGAGTTTGGTATTTTTACGGTATGTTTTGATATTCGCGTGACTTCAGGGATGTGTTAGTGGTCGCTTTATATGTTAATCCAATAGTTTTGCTTATAGAGTGCTAACTGTTATAGAGTGTAATTTCTTATCAGTCGTAGAGGGATTAATACGGAATCATATATTATTCTTACCAATGGCATTTCTCCAGGATGTTGTATTGCATTAGTTAATCAAGCATTTCTATTAATGACGGAGAGGACTTCTTCGAGAGGGTTGTTGTAATCTTTATGAAGGACCGTAAGAGGTGGAACTTTGAACTCCTTCGTTAACTGTAACTAATGATGTAGTTCGCGCTTAAAGTTAATCGCATTTCCTGATAAGGTTAAGTCCTGAGTTAATTTAAATTAAGCCAATAAAGTTTTATCTTCAAAATTAGGGAAACTGGTAACAAAAAAGAATGCAAATAGCTATAGCTGTAGGTTTCCTTCGATTATCAAAAATTCTTACCAAGTCTATTCCCATTACCTTTTATCTTTTCAAATTAAAAGCCATAGTTTATCCTTATCTCGGTGGACTAGCGTAACATGACTAATAAGCCTTCGCAGTCAAACCAAACTAACGAATATCATGGGAACTCTTTTATTTTAACTTCTCTTGTTTAATTTAATCGTGCCTTCATATTAGATTAATGTAATACGATAGTTTTTATAAAATAGACGTGTAAAATTCATAAAATAAGCTATAACAGCAAAATATAGGAATTTCTTGGGTATATTAGTTCAGAATGTATACTCGAATGACTTCATATGCAATGCATCCCTTCTATGTGTACGCCATGCCTGCATTGATGCACAATTCGATAAACATAGAGGTATAAATATATTAAAAATTGTCACAGATCACTGTTTTGTATAAAAACAAAACTTGAAGAAGTAGAGAAGTAGAGTTTACGTGAAATTCATAACCAAACTGAAATATATAGACGATAATCAGTTATTTCCGACATTTTTAACGTTTTCATTCTCTTACGATGAAAAAATCGCGGAGTTCATTCAATTTACCGTCCCGTTAACCTTAGCGCGGCGAGATGCTGGAAGGCGTGGCGATGGACCGAGAGGAGGCGAGTCGTAAGATGCTGCCCTCTGCGGTGATTTCAGAGAAGCATTAGTCCGAAGTAAACGGTCAGCTGGAGCTTCGTGAGGAGGGTGAGGAGCGTGAAAGAAGCGGTTCAAATGTTCACAGCGACTTTGTAGAGGCTCTAAGCCAGTCAGAGATGGGCTCTTGCGCCGAGAGAATTTGCATATTTTCTAGGAATCCTTCAACGGAGCACGTTGAAGGCTTCTCGGTGGAGGATTGAACACATCTCTTAAATTTCTCGTTGACGGAATATTAAGTCCAACTTAACGCATTTGAGTAGGAAAATGAGACGAAGGAGCAAGCATTTAGAATTTAATGGAAAATCCTTCATGGTTTAAATGTGATTCAATGTAAACTATGATGTCTAGGCCTCTTGAAATGCACACTTTGTGTGAGTGAGTAGTGAGTAAAACATCTGCTAAAATACGTCCCGTATTGGTTTGTTGTGTATTAGTAGAAGTAAATGAACAGTGAACATCGATCGTTTCAATAACAGCTTCAGCTTATATTCAGTGACCTTCATATTTATATTTATATCACTATTTATATTAATTTCATCTGTTAGGATGATGATGGATGATGAAATTGCTCACCAAGCCTTCTGTAACGACCTATGTCCTCTAGACTTCAATTTTCAATCTGACTCAAGAATGAATGGAGATATAGACTCTTCTTATTTTCAAAATATAAATGCTTGCTTGCTACTGAGAAATGGGGTAGTACAATGAAATCATATATCAAAATGAGATTGCTGATATATGGATAATTAAATGTAAAAACTAAGTAATAGGAAAGGAAATCCTAAAGGTAGACGTCAAAGAGGGACACCTCGAAGTTCACACTCATAAAGATATAAATTAGAAAGACTTGATGATAGACCGTTGGTAGGATATAGATTACCGCTGTAGCGAAAGCATTTCAAAATCTCGCTATGGAAAATAGTCCACTTATAAGTGATAGATAATAGCATGTGATAGTCCAATGACAAATTCAATAAAAATGAAACCTATACACTTGTTCAAGAAAAAGCACTTCTACGTATGATAGTAAAAAAATTGTATCAGATCTATAAAATTTGACAGACACAAAAGACACCATAATTCGACTTAAATCAAATGCATAAATCAAAGCATTCGTTTCTTGTTATTGGATACACTTTAATGGCTGGAATATTTCATTCAAGGAAACAGGCGAGTGAAGAGACTTAGATAAAAAATATCAATCTAAATTCAACAAAATGTTGGCAGGAAGACGGATGAGAAGAGAAACAATGCCCAGGAATGAGTGAAAGCACCAAGTTCACAAGAAAGCCGAGAGAATGGAGATCTGATTCGATAGCAGGAAAGATGGGGCAATAAAAATCAAGTTGCGAAAAGGTTCTAAATGGGACAATTAAGAGTTGTGATAGGAGTGGATTACAAAATGAGTCACAGGCGGACGAAAACAGGTCCGCATGATATATGGAAACAGGGGATTAAGAGGAATGCCAATAAAAAGGCGGAAGATGAAGAGTGACACGAGGGTTGGATGGGAGTGAAAGCGAACCTTATGCTTTTGGCGCCAATAGCGGGTGGTTTTATACGAGGTTGTTAAGAGAAGAGAGAAAAAGAGGTGACGATGGCGGGTTTCTTTAGGCGAAGGGCCATGGGAATAGGGCCATATCCTGCGACCTCTCTCCTCTCTTTCCAGCACGTTTTCCTCACAAGAGAAACGTATTCATTTCAGCGTTTTGTAGTTCTATCTGATGCAATTCCGTTCTGTTTTATGGGAGAAAAAATATAAATGGTTCCGTATGCAGCTCATATGATTCATTCGATCGAAATTTGTAAGAAGCAAAATACGTCATCAGAAGCACAGCTTCTAAGTCAATAATTTAATTCGTTTAGATGAAAACGTTGTAGTTCCATAATCTGACATTTTCAACTATTTTGAATGTGCTGCAATGACCTAATTTACGGCATACTTGTATATTTGCACAAATAATACAGATAACAATTCCGCACAATATGGAATCTAACGATATATATTTGGCAGGAATTATTAGCGTCTTATAATTCACCACGCTGATTGGATCCTCATCCCTTCCACCTTAAGCTATCAAAGAAAAGAGTTGACAAAGGAAGATGAGGTATTTGCTTTTCCTTTTTTCACGTAGTCAGAATGATTCAAATGGAAAACTCAAAGTATGAGCAGCAGCGTAACGACTCTGGAGTAACTACGAGCTTCCAATTGTGTGGTAAATGTAATAAGTAACCTTCTTCTGCGCTGTGGTCTTCCACAAGGTAACGCCTGAACGTATTAATTTCAAATAATTAACTTATCTCGTATAAAGAGTGACAAAAATGACCATTTACAAGACTTCATTGCAGCTATTAACAAAAGTGAAATATAAGTAAATGAAAGATGCAAACTCCTCTATCTTGTACCCAAAAAACAAAAGAAAAGCACTCCATTCATTTAGATGTGATAGCAGGAAAGAATTGTTAATAAAAACTAAAGTATTAATTTACGATGATTATACTTTCGTACGGAAATGCGAAATTATAAACCACCTTATAAACCCCCTGATTTTCTTAGGTGTTAAAGTAAGTAAAATTCTTCCCTTATATTTTTAAAGTGGCCTCCTTTACTTGGATACGATCTATTCTTTCGTTTTCTTCGGACGACTAATATGGTTGATCTTTCTCTGGGATCCTAGTTTTAGATCACAGAAGAGAAAGTAGTTATACAATGAACTTCCGGGTCAGCTGCTCATTGAATCTGATTCGGCACCATAGTTATTTCGCGAATGCTGTTGGAATGTTCCAAAGTAATTTTACAAATCAAAGAAATGCAAACAATTTTTTCGTGAGAATGACCCTGCTTTGTTTTGGGCAAAATAGAAGCTTAGTATAATTCAGTGAAAATAATCAATTTGGCGATTGGGTATATTTTAAATGTCACCTGGGTAGGAAAATTCTAATAATTTCCAGGGGAACTTAATAAAGTAATTCCTCTTGGGTTTAAGCACTTTTAAGATCTGGCTGCGAACCCGAGAACGCTTCACTCAACTTACTGAATATATGTAACTATCCCATAGCTAATCGATTAATAATATATTATTTGATTAATTTTACCAGATATATTATAAAGAAGAAAGTTTATGGAAAGTAAAATTTATCAATCGATTTATCAATTCTATTCGTGACCCATCACCCCTTCACAATTCAAATTCCCAATCAAAGGTAGTATCCATATGTGAATCAGAAAAAGAAAGCCGAATAGTCGACCAAAAAATTAAATCTCTTAGCCGTCAACGTTGTATGAATATTTTTGTATGATTTTAATTCTCTGTTGAGTTTTTAGGTCTTCCAAGATTTCAATTAAAGTTCGCCTCCTTCGTTACGTGTCGACTTTATTTTCGGAGGATTTAGCAATTACAGAGATTAACTGAAAGCAATGGAATAGAAATTGTGGAAAATAAATATGCAAAGTGGAAGAAGAACTAAGCTAAGCCAAGAAATAATACACATTTAATATTTTGTATCGTCAATCAGTTTTGGTTCATGGAAATTAGTCAAGGAACATTCCCATGGTAAAAAGATAAGAAAAAAGTCTGCCATAACCGAATCGACTCGATTCCTCCTCCTGTAGGTCGGTCGCTCTAACCATTAAACTATCTTACCAGAACGTTAAGAATGCCACCCGGGTGACATTGTCGCTAAAGTTAGATTAGGTACGTTATGAATTTGAGCGTTTATGGGAAATAAAATTCACCATAGTTTTTCTTTGTCGTAATTTATCAATAAATTTCTGGAATGGCCATCGAATTTTTGAGTGCAAGAACGGAATCTAAGGAAAAGACAAAGAAATCGAATTTACATAGCACCATAAGAACGATTGCGAATGGTAATTTACACTTTCCTTGCCACCTTCAGGACAGATTTGTGCTGAATCCTGGATCG
The DNA here is from genome assembly GCA_000376725.2 of Ladona fulva. Taxonomy (NCBI): domain Eukaryota; kingdom Metazoa; phylum Arthropoda; class Insecta; order Odonata; family Libellulidae; genus Ladona; species Ladona fulva. The sequence goes on along the minus strand of KZ308351.1, from coordinate 568,414 downwards.
CGTGTTTGTACTTATAGCTATATTACGCATACTAAATATATTTTACTGGTTTGTATATGTTTACAAGTCTGTTCAAAGCCAGCATTGTGAATGATTGCATTCATTAATGTACGTAACCACTCCTGAATTCAATTATTTCACTTATTTTCGACCATTTCGTACCATTTCTTCATGAGGACCTTACCTCATTTGAATGGAAACCCCAATTCCCTCCCATCCCTCTCCAACTTTGAGAACACTCCATCTTCCCTCTCCCTCATCGTTACCATCTCGATCTCTCCGCTAGGTCCATTCCTCATTGCCTATGTCGCCTCTCCTTTGTCCACCACCCAAAACCCGTAGAGACACCGCCTCGTGGCTGTGGGTGAGGAGGCCATGGAGGAGGTATCTGGGTGGCGCCAGCGATGGGTTGAGGTACAAGTTCCTCAGGAGGCGGTAGGGAATGCAAAAGGGTGGGCAAAGAGATGAAAGTGAAAGATATAGATGGGCATTTGGTTAGGTTTTATATAGGCATCCGCGGTGTCGCACAATGAGAGCCGACGCTCATCCGCGTGACCGATGGGTAGTAGAATAGGTCCCACTTAATCATCTTCCGATTTCTCCAGCACTCCTTTTGTTTTAACGCGTCGCTCAACAGCGGATGAAGTTATACACGGTAGCCAATAGTGGTGGTTGACGTTTTTCTGCCCTTTCCTTTCTCAGCGCCTTTTATTTTTCGGGGACAGGGTCCGCTCTCTCGTGTCGCGAGAGGGCGTGATTTTTCAATCGGTGACGTCGTTTCGTTGTTTCTTTCGTAAGGCGGTCTCGTGTTCCGTGTCCAGCTTTTCGTCCGTCAGCTGGCTTCCATAACGGAGGGAAGGGATTATTTTTTTCCGCCGTGCCATGATAAATGGTCCTGTGATTAATTTAGCGGTGCCGCGTTCCTTTTCCGGAGTGCAACTGTAGTTATTTGGGACGATGGATTAGTGACGCGATGAATGATGAACGGTGCTCTTGGATCCGTGTTCTCGGCTGGAATCGAACGGAGGACGCCGCTGTCAGCTGACGTAAACTGTTTATTCGACCATTTCCCGTTTGCGTTCAATAAAACTCGTTCCTGATTTTTGCTTTCGCTCGTAAAGTGCTATCTGTAATCTCACCGCGAAAGTTATAATTTATTGTGGTTTATCGAAGGGGCTAGCATATTCGCGATATCGCGGCAACATCAGTGTTTTCTCTTTTATGAATTCATGACATGTTTAACATGTATGTATTAACGTATCCTTTTTAGCTTTCGGAGTTTTGGATTGGTGATAAATTTGTGGCGGATTGCTGATATTACTTAATTCCTGAGGGAGATAGGAGATACTAGTAACAGGTAGCGGAACCAGTGAAACACTGCGTAGCTTCCAACACAAAGTTAACATGTTTTTAATGGCACGATTGAATTCTAGCGTTAGGTATTCAGAGGTTTGCGAAATTTCACCGGTACGTACTCGTAATACAAAGAAAAACTCGATTAGATTACTTTACAATGAGCGAGTTGTTCGGTTAAAGTATAGTTTATGAAATGCTTTTCTGAACTTAGAAACGGTAGCCAAATTAAGGTGAAATTTCAAGGATGAACATATTCTACAAAATAATTTATATTTATGAATAATTTATCTCGTAAATTACTGACAACGCAGAGAAAGTCTGGACATTTTCGAAACTTCTCAGGAAGACAAATATTGTTCTTTTTTCTATTTTATTCGTTTTTGTAATATTACATCCATTAAGACTTGGTTTTCTTTTAAAGCTTTAATAAACATTTTCAAATAAGAAAAAACTTGAAAGTATTTAGGGCTAATTCACAACAATATTTTCTTGAGTGGTTGTATACATATCATACATGTCTTACTGTTAATAGTGACACATGTTTAACAATATTTTTGGTGCAAAAAACGTTATTATTTTTTAGATCAATTACAACCTTGAACTCGGAGACAGAACAAAAATAGCGCATTGTCTCATACATATAATTTTTTCGATATTATTTATCCTAAATTCAAAAATATAACCACGTCCTCCTACTTCAGTTGGCTGTAAATTTCACCAGCTACTAACATGGTTATGAACCTTTATTAATACCTTTACTCGAGTCGCGAATTTATGTTGCTGAACCTAAGTCATTTTGGTTTCATGTAAGCGATATGTTTATTATACATTAGTTTAATCAGTGAAAGACGGAATTTGGCTTCAATCCACGGGTGTAGGAAATGTTTACAGATATAATATAATGGTTTCGGAATCACGATTATTTCCATGGATGATTAGAGATTCAAACGTATTGTCAACATTTCGTAAATCGTTTTAATCGCAAAATTTATTGCAGATTTCAAGATGCCAGATTTGATACTTTTCTTTTGTAGGCCTAGTTCAGTCCTATGAATGTGACAGTAAATAACTTACACTATAAGATACTCGCATAATACGGAAGAAAATCTCTGTTTGCAAGAAAGATTTCGTAGGTTCTTATTCGAGCAATTTTGAGACCGAAGAATCACATCGGATTCCTCGAAGGCTCAACATCGCATCGGGATCGCCATTATCGTGCGTCGATATCACCGAAATGATTGATCTCTTCCTCCGCCCCCTGTAATATACAAGGGTCTATTAGGTTGGTGAGTTTTCTCCATTTCCTCCGAAAAGCGCGCAATTAATATATATCCACGCGGCCGAAAATCCTTTCTTGGTAATTTATTCAGCCGTCACTTAAGGTGGTTACACTCTTCGGACATTTTGAGGTCACGGGACCTTGGGCAAGATGGCGCCCCCAACCATTCTCTTTTTGCACTCCCCATTCATTCGCCATCTCTCCCTCGGATCGCTTTACGTGAGTTATTGCTCCCGAAAAGGGGCCGTGCGCGGTATCTATAATAAGAACTTTTTCTTCCTCCAGTCCGGATCTCTCTCTGCCAACCCCCGCGACTATCCTTCCTCCACATCTTGGAGGAACCTTTTATATGTATCGCATGAAACACGGCACTCGTGCTGCGGTCTTTTTCGAGGATCGGAGCCGCCGGTGACTGTTAGGAGGCCGTGAGTTGATACCGGCCCCTGAGCAATGTCTCGATTGGTAATAGGACGGAGAAATGGGGAAGAGGAGTGGAAGATGGAATGGGCGGGAGTTTAGGAGGATACACGCTCGCGCCCCGGGCTGCGTATTATTAATTATGAGAGGGTCGGACACCTGAGCAGGATGGGGATTGGGAGGTGAGGAGGCTGGAAGCAGTGTTACCACTACCATGGGTACGATCAAGAGTGCGCGCGTCGAGTGGATACTTATCCGGATCAGCACAAACGTATTTAAAATAGCCAGTGCTGGGAAACTTAGTTTAACGTTACGAAATGAGGAGTAGTCGAAATAATTTAGAGTTAAATTAGTGAAACTACTGAAGAAATATTTCCCATAAAACCCAAAATGTTATTTACTTATTCCGTCGTAATGGTTTTCTATAGCCGACTTGAACAAATGTTTTGGGCTAGAACAGTATTTCCGATTTAGTGCCTATATGCAAGGGAAATCAAACAGTCTTTATCATTTGGTTCTGAATACTTCCTAACTTGCATGCACGGCACAAAAGTAGACTGATTCTGAGACACATTTAGACAATGTTATTTACCATTAACGCTAATGCTAATACTCTACAAGTGTAAATAATAATATTAAATTTAAAGATAAAGTGATTAGCAGGTATGGAAATATAGTTAAAAAGTGTTGATATTCTGTTATCACTTCGTGATAAAGTTAATCGTAACAGAGAACGAAAATCATTTATGCCGAAACGCAAAACATAGTGAATCCATATTTTCTGTTTTCCAGCGCTAGAAATACCTATCAACCGTTAAATTCTGTATGCGTTTCCTCCAATAAGAGACTTTTTATAACTGTTTAAACAAAAACATGGTTTCAAGGTTTATAAGAGTTCTTTCCTAACAATGGGCTGTAGATACTGAGGCTGCCATTCCACCACAGAATATAGTCATTTAGAGACATATTTGAGAGGTTTTAGAGGGAATTTAATCCAAAAAAAAGCAGTAAATAATGTTTTTTCCGTATCATTCTTACGTTATAGAAACGAAATTAAAATTTTAGTAATTCCTTTGTGACCATTTATATAATTTTTAATATTTCCAATAGCAAAGAAAATTAGGAGAAACAGGAATTTAGCATTTAATTCAGAAACTGATGTTAGATTCCTTGAGGAAAGAAAGGAATTCCGAGATGTGGAAACGACGAATAAATGCTGAAGATTAATAGGATGGATTAACTTGAAAATATAAGATGTTATTCTGAATAGGAGAGGCAAGATAATCTGTGGTAACACTGTGAAAGAGCCGAGCTTACTGGATGCGACCAGAAAAGTTGTAGTTGTTGCTAGTCGGGAAGCTGGGGAACGGCGGATAGGAAAAAACATGTTCAATACGGGATAAACTCATGAGGGAAACTCGTAGATAATCCCATGAGGAACATCAGTATCTGATGGAAGTTGCTGAAAGGAAGAAAATATGACAACTAAGTAGGATAGGCTGCTATTCAACGGAAATGTAGCTGGTGAGGATCAAAATAATCACGTTCTATTTCCTGTTCCTTAACTTATCAATCGTATGGCCAATAAGAAACTCAGTATTTAATTAAAAAAAGATGAGATTTTTACATAAGGCAACAAGATCTTTACTATATTTTCTATTCCTAATAATACGAAGGTGTTGATTACGGATTCTTATATTCATTTGTAGTAATTCGGATCTTAGAAGTCAGAAATCAACTACATAAGTGTCACCCTTTTGTCTACATTCTTGCAAAATAATTATTTTAAGTATATACTAAATGATAATTAATACATTATTGTTCTGAAATGGAATAATTAGTGGTAGATAGGTGTGTCCTTACTGTCTGACAAAGAAAAAGCTTGTGATGTCTCCACGACAACCTGTTAAAAAGTAAGCTCCCCGATCATCTCACTGACCTACTCTTATAATGATAATCGGTGGAGCAAAGGGCAAGATTCTCCCCTTGATGGCTTTTTGGACAAGCTATTTCTCAAGAATATGACCAGGAGTAAAAAAAGCTTGATAGCATAATTTTTCTACGATTGTTGTGAGTTTATAGCATAGCGAAACTGTTCAATGCGTTACGATACATTACGAAAAATGCCATTTAATGGGACCTGGTGTAACATGAAGTCTCCAAGATCATCATTACTCCCAGGTGAGCTAGTTGATGAAGTCTGAACTCGTCCTTCCCCATTTTCAAGTTTTTAGATCCGCCCCCACCTTCGATGCAATGAAAAGAATATTTCGAGTTTATTCCGAATATTCCTCATTCGCGAATCATCGTTTATTTTGGCAACACTGCTCGGAAGAGGTCTGGACGAGGTTTTGTCTGTTGGGGAGGCTGTGTTGATGGAGGTGGTGGAGACAGTGGTGGAGCGTGGAGATTTAATTGCTGAACGAAACTGAGGCCGTTGCGATGCGTTGTGGAGGCTCTCTCTGCGTGGATATCACTGCGGGGCATATCTCTCGACGCCCGTCACCGTTCCTTACTCCTTTATTTCCTTCCTTCCTCATATTCCCACTCATACTATCTTTTCCCTTTATCTTATTTTTCTCTCTTCTGTCGTACTATTTCCTCTCCTCTTTTCTCTTCCTATTCTGCCTTCTTCTATCCCCTCCATCATTTTTATTGCTATTATATTTTGCAACCGCGGTTGTTACAGAGGTAGTCGGGTGGTAGGATTACACTAACATACATGTATGTTTTATTTATAGACCTAAATTTCATGTAATATCTATATAATATTGATAAATCAAATTTACTCAATATTAAACGTACAAATTCCACCAAATAAGAGCACACATAACGAACAATTTCGGCAACATTATGTCATCTTCAGGTGGAGAACATCTTCTAGCAAATTACGCACACATAGAAAACCCTACGAAAAACACATTATTCTATTTATTTTAATAAGAAATATTGAATGTATAAATTGTGTTCCACTGAGTGAACTCCAAGGTTACTTATTTTATTTCCATCCTGTGCAATAATAATTCCTTACTATTCATGCATAACTTAGTTTGATATTATTACGAAAAATCTCTATCCCTTGTATGCAAATGATATATTTTGTCAAGGCTGCAGAAAGTCCTGTATGACTGCATAAGGGCACCCGGCACAAATTCCCATCGTACTTGACGGCGTAGCGTATTGTTCCCATTTCCTTTATCACCCTCTAATCCCAAGTTACTCTTCATAAAAACCAATGAGCACTTTTAGTAAAGTAGGTAATGTAATTGCCCTAATATCTATTGTAGACCTGTTTTAATTTACAACCCCGTGAAAGTATGGAAGCGATCACATAATATCATCAATCTTTGCTTTCTAATTTTCCACCGTTTTCGCAAAGAATAAGCAATAGGAACACACGCCGAAAGGCGGTGTGCAGGGTAATTATGTAGATGTAGCCAAACCCCTTCTCCACCTGCACCTCGTCAATGACATCTCATAACACGTGTAATAAGTGACTGATTTGAAAGGGGAAACGTCAATTAATGCACAAAAGTTATTATTGTCGAAGGAACTCCTTATGCTTCCTTGAGGGTTATGTTTTAATTAGAATATCTCTGTTTATTTCCTTTGGTATACGCAGTTCTCTTGGCGAATCCGATAACTATTTTAAGCTTTATATTTTGAAGTGTTACGCAATATATACAAGTAGGCGAAAGTGTGAATAAATACGTATTTGATCAGTAATTTGTTCTTCCCTGGGGAAGAGATTCTTAAAAATTCGATTCATATTTGCGAAAAACTTCTATCACCTTAGAATTATAGAATGGTAAGTATCCCATGAAATGAATTTGAGAAGAAATATTTGTTTAATGTTTTATGAAATTATGGCTGCTCAGCTCAAAAAGGATATAGTTAATTGTAAGGTGTAATTAGGGGTAAAAAACGTCTTTTTTTTGTCCCTAAAAAATGGCCTTAAAAATGTCCCTTTTTGCTTGGTATTTATCGTGATATTATGTAAATATCACAGAAATTGCTGAAATTATTTTTTCGCATTGCCTCGAAGTAGAAATCTCTATAAATGTTTGCAGGACACATTTCCGTTTAAAATAGTTGATACTTTTTCACGGCGTCGGAATTGTTAATACTGTCTACCTTATTTCTCTATTCGTGTTCTCATTTATTTCCTGGAAGATCTGAGCTGGGGATTACCTCCGGTAACCTGGGCTATCATTTACCTTTTACTTTGGCTGAAATCGCACATTGGCTGGAGAGAAAATTTTAGCTCGTACTCAGTTAAAGGTGTTCCCATAGGAAAACTGATGAATCCGAAGATAGTAGTGAGTGAAGAGATCGTAACTTCTAGTTATCAAAGTGTTTCGTGGAGGCAGATGTCCTATAAATTACTTTTATTTGCCGTAAATCTCTTCGTGGATTCATTATTCCTCGACAGGATTGCGGAAGTAATCCTTTGTGGGAGAAAGCGAAGATTTGCTTTCCGCGGTTCCTTTGATTAATATTACAATGAAGGGATACTAGTAAGTAGCAATAATAAGTAATCATTAAATCCGATCCTCGAGAAAAATATTTAAATTTCACTTGACGCTGTTTGATAGTCATCTCTATCATCCGATTTGGTCACTTTTGCCTGTGACGCGATTACACCGCGCAGTTAAAGCTGCGATAATATCAATGATCAGGTTCGACGACTTAAAATCTTAAAATTTAAATATTCAGGAATTATTATTGGACGTTGGAAAGCTATATTGCATTTTCAGTTATTATATTATAAACTATGATCAGAAAACATTTGAAACTTGAGTCAGAAACGCAAAATTCTTCTGTATTCACCTACATCAGAATACACACAATATGCGAGAGTCCAGCATAAACTTTGCTCTGACGCTGATGCTCTTTATCACGTATAAGAAATGTATTTTATTATTTAATCTGTGTGATAGCAATAGGGTATATTAAACAGATTTTTAAATTGTTGATGTAGTTGCTGGGAGGTGCTGATAAGACGAGCTTTATTTGTTCGAGAAATAAGATGTTTCACCTTAACAATTTGTCAGCAGACGTAGCGTACTTTCCATTTTTAAATCTCTTTCCCTAGAAGGGGAATTGAATAGCTGTATGTTAATCGAGCCTTTAGCAGTAATTAGGGTATTTCAGTTGGTTATCATAACGACTTCCGAGCTTGGGTTGTTAGGAACGTTAATTTATTTTTCAGTGACGAGAATTGTTTTATAATGATGTTGTAGCAGTGAAGTTAAAGGTTTGCTTCGTCAGTCGTGTTTCTCAGCTGATAGTCATTAACAAGTAATTTTTGTTAGTCGCAGCATTATTGACGTATTAAGCTGCGAAAAAGAATCTTAAGTTTTTCAATTTTATGCTAATTTTCAACATGGGACTTGCAACTACTAGTAGATATAACTTTCACCAGCTCTTCTATATAACAAGGATATTCAACGGGTGGAATTGGCCGAAAAAGATTATATAAAAAATTATTATTTCACGAGTAGTAGATTTTGCTATACTAACTAGTCTTGTATACACACACATACTGTTTGTCTGATACTCAATAAATTCTCTCCTCATAATTTCATCGATGAGATATTTCAACGGCAAATTTCACCAGCATCTCCCGCGACCATACATCCCCGTTCTTCTAAGCAATTTATTAGGTGCCAGCAATAAACAAGACGAAAGCGTGATTTAACTTATGGGAGACTAATTCTACTTTCAAATAATAAATGCAGCCTGTCCTCCGAAGAATAAACTTTGGCCTCTTTCATAGAATAAGAAGAGTCAACATCCCCGTAAAAACCAGCCTCCATCCTCCAGAAAAACGGGTGGAAACGCAGGCGTCTCAATTAAGGCTCCTCGCACATAACGCCTAACGCAAATACACCCCTTTAGTTTGCTTTGAACATTGTACCGGGAGGTATTCATATAAGCCTCCGCACAAGGGCTTAAATGCGAATCTAAACGAGAATTCCGATGCGTTTTAATCCGTTCATTAAAACAGACCTCATGGGGTGCGGCAGTCACGACATCATTTTCTAACCATTCCCTTCTCTCTCATTCGTCATCTTTTTATTCCATCCCCCACACTCTCCCCCTTTTCTCCCGTTGATGACGCCTCCTCCAACCCTCCGTGCACCGGCAATCCCCGCGTGGAGTCAACCGTACCCATTTTTTCCCCCTCATCTCTCTCTCCGATGATGAATCGTTAGGAAACGCAATACTTAAAGTGCGCATCCGTATGTGTGAGGGTACGTGTGTTTTTAGGCGGACACGAGAAGAGAGAGGTACTTCACGGTTCATTCTTTGGCCCCGTACCGTCGCGTGGTTGTGGTCGCGTCACTTGTTGGAGAAGCGGTTGCGGCGGGAGTTGACGGGGGGATGGGGTGGTTTGGCGGCGGATTTTGGGGGCCATTTCTTATACGAGCGCAGGGGTGGAAGAGGTGAGAGTCGTTTGATAAACGGTAGTTGTTTTTTAGGGGTTGGGTTGCCAGCTCTCTCGGATTTGCGGGGATGGCCCTCTTGATGTTTTCTTGGCTCCCGAAACCGGACACTTTTCACCCGTTTTGGTCCATCGAGTTAGCGGTATACTAAGTTAAATTGACATCGAGGAAATTTTTTTTGGTAGGCAGTTAAGCTTCTAACACCGGAAATTGGCTTTTCAAGCTTGATTATCAACAGGCAAAGAATGTTTAGCACTATTTTTTAACATCTAGCATTTCTTGTAGACCTCCAGATGTTAACTTGCAGTAAGATATGAACGAAGGGCTTTTTGCGCTGCTTACCATATTACTATTACGTTAAGCCTAACGCGTGAAAACGTCATGACGTAGAAATACCAATTGGGTATTCTCATTTTGCTATTGAAATTTTCAAAGTAACACACACAATTAATTTCATGCTTACTGTAAATTGTACCGCATGTAAACGGTTCATCCTGATCTAACGAGGCAGCTAGGTTATGCTAAAAAATCGAGTGAGTAGAACGGCCTCGCTAGAATCTCGGTCATGTCGGACTTTTTTCCTTAATCATTTTTGTTGTTGACGAAGGGTTAAGTAAGCCATATTCTTTCACAGCCTAGAGTCTGAGTATCTCATATTGTGGTCAAATAGTCCATAGAAATAGTAAAGTTTTGCATAATCATGAGATTGTAACTTCTGTTGTAGGCAACGACGAAATAATATTCCCATTGCTAGAAACAAAGTATGTTTATGGTACGTATTATGAATGACAATGCTGTGAAATCTAGAAGCAAGATTTTTATTACATATTTTGTCATTAGTTTATTGCGTTGCTTAAGGTAAATCTTAAGTATGTCTTTTGAAAATTGACGTTAAAAATGTTCTAACAAACTTTGAAACTTATTTAACACTGTGTCATATGTTGTAAGAAACAGTTGAGAGACAGGTCAGCTCCTGGGTAACAGAAGGATGGTCATTAACATAAGTTTTCAATCCCAGGATTGATTGGTTTTTCGCAGTTCTCTAGGCCACCCTGTCTCCTGCCAATATCTTCATACCTCTTTGTTTTATATTATCTGCCTTTCGTATGAAACCTATGTCTTCCTCTACAACCCACCCATTTCCCTCTTACTGTTAAATTACTATTTTCAGCAGACTATATTACTCCTGTGTGTACTATTAGTTTTCGTCTAATGTTTTATAATAATTCCCTTATTTAACGGCAAGGAAATTCTTGGCGTTATTTTAGCAAACATTTCAACTTCCCTTATTGAATGTCATTCTTCGTTGGCAATGGGTATAAGTAATACTGATACTCATGTTTCTGAATCCAAGCCGAGTTGGCAAAGCTGTTAGAGTGTCAGAAGGGCGCTAACATCGCGTCTCGGGATATCGAGTATGTAATGTAGGGATGGAGGTATATTAATAGAATTGCCAGAAGGCGCCGGAGGGTTGATTGAGGTGTGGGTGGGAGAGTGGAAAGGGGAGAAGAGGGAAGGGGTTTGGAAGCCAATTGCCTCTGGGCAATATCAAGTCTCTCGTTACGGTGCAACCGATTGAATTATGAGCTGGAGCACCGTGACCCTCTGTGGTGAAAGGTCCTGGGGGGTTGGCATGGAATATCTAAGGGAATAAGAAGAGAAGAAAAGGGGAGAGATATTGGAAAAAGTCGAAACGGCGAAGACAAAGAGATTGAGGAAATGAAAGATAGCTCGAATCCCAGAAAGCTTTAATGAATTTTATTTAATCCCGTATATCACTACAAAATAATGAATGTCCGTGTGAGCCGGTTTCTTACACTTTGAATAAAAATCTCTTTATTTAGTTATATGTTCTTTAGTAGTCTTTACAATTTTAGTTTTTATTCTTACTTTCTTCTAGCCAAGCTTGCTTTTATAATATTTCCTATTTTTACTCTCGATGTAAATCAACTATCCTCTCTGTTTTGCTTGGTTTACTCACCTTTTTCCTTTAATTGGTGTTTACCTCGAATGGACTAATTTTCTTTGTTACAAGTTTAGGAATTCTTCAAACTCGATCTCTTCTTTTCCTTCTTCAATTTCATATTTGTTTTTCTATATTTCTGTCCTAATTTCGTTTTATTGTATATTTGTTATTGCGAATGTATTATTTGTAATGGGCAAAATATAAAACGGGATTCCGAGGTCTAATTTAACGCAAAAATATGCAGCTTGTATACTTTGAATAATGCAGCATACGTATACTTGAAGAATGAACTCGTGTAAAGATCCCTGAGTATAGACAAGAGTGCGGAAATATTCGTTACGTAAACAAATCGGAGGTCGCCCTACGCAAATTATTGAGCTGTTCACTAATATATAAGTATGAGGTACGGGTAGACAAAATTTAAAACTGATGTGGTTGTAGGTTCATGTCTCATAGAAGAATGAAGGGAATAAACTTATTTTTTTATTTAAATTTTAAAATTTTTATCAGTGATAAATTTTAATTATAATGAACATTTTCATTTTAATTTTTTTGTTTATTTTTCAGCATAGTTTCAAAACGTATTGATGCCCAATCTTTTTATATTACGCAACGAAAAAGCACTACATTCATTTTAAGTTTCAATTATAAGAATTTCAGCGAGCGGGTATTGAAAAGCGGCCCATGAGAATATTTAAGGGATTTTTCGGATAAGCTGAATCCACTTGACTAATATAACGCGCGAATTTTAGGAATTCTTAGCACAGGCGTATATGATGCTAAAGTGAAAAATATTCTTATGAATGTCTCACTCCACTACTGAAAAATTATCTATATGAATAAGACCGTGTCTTCTTTCTAAATTCTGTGAAGGCAACCTTTTTGGGCAGTTTAGCTCCAGAATACCATTCATTTAGGGACTTTGAATCGATAGGAAATGACTTAAACCAGAGGCAAATACAACCATTAGCCATTGCATTCATACTATATTTCTAAATTTCATTCTTACCCTTTTTTATTCCCCACTGATAATTTAAACTCAAAAATGTGGAATCTTGTATAATTCTCATGATTCAACCATTCACCGCGTAAGAACAAAAACTTAACGCTTCATTTTCCATTGCAAAAAATAAGTCTAAACGATTATTACACAACATAACGAGTCCATAATTCAAAACGAAAAATTTACGAGTCAACATTGTATGAGATAGGATTGGAACGAGCTTCTGTTTTACCAACCATTCCACTGCCTTAGGTATTAATTCGATCGTGGGCTGACGGAAGGAAATCATCTTCAGATCTTCGAGGACAGAAAAAACCGCTGCAAGACAAACAATAAAATCCTACCTGTCGCCATGCACCAAATCCTTTCCATTCCATAGTCATTTTTTCATTCCATTTCGTCATCCTTTCACGCACACACTCCAACGCTTTCGAGAAAAAATCTCCGCCATTGAGGAGAACTCAAGGTCCGAACTGTCCACGACTTTCCTCCTTCTCCCAAATATTTCAGTCAGTTCTTTCCCACTTCCCCAGCTCCTTCCTCACCTACTGTCCTCCTCCGACCTTTCCACTCCTCTACTCATGCATTCTCCGCATCCTTCTCCTCCCTCATCCATTCTTCTCCCAACGTCGCCTCAAACCCTTCAACTATCTCCTCATCTCTACTCTCCCTAATGACAACGTGCGTCTTCCGGCTTTAAATTGGTGCCTGGTGTATCGGGAATGTCAAACCCATGGGTGGCTTTTTTCTCCACCGGGAGAGAGGTGGGGAGGGATGGGAGAGGGTTATGTTGGGCGGTTTTTGGACCAAGAAGGTGGCTTCCCAACGTCGTTTCAGGACCTTTGTATCCCCTTCCCCATCCTCCTCGTGGATTTACCCTGGCTATACATCGCGTTTTTTATTCATCCTTTTGTTTTTATGCTCCTCGGAGTTGGCCACCGAGGTTGTCGCTTAAGTTCTTAGTGGCCCGGAAAGATGTTTTTTGCTCTCGAGCTTGGCTCTATGTTTGGTTTCTCTAAAGGTTTGCTTGTGTACTGGAGGTTAGTTTGTTGTAGAGAAAGGCTTCTGGGAAATGGGATTCTAGAAGAGGGAGGCTGCGATAGTGAGATGTCATGGGCGGTCGCAAATTTTAGGAAGTATGTGGAAGAATTATGGAAGGAGGGAATTAGAGTAATTTCTATAAAAATAATTGCTATTGCGTAGGAGTTAGAATACTCGTAGTTTGTTGATGCCGATCTTACTTCACTAACATTCTTCTTCGGATCGCTAATTATTCGCAGAAGCTATCTTGCAATAACTCTAACAATAGTTAACAACATTCTCAGAGAAACTTTCTTTAAATAGTCTAAGTAACAATAGTGATTTTGCTCATAATCCAAAAATTATCACAATGGATTAGTATTAAAATAATGATAATCGTGATCTTAACGAAGAACTTGCTTCTTAACAATGTTCCGTCACCTATCCTTTACTTAAAGACTTTAAATATTCAAACTTTCATAGTTATTTTCAAGAACTGAATTATTTCTGAAGATGGAAGCTATTTGGTTCTTCTCAGAACGGGGTATCTCCGGAGTTTGATGTTTCTAGATGGTCTAAGAAGTATTATAAAACTCCATTTTAAAAACAGCCATATACAATTACCTCTCTTAGAGTAAAAGCTACATGATGGGCATCAGTTTGAAGAAGCTTCAAGAGTAAGAGATATTTTATTATATGATCTACTGAGTATTTCTTCGAAATTGAACATATGTTACTTAAAAATTTTGATCTTAATTTGCCTCTTAAATAGTAGAACCTCTGTAGGACAAAGATAGGTGAACTTTTAGAGTACCCCATAAATTGGGGTGAAGAGGAAATTTTGATTGGGGAATAATGTGATGTAAATATATGGAGAATTAGAGATAAAATTCTACTGGCCCTAATAGGAAAAAAATGAACAGGATGAAATTTGAATACGAACCATCATGATAGATCTATAGAAGTCAAGGGATTCGTATGTGAGAGTAAAACGGAGAGATTTGTAGGGCGAGGAAGACAGGGAAAACATTATTCCGCTGCCATCTAGAAGGTCGAGGAAGACACAGAAATATACATTCAATAATTTGCATAACAACTTGATCTAAAAGTCGTTCGCCTTACAAGGATTTCTAACGCCGAGCATTTTCCAACGCTAAAAGGACGTCGTCGTCGTAGGTTCTGCAATGATAAACAATTTTGTGATTGACTCTGCGCGATTCTTTAGCTGAGGTTTCTAAAAATTATTGAGATGGACACAGGACATAAACGTTAGCTAATACCTTTTCCTCTATCCTGAGTTTCATCAGTACTAATTAGTCGATTCGTGAGACAACTTTGACTTTGTAACTTCGCTCCTTTTAAAGAAGCCGGTCTTTGAAAAAAATTACCATACTAGAAGATCCTCATTACGTATTTTTGCGCGAATATATGACGGTTTAGGGTACATAGAGAGAAAAGGGCGTACATAATTATCTCAATATTAGGTGTTCAATTGATGCCTAGAGATATATCGACACTCTTTGCATAGCCGTTAAAGGAAAGTAGTAGACATGCGTCGTCTTAATGAAGGCGTGGTACCTTTCGTTGGCAGTCTGTTCAGTTGTCATACCCGTACTTTATCGAAGCTGCTTCTCCTTTACCTACGTTGAGATTGCATTTGATGACTATGGGTAATGATCATCCGCAGATTTGCGCGACTTGAGGAAATTAGAACAACTGCTAAGATTATCTCAAGATTACATTGCCGATAAACGCTTCAATCGATTTATAGGAATTCCGTGGTTTATTTCAATTTATAGAGTGTTTTCTACTAAAGGTTGATCGCTTGTTGCTTATACCTCCTGTTACGATCCGATAGACATCTTGCATGGCATTAATGTATATTTAGACGCATGAATGTCAAGCTCTTTTCCGCTCCAGCATCTCTCTGGAAATTTCTATATTCAGTTAGTTTTGACGAAATATCACACGAAATTTATTGCTTAAGTAGAAGATATTCGAGGTGTACATTCGAAAGTGTAAATTCTCGCCTAAGACTAACACAAAGTAAATTCTGATTTGTGTTTTTCCAGAATATTTCTCATTTTAAATTTCATGAAAATGTTTTTGAATGCTTCATGGCTAGTTGAATTCAACCAAGGAATTCTGTTTCTGTGATAATTAAGGCACGCCAAACATATGCATTTCTTGAAATCAACGAGCAATAAAATGAAATTTATTTCGTACCCTCCGGGTGACTGATGGATACATTTTTAGTGATCATTCTACGGCTTATTGGTGTGGTATATCTGCTTTGGATGTGTATTGCGATATTTTACAATCAGTCATAAGCGATTATTGGCGAATGTACTTAATATGATGTGAATAGCTCATAGTTTGAAGCTCTGAATGAATATCAACCTCTTATATTAGATTGAGGCATAAAGGGAATGGCTCGGAGGTGGTTAAAGGTGGAGATAGTTTCACCTGTGCGAGTATCAGATGCACGAGAAGAGAGAGGTGAAGGAATATTAAGAGACGATAGAGATTGTCATGCTGCGCAGATCGTAATGAAGACGCGATCGTTAGAATGACATTTACATATCTACCTCATTCCGTTTATTTTCCTCCATTTCCTAACTGTTCTAGAGCGGCCTTGATTCTATACATTCGCATCACTAAGTAACTGCTATCAGTTTACCTCTCACTCATTTCTTACTATAATTATTTTTAGCTAGTGAATGAATGTTAGAGATTAAAGTGATCAATTGTTATGATTAAAAAAACTTGACAACTCAATAATGTGCTATGAGATTCCGTTTCTATGCTTAAATCATGAGTTCTAATTTCTAGCAGGAGATAATGGCAAGAAGAAGCTGATTGTTGAATGGGGAAATAAAGGAAAAGATGGAGAGGGTTCTGAGCGCGATGGCATGTTCAATCGCTGCAAGACTTATTTCCCTATGTTTAACAATACTGCGTTTTAGACGACAAGAAAATTATCGGATCGCTTCCCGTGAGGTCATAATTGGTTCCATATTCCATTATCGATTGTAGAATTTAAAGGGTTGTGGCTAGCGGGTGTATGTTCATAGATTCATGGGCGTTGACTTGGAAGAGCATTGGTAACCTTCATAATACATCAGCTTCAAAGAGAATCGGTTTTTTGGTCAATCGTCATAAAGGAAATGATAAGAATGATAATTTTCATATGGGTGATAACAGTAGTAGTAGACTGTTCATACACTTAATCTCAGATACACTTGGTTAGCAATGTTAGAGGCTGGAAATGAACTTTATTACTACTTTGTTTACCCATTTGAAGGTTTTTATTCTTGTCTATGATTTTATTATGTATTTATGCAGTATATATATCATTTAATAACACCCTGTATATCTACTATCACTGTTGTTTGTAAGTCGGGGGTGTAACTCAGTGGTAGAGTGTCTGCTTCGCATGTTGAAAGTCCTGGGTTCGAATCCCAGTTCCTCCACATTTTTTTCATTATGCGAACAATGATAGCCAGTCGAGGATGATTGTTGAATTAAACCATCCATCTTTATCTAGTTCTTTAGCTATGGAACAAACAGGATATTTTTTTAAATTTAAGATGGTTATCAACACGTAAAAGTTTCACTCAGTGGATTATTTCATGAACTAAAATATTGAAATGCAAAATGTTTTGGAAGGTAATTGACATTTTCTAAGAAGAAATTCTATACTTTTTAAAGCTAACTTGTCCACTTATTGTCATTTATATATATTTCGTTTAAAGTTACAATCAACTTTTTCTCGTGATTATTTTAATAAGAAGCTAAACAGTAAATAGATATAGGATAGTTGTTGCAGAAATTTGAAATTGTCTCGAAAAAATACTCGCGTCTCGCTGCCGTCGGAATAATTCACGCGTGACGAGCGGTAGGTATTTACCCGGAGTGAGCGCTGCTTATAATTGCAGAATGGTGGAAACTCTTGTTGTATCGGGTGTGCACATAATTTCGACCGGTTCTTCAGGTTGACAGCCTTTCATCGACTGCTTCGTCCTGTTTTTCCTCTTTCCTGCCTCTTTGAATATGAAAAGGAGACTCGTGGAAACGCGAATGCCGCCGTGGACGAGATGTTTACACTGATAGACGTCATGTTAACAGCAAAGTCGAAAACTTATTTAACACTGGAAAACAGGTGTCTGCCGTGCGTCTCTCTCAAACCTGACTCGAACAGCTGGAGAGATAACGAGGTGATATTAACACTTGTTAAGAATTACATTTGCAGAAATGCATGCGATTAGACGCTTTTTTTGATTTACCAGGGAAAATAACGAAAATGGTCACAATTTTCTCGTTTTTAATTTTTAATTATGGGGGAGGTCATTTTTAGCGTCAACTCTCAGATGAAACTAGGACTTTCATGGTATAAAAATATTAATTTGTTGAATCTGACCATTTGGTTCATTTATTTAGCCGTCACTATGAATGACAATGCAATCTTTTGACTAAACCATAACTTAAATTTAATGAAGAGCCCCAATTTGCTGTCAGTTTTTGTTAGCAACGAATCTTGGTAGTTATTTATAAATTTAAAGGGGATTTTAGTAAAAGTGTCTCCTTATTCCTAACATCAAATCGCCTAATATTAATAAAATCGATATTAGTACATTATTTACGTAATTACGTAATACTACATAGAACTGCCTTTGTATTGATTGTCAAAGAATAAAAAAATGAAATAGATTAAACATTACAATGTAATGCAAGAAGAATAATTTGTGCGTATTTTTATTAACTCTTGGTTACAAGAAATGCGGCTTGCAGGGAATTTGTTGATTGATATGCGAGGGATTTTTGTTAAATCTAATTGTCTTTGGTCTAGATCTTTTAAATGGCTTCATTAATTTTCTGTGAGATAATTAGCTTAGGCGTATTAAAATTTTTATTTTTGTAATATCAAAAAATATTTCAAATAAATTTAAATCTGAAATCTAGTAACGAGGTTCATTATCAAAACCTCCCTATGTATGTAATGCAATGTTAGGTTCTGTAAAAAAATTACGGTTTACCGGAAACGTTTGGTTTTTTTATTCGGCTTCATTGGGTTATATCTGGAAATTTTCGTGTAAACGCGCTTCAAATAGTATTGAGTTGTGTCGGTGATTGTGAGATTTTGTTAAAGACTTGGCTCGAACCAATGTAATGGAACTTGAAATAAAGTAAAGCTTGACCGTAATTTTCTGAACGAGCTTTTCACTTTCCGAAATATTTCATTTAAAGCGTGGAGGGTGAATCTCAATGCAAATTAATAAAACATTTAAATAAACTCATTTTAAGAGGAATTAACTTTGTGGAATTCCATCTCCATATAAACCACAACTTTAATTTTAGCTGCATCAAATTTCCTGTACGAATGATTAGGGAAAGGTAAAGCCATGCGGCTATATATGAAGGAACAACAGGTGTGAAAAATAGCGACATGACTGGGTCTCGAACCAAAGTCTCCCACTTTCCAGAGGTATTCTAACTGGCATGGTAGTTCAGTGGTTAGAATACCTGCCCAGAAAGTGAAAGACCTTCGTTCGAGTCCGAGTCACGTCGCTGTTTTTCAAACCTCTTACTTATTTATGAAACTAAGACACAAACTTCGGAAACAGGGTTTCTGTGCAACCAGATAAGTTGTTTCATAATTCCTAATTCCTCCCGAAAAATTGATTCCATTTCTTCAGTAGTGCACATCTCATTTACCTATTGATGTGTAAGAGACAAGAGTCTTGATGTACCTTCAAAAGTCTGCGATGTCACATTTATTCCAAAATAGAAACGGTAGTAGCAGTCGAGGAAAATTTAATTAAGAAATGCTCTACATGAATTTTGAGATTTGAACGACCCTATACAAAGACAAATTTACAAATCTAAGATGAACTTGTAGATTACGGAAAATCAATTATTAGTTTAGAATGGCTCAGAGCGCAACGGAGTAGTTCATGCCATGAAGTCTAAGATTCTAATAATTTCTCTTTTTAAATCGATGCACTCTGTTAATTATTCAGTTAAGTTATAATTGCAGTCTTTCCTCTAGGACATCCAGAGATAAACTTGCTTGAGTTTATTAAGTTTATTAACCACATTAGCGATAAGATATGTTGGAAATATTTTCTTTTTCTTCTTTGTGATAATTGATATTTTTTTCCATATTTGGAATTTTGCATATTATAAAAGTAGTTAGCTAGGCTTGCTGGCGCTTACGGGTGGAATTTAGGTCTAGCGTCTCATAGTGAAGAGTCCACCGGCGGTTCTGTTCATTAGACCTATGACCTCTTCAGCATTTACCATTATTCATTCTCTGGCCGCCCCTTTTCTTGCTTTGATATTCATCCCTCCCTCACTGCTTAGAGCACGCCTACAGTCATACGCTAAACCCTTCACTTAGGCCTTCGGCCTTATGCTCCACCAACTCTTGCATCCATTGGTATAATGCCAGAAACGGATCTCACGCTCTACTTCCTACCTGCTAACGATATAATTGACAAGGTTGCTCGTAGCAAATTTTCCTATTCGACGCCCGTGTTATTCAACCTAAGGCTATGGCTGCGTTTTAGCAGGGGAAAAAGTTAACCGACACCCTTATATGAGAAATCGGCATTCAGTTAGCACAAATTAATATGAAAATTCGGCTTGAAATTTATCGATCTCACCCAGAAAAACTTCACTTATGTAGCTTTAAGCCTACCCATATAAGGTGCAAGTATCTCCGGATTTTGTATTTTTATCAGCTCAAACCACCTTTCCGCACTACGCCCTTTTCCTTACGATTTCCAATTTGTTATTTTCCAGTCGATGAACTTTCAGAGAGTGCGCTCGCCTTTTGAGATTTTTAATAAATTATTGGATTTTCTAATACGGGACTTGTAGAATGCGTCCAGCTCTCTGATTAACTCCAAATTTCCGGAGTATCGCTGCCTCTTACACAAATTTTCAGTCATTTGGAATGTTGTTTCTATTTTGAATCTGAATTTAAGTAATCCTTGAACAGGAAATTCAGGAAATAATATTCAAACTTTACACTTTTTCCTCAGGACTAAAACTCAGATGATGACTAATATGTGCCAAAATTTGTAGCTTTTGAATGTATCCTATGGCAAATATGTAGTTTTGATAATTTTTTTCTTAGTTTTGGCCTAGCTATCCTCACAAAGAAGTCTTCTTAAGTTGATTTCATTGACTAGTTCTTTTATGGCCGACCGCCATAAAATTTCTTCTCTCTTAACGCATCCAAATCCTCATTTATACCCTTTATTTTTAATTTTATTGTTATCATCTTGAAAGATAGGGAGTAGCTCGAGTCGCAAAAATATGTATCGAAATTTTCTCAGAAATGTATGATTATTAATTGTAATATCCTCAAATAAGGGCTCTAGGTACGTGTTATTTAGTTTAATTTTTCATTTTGAAAAGAGTAGGTCTTTTTGAACTAACAATTGCTTAAACTTACAAAGGCATATTGGTTACCTTATAATTATAGTAGTTGGAAACTTCGTCTCCCATTCCGAAAAATATCCCGAAAACCTTTGGTAATTAAGGAATCTTTCGAGTACAAGAAACTGATAGCATAGTTTACTGTTTTTAATAAAATATTATTTGCAATTCACTGTATTGATTTTTTTCCAAGTGTTAATGATAATTACCTCCGTAATAATTTTTTGTGGAAAAGCAGTAGTTGAAATCAATTCGTTGAAGTTACTTTCCATATTTGACTACTGAAGCCATTGATTAAAAAAATCTTCTTTAAGATCGCTCTTCTTTGTGTAAAAGGATATTTTAGAAAAATATACTTATATAATGGATGGTAAAAAGTTATTTTTATTCAACGCAGTCCTCAGCCCATAAATGTACTTTTATTAATTACTGCATGCACTTGTATGAAATTATGTACACACTTTTATGTATTTTTGTATGTGAAATTATGTACACACTTTTATGTATTTTTGTATGTACTTTTATGAATTTTTGTACACACGGTAGGCAAGATATGATGTGGAAATGGGAAAATAATTCTAATATATCTTCATCCCCATGATTAGACGAACTTAAGAGGGGCAGAAATGAGTATTACCTGTACTTAAATACATACGATATAGAATTTGGCCTTATGGTCCGAGTAGGCTTTTATAAAACCCAAAAGTTCCAATATTTGTGATATCTCTTGGAGATAATATCTTATATAAAATATGTCCATAGTGTAAAAATTCTGAAGCTATCCCGGCTATTTTAAAGCTGCGTAATACATCATATATATAAAAAGCAAATGTCTCAGAAACGGCTTGCCTTAGAGATCTAAAGCAAAGTTAGGTTCTGTAAAAAAATTACGGTTTACCGGAAACGTTTGGTTTTTTTATTCGGCTTCATTGGGTTATATCTGGAAATTTTCGTGTAAACGCGCTTCAAATAGTATTGAGTTGTGTCGGTGATTGTGAGATTTTGTTAAAGACTTGGCTCGAACCAATGTAATGGAACTTGAAATAAAGTAAAGCTTGACCGTAATTTTCTGAACGAGCTTTTCACTTTCCGAAATATTTCATTTAAAGCGTGGAGGGTGAATCTCAATGCAAATTAATAAAACATTTAAATAAACTCATTTTAAGAGGAATTAACTTTGTGGAATTCCATCTCCATATAAACCACAACTTTAATTTTAGCTGCATCAANAATATTATAAATAATGTTAAGAAATATATTGAGTTATTATGATCTTACGACGGATTGTTTCTGGCTTAGGAGGACCAGATATATACGGTATAGGTATATTTTTAAACTAAATTATGTTCCGTCATGCTTGACGGGGGCGTTTACTACGTTCTTTACGTCTATTACGGGGGCGTTCTTTTATACTTGTGTTATGTATAATTATAAAAAGTCAATTTTCGCGAAATTTCTAATCAAAACTATTAATGCAACATTTTAGCATTATATTAAAATAACACTAAATTCTTCTGTTTGAAAATTTCAACTCTCACTGGAATGTCCGCTTTAGGAGGCCTAGGCCACAGTTTGTGTTTTTTGCAAATAGGTATTTTGAAATTTATAACGTTGCTGCATGTAAATATATTTTATCTGCAAAACATCTAAAACCGTGTATTTTACCGTCTCCAGATTTTTCGAATTCCTCGTTACCTCGTCTTTCTCTTTTGACTGTATCCCTTCACCCCCTCTATCACATTCATCCCATCACACACGCAAACGCGCACAAACACACGAGCGAGAGGAGACATCTTAATAACGAGAAGCTGTCAGCGATGCTTATAGATCAATCCGAGGTGCAATCGTCCCCTCCCATCTTTAGCCCCTTGGCCTTCCCTGCCATCCATCGCCTTCCTCTCCCTGTCCTCAGCGAAGGGCGCAAGGAAGCTGTAGTATACGAGAGAACCTCTCAGTCACCAGCGTTCGGCCATACCAAAGCCACGCCTATTTCACGGAGACTGAAACGAGAAGGATTACGTATAGAATTCAGTGGAGAAGAGATCCATTGGGAGTATTCCTTATCTTTGACTTGGTCCTTTTAAATATGAGGGGCCATTATTAGGGCTAACCTATTGCGTAGGTTCCACAAATGAGGATGTAAACTGAATGTTCAGGTTGTTATAAGAGTTTCGGGATAAGTTTTACTTCCTAGTCGTAATTGGACGGGGATATTTTTTTGTAGAAGATAACTTAGGATACGATAACTATTTTATAACCGTGAGCTTTCTTTAAAGTTCCAGGGTCTTCTGTGATCGATAACTTGTGTGTATTGAAGCATAATCGAGATGTTGTCTGGGTTGAAGGAAAATTCCCAATTCCTTTTGGAGCATGGACAATGGTCCATGCTCCATTACTCATAATTTTGTTTTAGCATCAAGAATTAGCTTGGGTGAGGAAAGGTGTTTAACTTTGCAATAGGAGGCATGCGCCTTAAAACTCAAGGATAAATAGAAGTGAAAAGTAGCGACATAATTTGGACTAGAACTCAAATCTCCGGCTTTCCAAGCTGGTGTTCTGATCACTTAACTATCATACCGCGTCGATTTAACTCTGTTAACGGGATACTTTGTTAGCAAAGTAAGTGGCGCTCCACATACTGGTACCAACCTCCGCCAGAGGTCCTCATCAAGGAAGCTGATTCATGAAGTGACGTTTTGGCGTATTCCTTCTTAAGGAAACAAACAAGTTGGACGGGAAGGTGTTTAATTTTGTACTTAGAGGTGTGCGAAGAATAACAAGGATGAAAAATGCGTTTCGATTGTTTAACTGAGAGAAACAAAGATTTTTACTCCATCGGTAAGGATATTCATCCTTTCGTTATAGAAAGTAAAGGGCTCCCGGATATCCAAGAGGGTAACGCATTTGCCTTTAGCGAAAAGGGTCCCGGGTTCGATTTTTGGTGGGGACCAGTATGTGCAAAATAAGCTCAGCTGTCGAAGCACTTTGAAATTACTATTTTTGAATGTGAAAGTAAGATTTTAGGATTCTGCCATAGTAAGAACTTGGATGGACCCATTGTATTTCTATGCCCATGGGGCATTTATAGTTGCCAAGGAAACCCTGTTGGTAAACAGTGATTATTAATGGCTAGGTATCTTTTTAGGACGTAAACGGTAATAGCCTAAAAATTATTGGAAAATTTCGTTTCATCTGAAATATGAAAAAATTGAGTATTTGATCTAAAAGTCTTATTTCGCCTAAAAATACGTTTATAAAAAATGCCGTTTATTGAACGCTACGTATCAAATCTTAATAATTTCAGTCAGATCAGCTTTGGGAAGCATTTAGGGTAGCATATGACGTATTGAGTATCGTTCACTCATTACTCTTTGTTGAAGTATAGCCCCCCATTAAATGGATACTCAAACATCAAAGAAGTAAAGGGACCGCGCAAGACGCTGTTTTTGCTGAAAGGCCGTAAATAGTGAATAAACTGATTGAGATTCGACGAGAACCAACCTCGTTAATTCCTCATGGACTTTCACAATCTCGATAATTTGCATCCAAGCTCTCCCTCCAACAAAGATGTCCAGCGATCGACGGACAAGTTTTCCTCAGCTCTTTTATCAGGGGTTTTCCTTTTTTATCCCTCTTAAATACTTCGTCGGTGAGGAGAGAAAACGAACAGAAGGGTGTGGGAGAGTTGAATTTTAATCAAGGAATGGAAACGTAGTAATTGATCCGCGACCATGGGCGTTACTACCCTCTGTTCGTCTTTTGTATATCTGTTGCTGAAATCAGAGGGTTTTAATTATAAAGAATGGCTTAATCTGGAGGTTTTCTTAGGCAAATGGAAGAACGGTTCAGGTAGTAGTAACAGGAGATCGAGTGCCTCAAAGTCCAAGGGTTTTGTCGCTCATGGATCACGCAGCCGCTAAATAAGACGTCACCATCCCTGTTGACAACGGTGTAACTACGTGTGATAATTTTTCTAAGTGGAACGACGAGTCTTCCTATTCGTCCTTAATTCCATATTAACGTTAAGCGCTAAAAATTCGGTATTTCATTAATCTCGATTCATTCTTTCTGGTTTTAATGTCTTTCCTTATGAGATGCCTAATCATAGTTATCAGATTATGGGTAAAATAGGGTTCGTTAAGCGGGAATTGAGCGTGATGAATGTGATAGTGACACTAAGATATATTGGTATACGAAGAAGTTACAAGTAGAATGCTATCTCCGCGTCCATTTTCACTAATGCTCTATTTTATGTTGTCAGAAAATCCGATTTCCATGAAGCTGAATTCTTGGAACGATGATTTTTCAATGTAAACGAAATGTTTCGGAGTTAAGGCCGGGAATGATTCGAATTGGCTAGGGTTGTAATGTTTCTTTAGTAATAGAAATTATCTATACTTCAAGTTATAATTGGTGGGAAGGTGCCGAGCTGAGGAATTTTCAAGTTTTTTCATTAAATCCATATTTTTTTATAAGTTGGATAACGAATTGTTTTGAATCCTGGTTTCCTTCTCCGTTTATTGATCAGCGGTTATTTAGCGGAAATATAGTAACAACCTTACTGAACGAAGGCATACAAAGAAATAAGAAACGTTTCTTTGAGAGTATTTTTTCAGCTATACATTAATTTGGATTCAATATTTTTTTTTAATTCAAAGAAATAATGTGCCATATGTAATCAAATAATAGTCGACTTTTTCGGTCCAGTAGTTTAGGCTGAATTTAAGAGGTCATGTTGATGCTACTTTTTCAGGGACGAAATTCATGTCTTATCTAGGTCGAAACTTTAAGTAGTATTAGCTATATGGGGAGGAAAAGGAAAATATATAATAGGACAAATACGTTAACAATGACTGAACAAGACAGGCTGTTGCAAAAGTAAAACGTCCGATAGTAATGAGTGATGACGTGTTCCAGGTTTGTGTAATTAAAACTTTTCTTTAGTTCTTCCTGCTTTCTCTGGATTTTGTAACAAAAAATTGTGCCTGCACTTTTATTACCTGAAAGTGTATGTCAAGTTGTAAATATCAAGTGTAGGTCATGCGTACATGATATGCTTTACTTAGCTGCACATTTAGGTTTAGGCTCGACTTTCTTGGAGGTACGTGGAAATTTATGGATTTTTTGGCAACAAATAGTGTTTTTACTTTAATTGACAATTGTTTGTCGAATATTACGATATTTATTTATTTCATACGATTGATGTTGTATTTTTTCTCAGTTTTTATCTCGCGAGTTTAGGTCTCTCTAAAATAATTTTCTTTCCTTCTTGAACCCGAAAATAAAACTAAATGTAAAGTTTTAGTGTATTTTATCACCCGTTACCTGATTTAAGGTTTTCCTGTTACTATTTTCTTACAACTTCTTGAATAGTTAGGTCTGCTTAGATACACTCAAATTACCCATGAAATGAGAGTAAAATTAAAATAGCAATATTTATAACTTAACTTTCCTTCCATATCTTTTATTATTTTAAGGTTTTATTCCCTCGAGTAATTTGAATTCTTGTTTTGCTTCAGTTCAAATTATTCATAGAAAAATTGTATTCAGCAAAATTAATGAGTAAGATCAGTATCATTTGAATTTAGATCTGGTCTTTAACCGGTTTTAACGTCAGGAGATGGAAGAGACGTGAAAGTATTTCTGTTTTCCCCAACTGACACCAAAGAATTTCTGCTTGTTAAGAGGTATTGATATGTACAGGAAAATAATCTTGATTCTATCTAGATAGCTTTAAATACAATTTCCATTTTACCTCTTAAATATCAATCACGAGCAACCTCTTCTTATTGTGGCAGCTTTTCTTCCTCGGAGAGGAAGTAGTTGAAACTCCCCGTTTGAAAATTATCGCGTTATCTTATTATTCCACGTAATTAAATGACGAAGAAAATATTTCAGGAGAAATGATCATATGTATCATTGATGGGCTTGCTATTAATTTTGATTCATTTGAATGTCTTTACCAACTAAAATTAATTTCCATCTCTTTAATTTGGAATTGTAATCGGATTGACATAAACATATGCGTTACGACGCCTTGTTTCCCTTGCTCTCGAATGTAGTTCCGAGAAATTCATAATCAGCAATCGTTTCTACGAGAGAAGTTATGTTAACTATTGCTAAATTTAACCTCCTCCAATTTAGTTCCTTTTCGCATACATAGTGTGGGACTACGATGTTAGTGTAGATTTTATTCCTCGATTGCTTAGAAATTTTTTTATCTCATTCCTCGTGGTTGCAGGCCTCCGTTTTAATGAAATTCAATGACCTCCAGATGAAAGAGTTCAGAATAAGACTGAAGATGATTCGAATGGAATTTAAATGCAATTCCGACAGTTGGGGACCCGCGTTAAATATATTACATTTGTTAATTCTCTCGTGTTTTTCCTTTAATCACTTCATTAGTGGCATAAATTCTAGAGGTTCACGGATGTTTTTACTTTGAATATAGTACCGCGGATGAGCCGAAACTTAGAAGATCATATAGTACTATTTAGTAATATTTACATCTTTTTTATCCATTAAGATAATATTCATTTGATTACCATCGAGTCACTTACTTCTTCCTAAGTAAGCAAAAATTCAGCGGTATAAAATTGATATTGTGAAGTTATTCTAGCTATTTACTGTAATTAAAATATTAAACTTCAAAAGTAATACTCCGTTAGTAAGGAAAGTGCAAAGCTCACAGTCGTCATTTACTCTACGTCTCTTACTGGCGGAACTAAAAATATTCCTTTCGCTCAAACTTACGAACGGGACTGTGGGCTATCCTTGACTTCATTTTTAGCTAATTAGCAGAGGAATTCTTTCCATCGACAGCCGTATTTTTATGGCGATTTTCTTTGATTTTTTTCACGACTTTATCAGCGAAACAGATTGATCTTTCCAAGCAAAGGAGTAGCGTACGTAGGGAATCAGAGTAGCATATTCTACGACAAAGATCTATTGTAAAGTGCAATTTCATGCTTATTCCACTTTAATCCATTATGTTCACCAATGGTTCAGCAATTCCGAATTTCGGGTATAAAGGACTGTAACACGAATCGGTAGCCAAAAAGGGCGGTTTTAATGGAAATACCTTGGGACCAGTGTCGTTTTATTTTATTTTAGCCCGATAGCAGCCTTCCGCCTCTCTTATAGCTCTTACAACCCAATTTTTCGGTGTCCCACACAACTTAATTTAACCTGAAGTCAGAGTGATTTCTCGGCCGATCCCCAATACCACCGTTGAAGTCTCCTTCATCCCTCCACCCTCCCGTCCTTACGTTTGACGCGATACAGTCCACCACATCACTATTCCTTATTGCTCTAACAACGGACGACCAGACGGTCCTCGTCGAACGCGTCGATAGGGATCTTCTAAACAGTAGCAGGATTGCTCCCTTCCATCTTCCCTTCCTCTTCACCAAAAAACCCTCCCTCCATCTCTGAGGATATCCACCCAACTCCCAACTTCCCAATCTTCTCCACTTTATAATCCTCAACTCTGCCCTATCCGGCATCTCGTACCATCTTTCCCTTCCGTCTCACTTCATCCCCAAACACTGTTACTCAACCCACGATTCTACCACACCTTTCAATCTACCATTCCTCATCCTCTATCTTTTCCATGCAGGTCCTTGTCTCTTTGTGGTCACGACGTCGGGACTGCCCTAGCATTCTCATTCACTTCCTCTCATTCCGATGTTTCCCCCCTCTTGTGCTCCACATTTGAATTCTTTTGTATATTCGCCTTTCGTCTTTGCCTCGGTTTCCTTTTCTGCTGCAAAATTGGGCCAAAATTTACGATTAGTGAATCGCCTGGTGAGCAATGTTTCAGTAGTATGTCTAAATTAGTAGCTTCAGTGGTATATTTAAAGCAGCTATTTCCTTTTAACAATGGTTGGAAACATATTTACTCGTGCTGCCGTGTAGCTGGTAACCCAAGGAGAAACGCGATCGAAAAATATTGACATGTTTGGGACACGAACCCAGGCCTCCCACTTTCCGATGGTAATCTGACTTTAGTGGTTAGAATACCAACCCGGAAAAAGTGGGATCTGTATTAGAGTCCCAGTCATAACATGTCGATATTTTTCATTTCTATTTTTCCTTGGAATTCTTTCCCTAATTGCGCTCAGTATATTAGTTTCTTGCCATTTCGACGTAAGCTAGTTTTGCCTTTTTCCGCTTCAGTATTTGCAATGCTCCGCATGAAACCTTATCTCAAAATTTATAATTGGGAACAGGAATTACAGAGACATGTCAGAAATTTATCAATAAATCCTAAGTTTCCTACATATCACCGTAGTGGAAGAAATAGCATCAAGGACCATGCTTATCAATTTACAATCACTAAACTGAGGAACATAAATTATGTACGCATTCCGCAAAATATGATTAAATTCGAGTGAGAATGGGATGTCTATAATAAGGTCGCAAGTTTTTGGCTCTTATGTAGGTTACTTGTTTAATTCTGGTAGGGGCGCCTGGAATTTGACGTTGTCTTGAAGAGTTATTATAGATCAAAAATCTAGGTTTAGTTTTTTCACAGTTTCCCTTGTTTGTTTTCTAATTTCACATTTCAATTAAAATTTCTCCATTTAAGATGCATGGTTTTGAAGCAGCAACGTATTTACTGCCCGTTTCTTTCGTTTCCCGCAATCTTTTTCAATACCTCCTGCTGTCAGCAATGAGAACTTTAAATTCCTGGTTTATACTCCACCATTGCTCTTCCATGCTCTCAGTCTCTCAGTTTGTTTGGAAAACGACATACAAATGTGACAAATGGTGTGTTAACTGTACTCTTTACTTTTTCCGTCATCGTGAAGAAGAAGCATCCTGTGAAATTCAATAACAGTCCCATTTAAAGGCACGCAACGCAAAAAATTCCATTTCGGGCTCTGCATAGCGTAATGGTAACAAAGGCTGAACGTCTTTCAATGCCTTAAAGGGGCAATAATTTCACGGTCTTGATTCTCTTCGCTACATTTTCCCACACACGACTCGGCCATGCCTCTGTTCTAAGTCCGCTCACTCCTCTCTGCATGAGGATCGCTTATATACCCCTTCCAGCCCTTTGCAACCATCTACCCTGTGCTCTCCCAACATATCTGCAGGATCAGTTCGTCCCCACCCTGCATGCCTGTAGTAACACCGTCGGGGAATACATCAAGCATGACTAAGTGCGCACCGCCCTTGGGTTGAATCTTCTAACTGCACCAACGCCTCAAACCCCGGGTTTAATACGCACTGGAGTGCAGTTTGGATTCTAATCTCGGACCGTTCCTATCCGGTAGCGTACTACTGATCGGTCTAGTCCAGTAGTTGCCCCTGTCCACATTCCTACGACGGCTGCGTAACTCAAGTGTGTTTGCCTCCTTCCGTGCAAGAGATCACCCCTTGAATCGAACCGGGAGAAATATACGCGGCCGAGTCATTTTTTTCACATGGAATTTATATTAGCTCATTCATTTCTAAACGGAGGTTATTAGGCTTGCGGGAAGGCTTGGAGGAAAAGTCATAAAGGGTACGGATTATTATGGAAACGGTGGATTAGCTTTCTGAGGGAGTGATACAATCTATAGTTTTTAGTCTTCAGGAACTCTTTATGGATCGGTGCTGAATAACTTACTGTCACAAGAGCGCCTTGATTGCACGAGAGATTATTTCTTTCGCCGTCCTTTTTCTATTAGTCGGCTGCTTATTTAGATTTCATCGTGGGATAAATTTCTATATGTTTATGGAGCCGTTTAAGAGCAAAGGTATGGCCGCGCATTTCGTTATTTACATTTAGATACGAAAATTATACGGGAATAGGTGCATGAATGAAAGGAATCGTTGCGCGGATTCGATAATATCTCCGCGGTTTCATACGAATTCATCACGTGCGTAGCGGGGAAAAAATAGCTTTGCGATTTGGAGCGTCAATGCACGATAATATTCAAAGAGCATACAGAATAGCTGTTTATTCCTTTAAATCCCACGATACCCCGTATTCGCGGTATTCATTGCGTAACCAACGACAAAGTCTATTCATTAAAATGATTGATCAATCGGAGATTTTGAATTCAAATGTCTCACTCCTCGCGCGGGTTTCCACGAAAATCTCCCGTTAATCCCCCGCGAACGACCTTCCTCCTCGCCACTTAATCAACCTTCAACACATTAAAACTAATTATTCTTGCTTTCAGGTTTAAAATATGTTCCTCCACAAAAATTCCAGCGTCATTTTTTATTTGGGCATTTTTCGAACACGTGCCTCTCTCCGGTCCCGCTCGCGCCTGGGGCCATCCCAATTCCCCGGCGTCTCCCTCTACGTCGTCCGATTCACCTGCAACCCTCCCTCCCGCGAAGCATTTAGCCGTACCCCTTTTTCTCTAACCTTTCATTGGGAACCTCTCCGTCTGTCCCGCGTGGTCTTTTCTCGAAAGATTAAGGCGGTTCATTCTCACGCCACTTACGAGGCGGCAACTATAATGCGGTGGTTGAAAGGGGGTTGAGCTTGGTCGCTAGAGGATGAGGAGTGCCTTATGGGCCACACACAAATCATAGGGACCCCGGGGGGATCTTTCCACCCGTCTTAGTTGCTTTCTCCCCCCATTTCCCCTCCGTTTCCGTCTTTCCCTCACCCTGAGGCTCGTGCTGAGATTGTGATGAGGTAAATGTGAAATGGAGGAGGGAGATGTAAGCCATGCCAGCAGATCACTCTCTCCTTTTAACCCTTCGTTTTCTTTTCAGCGTACGGACGGCTCGCTTCTCATTTATTTTCCACTCCCTTTGTGGCCTTCTTTCTTCGTTTCTATCTCTATCTGCCTCTTTCTGCTTCTCCTCCTCTCTTCTAAATTAATGTGAGTTTTTGTTGTCCCTAAAAGAAATGGTTGTCACGGGGGATAGCTCTGAGGAGGAGAATGACCTAAGGGTATTAGTGAGAGTAATATACTTGGTGTTCTCATGCTATCTCCGTTTTTATTCCGATAATTTAAGAATGAAAACTTTTAGGAATGGCATTTTTAGTCTTAGTTTTTAGATTTAGTTAATTATCACCGATTGGGCGTAATTTGTGGAAGCTACGTCGAAAGTCGGATTAAGGTGGATGAAAAATGCGGATGTGAATAGTTGTAACCGCTGCCCTTTTACAAGGAATGAGTACACGGGATGTGCATACACAGGTTTTGGTGTTCTCGGAACCAACAAGTATGAATTTCCTGTGTCCCAATAAAAGTTAACTTTTCTTTAAATATAAAAAAATTATATTTTTTCAGATCGTGATGAATTTGGATGAAAATTTCATTTTGAGAAATATTTATGATCTAATGATTGCATTATTTCAGTTAAAACAATTAACAAAAACAAGCCTTCTGCTAACTTCAGTTAAATTATTCTGTGAAATGAAATACACAATATTGTGAATTGAATTCCATAAAAATATTGGCATATTATTCTAAACACTCATTTAGTGCGAAACAGTATATACGAATCCCAATCACGATGACGTTGTCAAATAAATTTACAGATATTGTAGATCGATAACGAATACAGGCCCATAGAGTACTAGAATCACTAGAAATACCACTATCTTAAAAAGGTTTTCTTTCTGTCTTTTCTCTAACTTCAAGCGAATGCATTTTTCTAAGACAGTTTCAATGTCCAGCATTGGAGGGTCGAGCCATAACTCAAGAAGATTTGTTTGCTTCCGTAGGATCAGTCAAACGCCTGTCTCCGTCTCATTATTTTTCCCGATCGAGATATCTTTATCTCAGGGCATCGCGGAAAAAAGTATCCATCCTTCCCTCTCGAGATACACGTCTCATTTCAAAGACGCATCCGTCCTTCGGACTATCGGACTGTCCGAGATCTCTCCTGACCGAGGCGTCTTCCCGACTCACTCGGATAAAAATAAATTCGTGCCGCCAAGAACTCTTCGACGTCTCCTCTAACTTATCCTCCCTTATTACGTGGATCTCTCTAAAGGAGCTTCACTGCCGGTAAGTCGGCAATGTGAGCGTGGTCATCGTTGTTTTTCCTTAGGAGGCCGCCTGATCGCGAAGTGGCGCCACTGTTACCGTGCACTCCTGAGAAAAGTCTTTGGAAGGCTTTGCAGGAAGAAAGACGGTTAAAGCCATTGCCCCACACGCCCTCCACTTGAATATTTCAACTTTTTGCTCCTCTCCCAGGCAGTGGCGTACTGGCAAGGATTCTTCAACCCACCCCGCCAGCACCGCCGCTCACGAATTTACATCTAAATGAATTTCGTGGAGCGAAAGCGTCTGCAATTAAATGGATATCCGACAACGGCTCCTTCTTCACTTTCGACGCTTGATTTAGACGATTGACCTCCACTCCCCCGTTATTTGCTGATTTACCCTTTCACGTGCTTCGGAGTATGGTGGTGAACCGGAGGTAGTGATTGGTATTGCAATTACCGTTCCTCTTCTTATGGGAGGGACTCGCGGGTCGCTGGGTTTAGAAGGTTGAAGACGGCCGCATCAAAGGAGCGCGCGCTCGGTGACGGGGTGGGATTATCCGCTATGTCTATTGGATGTCGATCCTAACCAACTGTCTCGTAAGAGAGGAATTTATGGCGTGTTTAAAAATCCACTGCTAAAGGAGTAGGTATGCCCTTCGACCTAAAGCATCCCCTTAGCGTTCCTTTGTTTTCCTTCATTTGAAAGGGGTGGTCTTATTTGATTCGCCGCGGAGGTTTCTTTCAGAAATATTCTTGCCCGGCTGTAACCGTGATAGATGGTTATTGTGAGAAGCATAAGAATATATATAATTTGCTACTGAAACTATGATCCATCATGCATTACTTGCAATCAGTGACAATAAATAAATATATGAGTAACAAAAGCACATCTCCTTTAGAATGGCCGACGAAATTTTTGAAGTGCAATTTGAAATAACCGAGTTTTGACTTAAGATGACATTCAGCTTTAATTCTTTAATTATTTTTAATGAATCATGTCACATAACGGGTAACCATATTTTATTGTTAAGGAATCAAAATTCCGGTGCTAGGGCATACGTAATTGGAGAAGCTGGGATTTTTATTGGCTTAAATTAACTAGATGGAAGCTTATTATTTTTAGGATGAAATTCTTTTGATGCAACGTGGTTGAACTTCGTTCCTTTCTGTATTTGGAAAAACTGTAACGATTGAATATTTCCATAAAAATTATTAACCTATTATATTATTTGTAAAATTATACGCTGTCAAGTGGAATATCGAATTCGTGACATGTAACGGTAACAGTCAAAATATTGTTCGTTTTTATTGATAAACACCAGTAATACTTCAAACCTTAAACGATAGAAATTACTTCAAATTAGTTGTTGAGAAATAAATACTCGGAACCCATTGTTCTATTGCATTATAGTTGCGGAAATATCGAGATTATAAAAAGTTCTATGATATTTCGTTGCAAACTTAATAGATGTATGTGAAAGATCTAAATAATACATCTATGAAACCCGAAGCTTGTAAGGGTATTGTGTGAAGTAAATACTTTTCCGCACATAGGTGAATATGCATACAATGTAAATTTCAGCAAGTACATATTGGTAAATGCATAAATGTGTATGCAAGAATATAATAAAGTAATGAATTGCGTAAGACATTTTAAATTCAAATACATGAATGTATATACACTAAAATTTTACATATTATAATAAAATTTTACATAATTTTAATACATAAATATATATGCATGAATATACAAAAATAAAAAAATAATGAATCACACACGTAACATATTCAATCAACTTAAAATTTCATCTCAGCTCCATTACTTTCTCTCCTCGTGAGTTCTGTACTATTTAGGGCCTGAATTATTGCAGAGTTATTGGGAATTGTCAATTACGCCTACGTGGTGCCCGTCTCAGCTCCACGCCCCTAACCCATACCTCGGGAAACATTGTTTTTGTCGGTCAACTGGGTCGAAAGGTCGCGAGTTCGAGTCGTGCCTTGGGCATGAACACCTGTAATGTTCGGAATCATTCATCACACATCCTGCGAAAAACACCTACTCATCCTTGCGATTAGTTTCCACGGTGCTATAAAACGAAAGAGTGGGCTCATGAGTAATAATGAGCGAAACTTTGCAATCCATCACCTCATAATGTTAGGCTATTTTTTCATAACTGGACGTTCAAACTAATTTTATGACCTATATTTTAATTGAAGGCGGCCATTTGTTTTGATGACTTAACTCAGCGAGAAAACGTTTCAGATGAATGGTGGTTTGGAGTCGCGGAGCAGAAAATATATAGAAATGGAAATCCAAAAGGTGATGAAACTTTTCAGTCTGAAGGTGATGCAATTGACGAATTTTATTTTTATGATACTGATGATTCAACTGCTCGGAAAAAGATTTTTATATAAATAGTTATGATGGACGTTTCTGGTTAACAATAAAGAAGCGTTTTAGTGATTTGGTTGTATTTTATAAATATCTGATTTTTTAATAAAATGCTTGATAGAGAAAGTGAAACAAAAGCAATTTATCATTTTTATGTAGTTGCGTTTCAAAAATGAAATATTTCTTCAATTAAGTGATCGTGGTGAATTATTTTACTCCACAACTCATACTTTATTCAAAGGTCTTATAGATTATTCTTCTGTTAAATGTTCATATTTTATCAGTAGTGACTCTAATTGAATGAACTGATAAAATACCGATTTGATTAACGTTCGGCCCTCATCGAAACAGTTAAGTGATTTAAAAGACCAGAAAAATTTAATATCGAAACATAAATCAGCAGTTAATAAAACGAAGGTATTTGATGGTGCACTCCGAAAAGTTTGCGTAATTGAAGTTAGGTTTGCGTACCCGATAGCACTCCACATCCAGTTTAACAATTAACGGCTTTGGGGGAAAACCGGATCTTCCAATTGAAGCGGGTCATAGGATATTTTCATTTATCACTGATAGTATCGCCCTGAGGTATTACTGCTTCAAGCAATTTATTGAGGATTCCAGATAGCCAAGTGGGCAACGCGTTCAACTTCACTGAAAGTGGTATCGGGTTCGATTCCCGGTGAGGTCTACGTGCGACATGACCTTAGCTGTCGAAGCACTTTCAACAATACTACTACTACTGCAATTTATCGATAATATTAAGTATTCTAACTCGTAGGCCAAAAAAAAATTTTAAGTTAAATACTGTATACGTATTATATATTTTCAAAGGTGAAATCTCATCAATGCGCAAGGCTTATAAACTTTTGGCCTTTCGCAATATTTATCTTACAGTAGATTCGAATACAAAAACACTCTGAAAGAAGTGGAAAGAATTTTTGTATTGTTAGGCTTTTTATTATTCTAAAGATCTTATTCTCTTATTATATTGCTCTTCGATTAAATGTTCTCAGTGCGTTAGAAATCGGATTTCGAAAAAGTTAAAAAGCAAGCATGAATCTTTAGTTATCTGGTAGCAGGACGCTGATTTTGGCACTTTTCTAATTATTTCCTGCCGATCTTACTGTTGGTTTCTAGGTTTAGGAACATTAGGTATAAGGTAAATTATATCATGAAGTATAGTACTTTGGCAAGGAGTAGGTTTGATCTGTTAACCATTAACTCGTACTATTAGATATCAGAGGCCTAAGAAGGGAATAAGGTTCACTAAACAAGAATTTGAGTAAGATAGTATGCACTTACAATCCATTGTTCCAGAATGCTATGAGTGGATAACGTTCACTTAAAACAGCACGATGACTTTATGAATAATATTTTTATAGCACTCAATAAAGAGAGAGCAAAATATATGACATTATTCAGCATCACTCAAACCTCTGGGCCATTCATATTATCAACTTTATGAACAAAACTGAGATAAAAGTAAAACGAAGCATATATTTTCCTGTATCCTAAACCAATGGACAATATTCAACTCATGAAGATATGGCATCAAGAACTCTCAGAAGGGTTAGCGGTGACTTTGAACGAAAAGGGCCAACAAAATCTCCTGGATGGCATTATGTATGTGCGTATGTTTTGGCCGGATAGTTCATTGGATGGAACAAGAAAGCGGGAGATTCGAAAATAATAAACGCAAACACAGTACTTAGTATTTTCCATTGATTTATTTGAAACCACCGGTTTCGACCAAGGCGGTCATCCTCAAGTAACAAACTTGGGGAAAACTCCAAGCTTGATGCACGGGTTAATAAAGTAGATCTTAAAAAAACTGCAAGGGATCTCAGGTTATATCTTCTATAAAGCAGAAATTCTGTGGTTTTGTGTGTTTGTATATTTTTCTGAGATTGGAGTCCATACCATTTGCCCGATTTGCATCAAACTTTGCATACGTGTTTTCTGATACCCGGAAGGAACTATAGTTTGCTGGGTTTGAATCAAGATCGTTCAAATAGATTTCCATTAGAAATACAGGTAAAGTTAAATTTTATCGGTTACAGACTTTATTTCTTTTGCAAAATTAAATTAGAAGGTATGGTCGTATGAAATTGAAATAAGTACCAAAAGAAGGGAAATTGATTACAAATTATTATCATGGCCGTGGAATATCACTTTCGTTTCGAAGTTGCGAGAATTTAGATAAAATATACGAATATTTTGTGAAATTTTGAAGTTGAACAACCCGTCCCCCTGATGACCAATTCGATTGTTGATTTTGAGCTCATGAATTTTCCCATAAGAGTACATTGTGTATTTAGGCCAATTTTGATGCAATGGTGAGTCTTGATGATATGAAGAGGGGGATATTTTTCAGAGATTTTATCTATTACAGTCACGAACAATTTGTAGTGATAAATCGCAGGGGCAACAAACATACGTAGCACCGTAATGAATTAATGGAGACGGATGGGTAATTGTTTGTCTAGCAGTTCGGACTATAAACATATTTTACGATTATGTATGCCTCTCCAAGCGATTTACAATTTGTTAATGTAAATATGTGTGTATGTTTGCTTAAAAATAGAGAATAAAACGTTGAAAATTTTGCAAACTTGCACATAAACTTATGACAAGTCACTAGAAGGAAATTCCATAAAGATTCATATTCTTATTGTTGATCGTAGATTTCGGCTTCGAACTATGAGAACTTTGAATAGATTGAACATTTTTGTTTTGACAACCTGTCCCACTGGACTAAACTAAGATGCCAGATGTTATTTTCTCTATGGTTACTTATTTAATGTCTTCTATTTTCCCCGTTGAGAATCAACGGACACTTCCGCTAGTTTATTATATAGCTTGGCTTAATTTACTCTACTAGAATTACGTATACATTCCGGATATTCTGGCCTAATTTTGTGGAACGCCATCTTGATGGGGATCCGGGTTTGATTCCCGGTCCCGTCAGATTTTTGATGTCCCTTTCTCCTTGGGAACTCACAGAAATTACGTGCCACACCAAGAAATTGTTTGCAGTGCAACGGTTTTGAAGCTCTCAGTTAAAAAATAGTCGAGCTCTCACACTAAAAAAATGGGTCCCAGGATCGCTTAATTTTTGTGCCTTCTCCTCGCATCAGTTTATTCCAAGATTTTTTCCCTTCCCTGTCAAAATATATTACGCTACCCCGTCCCATTATACGAATTATTGCTCAAAGAAACTTCACTCCGTTCTTTCGAAGACTTCCCCTCCCACCGCTTCAGAATTTATCTCATTCTCGATCGACATCCAGCGATGAGCCTTCTTATATCTTCAGGAGTTTCCAATTCTTTTCCCCATCCAATTTCACTCGCTCCCCCGTCGATCCTACATCTCCCATCAAACCTTTCCCTTCACACGGCATCTTCCAATCTCCTCCATGGATTCATCCTTTGTCTTTATTTCCTCTCGGAACCGCTCCTCTATCATCCTTATATCCTCTTAGGTTGCTTACTCTCCTCCCGACTGCTTATATATCCCCGCTTCTTCTGTTCGACCTCCCATTCCATCCGCGGGCCCTCCTTTTCTATCCCTCAGCCGCGTACAGATTGAGAGCGTGTTATTGTCAGTCCGCGCGCCCTTTTTAAAGCGGAGACGTGCGACGAGAGCGAATGAAATCTTGTGCAAACTCGTTCGTTTCGTCTCTTTTTATTCCAGCTACGCGCTATGAGTTTTTAAAAAACCGCTCGCCTAGTCCGTTTCGCGGTGAAAATCGTGGCTCCGGAGCGTAAATTTCGCAACGAAATGACTTTGCGCGTTCCGTTTATGATTCCTCGTTTCGTTTATAATCCATTTCTGATCATTTTCGACCGGTTTGAAGGATTTGGATCCTGGTGACTCAGCAAATTTCCTCCAAGCTTTATAAATCGATTTATTTTTATTTACCTTCCCTCCTGCCGCGAAGTGACTTTTAAAGTTTCTTAGAGGTTATTTACTCACGGCAGTAAATTTATTACCTTTCGATTAGGAAACTTTATTAATCCCTAAGAGATAAATCTAAGATTAATACTAAAATAGGGAATATTCTTCGTGATGAACCTTTTAGAGAGTCGTATTTCTAGCTTTGGACTGTGAATTCATTGGCATCGTAGGCTTGTGAGATCCCTCTCCCACCAACTTTGAAAATCTTCCCGAAGTGGGAATGAGGCTTACTAAGGAAGATGAGGAGTGAGGTAGTTTACCACTGCTTTCCTCTATGAACTAAGATACTTTGGGTGGAAAATGGTCTCATAAATGTAGCAAAATGACCCTATGAATACCTTTTCTTGATTATATAGAAGAAAACGAAACGAGAGTCGTTTATCAGTATCATTAATACCTAAGGATCTTCCCTATTGTAAACTTAATGAAGTAAACTGAGGCAGTAGTAAATTAAAGATACGTTTTTCTCTACACTGCGCCAAAAGATATATGAAAAGTAATCTATTCATCAAGATATGTCTGTAGGAGGATTTAAAGCTGAACGTTTGAATTTATAATGTTCAAAGTTTTTATATAATGTTCTTAAGTGAAAAAAATGAAATCGCAAAAGTTAATTATGTCTTAATGTTCAACTTGTAACATAATACCACTAGCTGAGAAAGTACTATTGTGAGGATGTGTTAGATCAAGGAGGAGCAAATTTCCGCTCAACTTAAATGTAGTAAATGTTCTGAGTATAAATGTCCTATTGTCATTATTGTAGTATACCTTTAAATGCATTTTATTTGAGAGAATAGAGCGTCATTAAAGATATACTTCATGAATGAGTTGATGGAAGTAATTCGTGATCGGTTTCAAGAATAGAGCTAGTTGTTTAAAATTTGATAGGCTCTATTCTTAGATTAATCTGAATAATTAAAATAAATGAAAATTAGGAGAAAAAATTGTTCTAAGAAGAAAGTAGCATATGGAATTTTTTCCACGGAGAAAAGGTTTCTTAAGTTGAAGAAAGCGAATGATGAATTTCCTTCATAGCTTATTGCCTTTTTAATAGAAAGAAAAGTTAATTTCTCCAAGATATGACAGTGATCAAATTTGATCAGCGCGTCTGTGTGTTCAGCTAAACAGGTCGGTTGTTCTCGTAATATGTATGGACAACTGGTCCCCGCGGATGTAGATGTGAGAACGCCATCGTGATATGTTAAATTAAAAGTGGGTGAACATTCGCAAGTGGAACGTATTCTATGTCAAATCTTCGCTTTATTCAAGAAGACAGGCGGCACAGCGGTTTACACGCCCTTCCAGAAAAAATATACGATTGCTGCAACTAAAATAATTGGCAGTGACACAGCTGTATCGGTGTTATACTTCTCCTTTAGGTTCAAGTTATTCTTTATTGAGGCTAAAGTAGAGAGCGGACTCGAAAACACATTTTTATTTCAATCAAAAAAGCGAAGGAGTCAATGAATGCCATAAAGTAAAATAGTCTCAAATTGGAAAATATTTATTATTTTATGTTTTGGATAATTGGAATGAGATGGCTGACATAAAAAGCGTTGTTAAATGATATGGTGACAAACTCGCTGTAGGAGAAAAAGTTAACTCAAATATATTTTGTTCGACAGAAATAGGGAAAATGAAACGCTTACTCCTATTTATAGAAGACGCTATCTGAAAAATGGTTTCCGTCTTCATGTCGTGGTAATTTATACATATATTAACAAGGAAACATTATTCGATTTAATAATACAAGTGTGACATAAACTCTAAGAAAGCATTAATTCAAAGAAGGATGTAGGAACTTTTAAAAATTTGAATTGAACCTTTGATGATAAACCATTGCTTTGTACAACATTTCAAAAACTCTCTGTTAAAATCCAAAATTTTGGAATATAAATGGAATAACATATTTAGAAATTATCACTTGAATTATCTTTGGTCGATAAAAAGGACTGCATGTTCAGCATCATCTCATGATAAGTATGCTCAATTCCTGTTTCTCACATTCAAAATTTAGGGTTAGGAATGCCTTAAAACTCTACTAAATAAGAAATTCACTGCATTGTTATCCTTTTCTACCTCAAGCCAACTTCGCACCCATATAGAGGAGCTATTGTGAGAACTTTTTAATTTCATCGATGGACATATTTGAGTTTTCTGGCTCAAAAGTTCCTGAATTAAGGACATTATCGGTTCTAAGGGCGAAAATGTAAAGAGGCATTATTCTGAGAGATTTTTGAGTCCCGGATGCCATATCGTAGACTTTGATATCAGAAGATTTTATATATATAGTATAGCATAATAGTAATAGCAATGGCAATAATATCACTTTCACGGAACGAATTTTGGACTACTAAAATGTACTCAACTGTAAAATGTCTACATTATATTTTTTACGTCTACCCTATTTAGCAACACAAGCGTGTACACAAATCGAATACTAAGGCATCCAAACACATTCTGGAATTCCTTTTCACACAGGTAAGAGCAATCTCAAAAGAAGTATATAAGATAAAG
Source organism: Ladona fulva (assembly GCA_000376725.2). Classification (NCBI taxonomy): domain Eukaryota; kingdom Metazoa; phylum Arthropoda; class Insecta; order Odonata; family Libellulidae; genus Ladona; species Ladona fulva. The sequence goes on along the minus strand of KZ308351.1, from coordinate 526,661 downwards.
TGGGATGATCTTGACTGCCGATACGTTCTTATAAAATGACGTCGTTGAGAAGGGAAAGTAATTTTCCCGTTCTTGGCATTAATTAAGATTCCAAGTGGTTCCCAGCATCGTTGAACTCATCCAATTACAAACAAATAATTTTAATAATAGTATTTATTTTTCTTTTTGATTCTTTTCATGAAAAAGGATATAAAAACCATAAATATAAACGCTAAATTCTGTACTTTTGAAAATCCTTATTTCAGGATGTATAAAAAGAGTTGGGGTGTCCTACAAAAATGACTTTTATTCTTTGCTGTAAGAATGCAAAGGATGTCAATGTCACATGGAGTTGTGCTGGCGACTTATATCTATCCCAAAAATCTATTTTCTGAATTGACGGAAAAATATTTTTTTGAGCCCAAAGACGACGTATATCTGTTTTTATGGTTTTTGGGAACAGAACAAATATTTTCAGACTTAAACTCTGACGTTATAATAGCGTTATTTCAACTGGGGTATCTATCAATAAATACCGGCTTTATGCTGACATTTTTGTGTTGATGGAATTCTGATGCACCTCTTGCAATAAATATAACAAAAGACGAAATATTAGACTTTGGAGTTTTATAAATTCGAGATGCGGGATATTGGCTTAAAGATATTATCGAGAAATTAGTTTAGTAGATTTTCACGTAATGTCATAAATGTTTTAAAGCAACCGTACAGAACGTAATATTCGAGAACGTATTCTGATAAAGTTTGTAAGACCGATAATGTAAAGGACAAAATCCCATACGAAGTATTACATATATGTAAGAAAGACTTGAAAGATGTAGCTATCAGGAAACTTTTTAGGATTTATAAGAATTTTGAGTTTATGAATATTTGATTTGATGGATTGAATATGGACATTTGCCTGTACCTTACGAATTCAAATGAACCAATTTTCTCTAATAAAAATCTGAAATAGCATATATTAAACAAAATTAACTCAGTGCATTTATCGGTATACGTCCACATCTCAAATATAGAAAATATTGCCAACATATTATTATTATTATGAAATCCTTGGTAAGGGAAGTCTCCTATTCACATCTCAATGTTAATGTCATGTACTATTTTTGGATCATTACAGAGCCTGTTGAATACACGACGCTCTGTGTCTGCTGGGTAACAGAACCTGGCATGTGAGAGATGGCCAAGCCTGTACCACCCTAATGCCCCAAGTATACCCTTACCCACATCCCGAGCCATTCATTACCGGCGATCTCACAAACATTTGCTATCACATGCATTAACACCACCCCAACACCCCCATAACCACCTCACCACCCCAACCCCAACCCCAAAACCAGAAAAAAATACCCAATTCCAAGCGAGCAAGGACCCGCAATCTTACCACAGATTCCTTGCCAATATCCCATAAATATACTAATACCCCAATACCATATCAAAACTGACCCCACACACCATCCACGACCCCAATCCCAAGACCAGGAAAGCACAAACACCTACCAGATTGGTCAGAGTTTTTTAAAATTCAATTATTCAATCTCCAATTTCAGCCACGATATGAAATTTGTTATGCCAATACGAGTAAGTATTTCTTTAGAAGCGAAANTATTTCCTCTGCCATCCTACGTTGCACCTCCTTCATCTCCCCACCCCATCGCTCTCTAACCGGACCGACAGGGGATCTACTCCCGTTCGGGGATTACTTCATTAATCAATGTCCGTATGGGGAGTAGAGTATAAAGAAATCAAGCTCTCTGGTGATTGGCAGAGTGCCGCCGCTGGAATTCCAATGGGGAAGCGCGCAGGTGGAATGGGCGACGAGGAAGGGTCGAGGAAAGTTAGAGGGTGAAAGAAATGGGGCGACAGGGGTAGGTTCTGGTGTTCACTTGCCTCGGGTAGAACGCGATAGGGTTTGAAAGTGTAAGTAGATAGAGAAGCGAGCGGTTTACCCGAAGGAGATGGTTGGGGATGCTGGTATTTCATCAGCTGACAAACTGTGAAACTATGTTCGTCATTCTTTGAACTGACGGAGCGGGTATACATTTTTGCGATTGATAGTTCTTTAGCTTAGATAGTCACGAGAAGTTAATACTTTATAATTACGTGTTATTTCAAGTTATTAATATGCCAGGAATATGGAGAATATAGAAGAATTACGGTTCTTGATACCATACTTTGATGGAATATTTTCCATTTGTCTTATGAAACAGGATAGAAAAATACGTATCTTTCAATTGCTTCTGTTCCATTCTTGCTCATGGCAGTGCTAATAAGAAAGCTACTCAGTATTAGTACTGTTAAATGAGCTGAGGTCATTTCGCACGTAAGCTGCCACCGGGAATCGAACCAGGAACCGGTTTCACCTGTGTCGCGTTGCCCACTTGGCTAATCGGGAGCCCGAAAGCAACTCAGGTTTAGATGAAACTGATGAGTGGAATTTCATGAATGTTGTTAAATGCTGCTTGTAGGGTTATTGCGTTGTACTTACGTGATATTGTCCGCTCCCCGTGTTCTGGGTTGGTGTGGAAAGAATGGTATACTACTTTACACATTCTACCCGGAAAGCCTCTTTTCCCATCTAGGGCTATTCTTAGTTGATGGGGGAGTGTTTTAGGCTCAAATGAGCATTCAGACAGAATACTTTACACAAAATCTTGTGACAACGTAGGGTTCACGATTATACGTCAAACAGAGAAATAACCCAACATATTTTGTCAGTGGATGTTCGTCCCATGGGTGAATCGGCTCTTTCTTTAGTTTAACCAAGGTGTTACTTTGTGCGAAATAAGTTTCACTGAGCGAAAGGAACAAATATGATATGATAGAGTAAAGCAAATCAGACCAAAGCAATTTTCGATGCATATGATGTGGAAGTGAAAGTCACCTAAGATTTGCTCCAAAGGAAAGTGTGTGCCCACCCCAGGAAAACAATAGGAAAATATGGGTCCGAAAAACCTTAAGAAGCTTACAGTACTAGAAGAATTAAGAAGCTTATTATGAAGAGGTAATTATTATCAAAATCTGTTGAATTTGTCATGGAGTATTAAAAGTTTTCTTGTTATATCTGGCTCGTGATTTTATTTACTTGCAGATTGGTTACAGTAACTAGGTTTGGACCGGTTCGATAGTAATAATGTAATATATTTTCCCTTGTTTGAAGCAAGCCGCGTCGTATCAGAGCGAAAATTATAAACGTGCCCTATTTTAGGGAGACTTATGACTATTCTTAAAGGAATAATTTGTGAAAATGAGATAGTATTTCTTCAACCTTTAAATTGATACACGGACTATCGCCATAAATAGGCAACAAATTGGAGACGTATTTCTAACGCACGGTCTTATCGCTAATTTCTGGCAAATATGGTTTTTGGGAACAGAACAAATATTTTCAGACTCTTAAACTCTGACGTTATAATAGCGTTATTTCAACTGAGGTATCTATCAATAAATACCGGCTTTATGCTGAAATTTTTGTGTTGATGGAATTCTGATGCACCTCTTGCAATAAATACAACAAAAGACGAAATATTAGACTTTGGAGTTTTATAAATTCGAGATGCGGGATATTGGCTTAAAGATATTATCGAGAAATGAGTGTAGTAGATTTTCACGTAATGTCATAAATGTTTTAAAGCAACCATACAGAACGTAATATTCGAGAACGTATTCTGATAAAGTTAGTAAGACCGATAATGTAAAGGACAAAATCCCAAACGAAGTATTATATATAAGAAAGAAAGACTAGATGTAGCTATCAGGAAACTTTTACTAGGATTCTAGCTTTGGACTGTGAATTCATTGGCATCGTAGGCTTGTGAGATCCCTCTACCACCAACTTTGAAAATCTTCCCGAAGTGGGAATGAGGCTTACTAAGGAATATGAGGAGTGAGGTAGTTTACCACTGCTTTCCTCTATGAACTAAGATACTTTGGGTGGAAAATGGTCTCATAAATGTAGCAAAATGACCCTATGAATACCTTTTCTTCATTATATACAAGAAAACGAAACGAGAGTCGTTTATCAGTATCATTAATACCTAAGGATCTTCCCTATTGTAAACTTAATGAAGAAAACTGAGGCAGTAGTAAATTAAAGATACGTTTTTCTCTACACTGCGCCAAAAGATATATGAAAAGTAANCGACGGGTCGTGGGTGGGAGAAGAAGAATCAATCACGGGGATATCGCGATAGGATTAGATAGTATTATCGTGTGGCGGCAAGAGTCATTTAAAATACTCGTTCCATCCGTCGTCGCGATCCTACGGGGAGTGACTCTTCCCCAACCCCCGTCTCGGGTCTATTGATTCGTGATTTGACGTCTTTTGACGTTTGATGACTATCAGTTTATCCTTAATAGATTTTTCTTATCGGAGATCGGTCGCTGACGCAGTTGAGTAAGACAAATGGTTGGTTACATCCGTGCCGATGGGAGGATAAATAAGTTTTTGCGGCGTGGAAATTTTTGAAGTCCATTATGACTCATTATTTCGCGGGCTCATTGTATTCTCTGTAATGAAAGTAATTAATTACTCGCGTTCGTTCTCCGAGGCGATGGAATGAGGTTTTTGATGTTTATTAGGCCTCCCGATCGGAAGTTGGAGAAAGAAAAATGTTTGTGGATTTAAAATGCGTGAACTACTTTATTCCTCGCCCATTGTGGGCCGTTTTGATGGAATAGCTGACAGTTCAATTTGTGGTTCTTTTCAAGAGGATATTATGCGGCATTAATGTGGAGGGAGATAAGGGATTTCACTTTGTAATTTCTTCATCCCTAAGAAGATTATTACGTTTGCTAGGAGAAAATAGGGAATTTCAATAGCATAATTTTTTTCTTTACCAATGGCTTAAATTTTGTATTATAAAATGTCAAATTTTAAGCTTAAGAGTCATAAAGGACCTCAGTATGGGAAGATTTACACTCTACCGCTGTTTGCTCACAATTGTCTATTACGATAATTGTGTTGATTTAAATTTTTTTAGTTTTAGTCCAAAGGTATATCATTGAGAAATATTTTCATTTTTATTGTTGTTTTAAGCTTTGAAGATCACATAGAGTTCACGTTGCATGGGAAAAGTTTTAATTATTTATAAACATCGCACTAACTACGCTAACAAAATCAAGCTTCTCCTTATTATATTTTTCCACCATTTTTATTAGTTGTGTGTATTAGCACAAATTTGTTATGTTAAACATATTGAAGTAATTATTTTGTTACATTTAACGAAGAATTCCCCGCTTATCTGCTTTATTATTTTATCACAAATCTTCTAGATCCTCTTATATTTTCCTACTCTTCCCCTCTACTTTATTTTACCTCCTTCATCTCCCCTCCCCATCGCTCTCTAACCGGAACGACAGGGGATCTACTCCCGTTCGGGGATTACTTCATTAATCAATGTCCGTATGGGGAGTAGAGTATAAAGAAATCAAGCTCTCTGGTGATTGGCAGAGTGCCGCCGCTGGAATTCCAATGGGGAAGCGCGCAGGTGGAATGGGCGACGAGGAAGGGTCGAGGAAAGTTAGAGGGTGAAAGAAATGGGGCGACAGGGGTAGGTTCTGGTGTTCACTTGCCTCGGGTAGAACGCGATAGGGTTTGAAAGTGTAAGTAGATAGAGACGCGAGCGGTTTACCCGAAGGAGATGGTTGGGGATGCTGGTATTTCATCAGCTGACAAACTGTGAAACTATGTTCGTCATTCTTTGAACTGACGGAGCGGGTATACATTTTTGCGATTGATAGTTCTTTAGCTTAGATAGTCACGAGAAGTTAATACTTTATAATTACGTGTTATTTCAAGTTATTAATATGCCAGGAATATGGAGAATATAGAAGAATTACGGTTCTTGATACCATACTTTGATGGAATATTTTCCATTTGTCTTATGAAACAGGATAGAAAAATACGTATCTTTCAATTGCTTCTGTTCCATTCTTGCTCATGGCTGTGCTAATAAGAAAGCTACTCAGTATTAGTACTGTTAAATGAGCTGAGGTCATTTCGCACGTAAGCTGCCACCGGGAATCGAACCAGGAACCGGTTTCACCTGTGTCGCGTTGCCCACTTGGCTAATCGGGAGCCCGAAAGCAACTCAGGTTTAGATGAAACTGATGAGTGGAATTTCATGAATGTTGTTAAATGCTGCTTGTAGGGTTATTGCGTTGTACTTACGTGATATTGTCCGCTCCCCGTGTTCTGGGTTGGTGTGGAAAGAATGGTATACTACTTTACACATTCTACCCGGAAAGCCTCTTTTCCCATCTAGGGCTATTCTTAGTTGATGGGGGAGTGTTTTAGGCTCAAATGAGCATTCAGACAGAATAATTTACACAAAATCTTGTGACAACGTAGGGTTCACGATTATACGTCAAACAGAGAAATAACCCAACATATTTTGTCAGTGGATGTTCGTCCCATGGGTGAATCGGCTCTTTCTTTAGTTTAACCAAGGTGTTACTTTGTGCGAAATAAGTTTCACTGAGCGAAAGGAACAAATATGATATGATAGAGTAAAGCAAATCAGACCAAAGCAATTTTCGATGCATATGATGTGGAAGTGAAAGTCACCTAAGATTTGCTCCAAAGGAAAGTGTGTGCCCACCCCAGGAAAACAATAGGAAAATATGGGTCCGAAAAACCTTAAGAAGCTTACAGTACTAGAAGAATTAAGAAGCTTATTATGAAGAGGTAATTATTATCAAAATCTGTTGAATTTGTCATGGAGTATTAAAAGTTTTCTTGTTATATCTGGCTCGTGATTTTATTTACCTGCAGATTGGTTACAGTAACTAGGTTTGGACCGGTTCGATAATAATAATGTGATATATTTTCCCTTGTTTGAAGCAAGCCGCGTCGTATCAGAGCGAAAATTATAAACGTGCCCTATTTTAGGGAGACTTATGACTATTCTTAAAGGAATAATTTGTGAAAATGAGATAGTATTTCTTCAACCTTTAAATTGATACACGGACTATCGCCATAAATAGGCAACAAATTGGAGACGTATTTCTAACGCACGGTCTTATCGCTAATTTCTGGCAAATAAGCTTGGTTACATAGTCACGAGCTATGCAATTGCGAACGCACTGTAGGAATGAAAAGCGTTCCCTTGCGGAGACCCTCCGAACTCGGATTTACTTTACGGTAATTACGCACGTTACGCCAAGCACTCTGGTAAACCAATAAATCATATCCCACCAATCCCTTATCGGGTCGACATGGTTTCGAGGATCGTGAGCGTTTGACAAATGTATCCTTCCCGTAATAGGAAATATCGGTTATGAAAGACTCGTAGGGGAATTCATAGGAACGGTGAGTAGAAAGAGCTTTATGGTATTGTGTATCGGAGACGATGGCCGCAGGGTAAATTAATGAGGCGAAGCGAAGTCATTAATTTTAATAGGAATCGGAAAAGGGGAATTTGATCGAACGCTCGATCGTGGAGAGTAGAAGGGAAGCGATTTTTCGCGTCGAAAAATGAACGAGAATCAAACGATCACGATACGGCGATCATCGGCGTTATGGAAGAGGACTGCACGACTCGGAATCCTCACGAAAACGCATCGAAGAAGAAATGACAAGAAAGGATATTGTTTTTTTAGATTTTTCTTTCGCGCATTGCAATACCATGACCTCTTGCAATGCCATCGACGGGCCGTGGGTGGGAGAAGAAGAATCAATCACGGGGATATCGCGATAGGATTAGATAGTATTATCGTGTGGCGGCAAGAGTCATTTAAAATACTCGTTCCATCCGTCGTCGCGATCCTACGGGGAGTGACTCTTCCCCAACCCCCGTCTCGGGTCTATTGATTCGTGATTTGACGTCTTTTGACGTTTGATGACTATCAGTTTATCCTTAATAGATTTTTCTTATCGGAGATCGGTCGCTGACGCAGTTGAGTAAGACAAATGGTTGGTTACATCCGTGCCGATGGGAGGATAAATAAGTTTTTGCGGCGTGGAAATTTTTGAAGTCCATTATGACTCATTATTTCGCGGGCTCATTGTATTCTCCGTAATGAAAGTAATTAATTACTCGCGTTCGTTCTCCGAGGCGATGGAATGAGGTTTTTGATGTTTATTAGGCCTCCCGATCGGAAGTTGGAGAAAGAAAAATGTTTGTGGATTTAAAATGCGTGAACTACTTTATTCCTCGCCCATTGTGGGCCGTTTTGATGGAATAGCTGACAGTTCAATTTGTGGTTCTTTTCAAGAGGATATTATGCGGCATTAATGTGGAGGGAGATAAGGGATTTCACTTTGTAATTTCTTCATCCCTAAGAAGATTATTACGTTTGCTAGGAGAAAATAGGGAATTTCAATAGCATAATTTTTTTCTTATCCAATGGCTTAAATTTTGTATTATAAAATGTCAAATTTTAAGCTTAAGAGTCATAAAGGACCTCAGTATGGGAAGATTTACACTCTACCGCTGTTTGCTCACAATTGTCTATTACGATAATTGTGTTGCTTTAAATTTTTTTAGTTTTAGTCCAAAGGTATATCATTGAGAAATATTTTCATTTTTATTGTTGTTTTAAGCTTTGAAGATCACATAGAGTTCACGTTAAATAGTAATCCATCGTAAAGAAGTTTAAAATTTTATTATGTTAAAATTAATCATGTTCTATTATTCGAAAACTTATTTCAGTGACTAGCGTAACTAGCTGTTTGCAAAGATTTATGTCAATGCTGAATTAAAAGTATGTAGCAGGTTATTGATATCTCGATTTGTGTTGCACTGATATTTATGTGTGATTTTATCTTAGCAGAAAATATAAAATTTTCAGGGGTGAGAGATTTTCCTTTTAAGGCATTACATTCTAATCTAATCTTTTAGTTTGATTTGAAAGAAATGGGGCGACAGGGGTAGGTTCTGGTGTTCACTTGCCTCGGGTAGAACGCGATAGGGTTTGAAAGTGTAAGTAGATAGAGACGCGAGCGGTTTACCCGAAGGAGATGGTTGGGGATGCTGGTATTTCATCAGCTGACAAACTGTGAAACTATGTTCGTCATTCTTTGAACTGACGGAGCGGGTATACATTTTTGCGATTGATAGTTCTTTAGCTTAGATAGTCANTAATAATAATTATTATTATTATGACAAAGAAGGATTCGATTTGACAGATTGCAAGAAAATTATCACAGCATCAAAAGGTAGATGTTAATTGCGTAATCCCACGTTTAGTCCCCATAGTCCCATCGAAAGCTTTTATGAGTGCTGTAAAAATACAGAGTGAAACAAAGCGTCAACGAATTCATACTCAAAAGAACAGGTCCATTTTATAATTTCTTTGAAGAAATATTAATATGGAAGTGAAATCATAGCTGCGAAAATGGCATATGCCTTAGCTCTTTGTCTTAGCTAAATGTCGGAAAGATATACATTGTTTAATATGAGTGCATTCTCAGAAAATCTCCTTTTGATGGTATATTCCGGGCAATTCGAGGATTCACCTTGCTCACCGTAGCATCTCTTTTAACATTTTCACTAACTCAAACTACGTGCGATGTCCTTTGCTTTCAGCCGTGCATAATCACCAACGGCTTTCAACTCTTTTATTGCCCATTATTTGTTGTCTCCTCGCTCTTCCACTTCGATGAACACTTTATTGCCGCCATTTGAACTCAATATTCACTCGAGTCCTTTCAGCAAACCCCAAGTCGGCACCGTTTGCTTTCGCGGCGCCTGGAAATTCCTTTATTGCACGCGAAGAATTAATCGCTTCATGAGACTTTAGGCAAAGCACTTTCCGAACCTTGGCAGGAAAATCAACCGAGCAGAACGAGAATTCCGATTCGCTTCGAAAATCCTATTAAAGACAACTCCCGTAAATCTGCGTCTCCGCGGACCCAGATAAGAGAGATGTGTACGCACGCTCGTGCACGTAGAGAACGGGACGTATAGCAATTCGCATAGGGAGTCTAGTCGTGCGACCGCGATGACGTCATACGACAGCGTTCCTCTGTCTCTCTGGAGGAGGTTAGACATCGCAAGGCCTCATGGGAGTTCGCCAAGGGGTCAAAATCCCTCGTGCCACCCAAGCAACCCTTTCTTTTATCTTGCCTTCTATATTTCCTCTCCTGTCTTCCTCCTCTCCCTGGTTAGCGGAGAGGCATTATGGGAGGGAAATTAGCATTTATATATCAAGAGGATGGCGGAGGAGACGGGCCGAGTCTCAGGGAGGTGAAAGCGAGGTCCCTTGAGGTCACGAGCGCGTGGATGCTTGCAGGCGTCTTTTTGATATCGGGTAATCCAATAGTTGGAATCTCCTCCGACGACTGTCTGGGTCTGGGGGAGAGTGGGTATCGGTGAATAGGCAAATGATTAAGGTATTGAGGGGAGGAACGCTAACCTCAAGCCGCTCACGAGGTGATCTTGCAGTACATGTAACTATTTATTCTTACCGTTTTAGGTCAAGAATGCAAGGTTGCCTTGATTCCTCGCATATTACAAATTACTCATTAGTGACTGCAACATGTGGAATTAAGTGTTGTGTTTTCGTGCCGCCCCAAGTTCTACTTGTTATACATGTTGTTTCTTATACACCTCTGTTTGCGCAAAAAAAGTCTATAGATGGTATGATGCCTCCTCTTTAGGAGAGTAGATTTTTATTCCTATATGAAAAAACGATATTGCTTTCGTAATTGAATTATTGGTCTTTAAAGATTACAGACATTGAAATACGGGAGCACAGTGAATTTAGGAACTTGCTAAGAGGGAGGGGCGATTTTAGACAATTTTCGAATGGACTCATCTCCAATTAACTTTTACAATGCCATTTTGACGTGGTATATGAAGTAGATTTATGATGTTAGTGGAAAAGGTTACATTCTTATTGTATCTATACATGTTAGATCCTAAGCAAAATGCTGGTTCAACTATGGGGATGGGTCATCAAGGGACGTAATATCCCTCCTTGCACCCTCGCCCTCCCTGAATACGCCAATGGAGAAAGGATTCAAGAGTAAAGCACAGTTATAGTTAAAATAACATAAGTTTTCCTGTTATCGTTTACTTCTTTCCCAAAACCTACGAGTATTGCATATCAAGTATTGTTTTACAATACGGAAACGTTAATCCCATATGTTTTATACTCGTATGTCGTGAAAAATCTTTCCTAAATTACGATTCATTATGAATTACGATTATCATTAAATTCTCATTACGTATTACGTCAGTAAATTGTATTTACATGCATTGAAACTAATATTCCATTCTGATATTATGTTATGGCGTCTTTCAATTACTACTTTCTGACAAGATGTACTCCTTCTATTCAACATTAAATGGATTTTAATGACAGATCTATAATGCAGATCTTGTATTCCCTTTTATAGTAATATTAGAGAGAATATTTTGAGGTTACCGAGTTAGATGTCAATCTAGGCCTCTGCTGCTAATTTCTTAATGATATAATTTTATTTTATATGTAATTTATTTATTGAGCCGCGGAAATTAAACATTCTAATCATTTTGAGGATGGAATATTTTAAAAGTATAAAATTAATTTTCGGAGAATATTTTGATAAAAATATCCACCTTTTCAATTATTTTTCACTTATCCGTTCACATTGTTAGCTATCAGACGCATAATTTCGTTTGATGAGGGTGGCACTTAGTGTAGATTATCCTCTCTTGTCCGTCGTCCAACGGAACGGATAACGGTCCTATAAACGGATTTCTGTTTTGATGTTTTCGTCACTGAAGGAAATAATCAATACCGATTATTGATGATCCATTTAATCAGTCTTGCTCCTTTTTATCGCTGGTTAATTTTTAACTAATTTAAACTGGTTTTCTCGAGGTATGTGCACGTACTCTTCCGCACGGCTGCTTAATGCGTTAACCCCTGCTTCTTTAGACTTCCCACGATTCAAAGACGCTTAGCGTGCAGTCATCCCCCAAGTTACCCGCCCAAAGGGTATTAATTTATTCATTTCACATAAAAATAAATTTAAAGAGTGGTTTCCTGACTTGGTTAAAATGAACTTTTTAAATTTCTATAGGTCTTTAGTAACTATGTCTTAACCATATGTAACAGTGGCTTGAAAGTTTGCAAAATACAAGTTTCCTCTGATGTTTCTGTTCATACTTATGTATTCATCAGAAAATACTTTCGCTTTCTTAATTTGTCATACGCTTGTAATTCAGAACCTCTTTTGGAAAATCAGAAATATACCTTAATTCTTACTATGATAGAAATTAGCTATTAATTAATTAATTTTGAATAGGTCATTTGGCTTATTTTTTGTAGTTATAGTAAAGAGCAATATTTTTATGAAATGTAATATATTTAATATTTATACTTAACATATTTAATAATTTACCATATAATTTTAAATAATAACAACTACCTGCTATAATAATTACAAAGAAATAGGCTTTAATAAATTGCAGTGCCTTCATTTATTTACCCAATCGAGTTGTCTTAGGTTTTAAATGTTTGCCCGCCTTTTTTCAATCGTAGCTATTAAAGCACATCAACCAGGAAAATTATATTTATTCATGCCTCTATGGGAGATACTGACGTAAAAAAATAATATCCCCTGTGCTGCTTTAGTAGAAGTTTCCGTAAATTATTTCTTTCCAGGACTGAAAAGACTCCTAAGTTATTAATCAAGTATTCGGTCAACAGGCCAGTTTTTGTTATCAGGGTTTGTTTTAGCTGAAATATTTTTCCGATGAAGGAAAGTTTTATTTATCTAAAATATCACTTTTTATGCATACAAAGGTATGCATGGTGTTCAATAAGGAATTTTTATCGGCTGCTAAATAAAGAAAACGGGAAACTAAAGATATGGGAGAATAATTGATTATTTTCTGCAGTTTTATGAGAAAATATAATTTATAACATCATAAAATAATTTATTTTCTGTTAATATTTTATCGACGTAAATATCTTCCTTTATCTAATTCTGCAAGAGACAAGCTGCGATGGAGACCTATCAGCTTTCCTTTCATTGTACCCTCTCCCTTTTCTCTGTGCCTGCGTTATCTACCTACTTAACCTTTCACGGCCTCCACCACCCAACCCTCGCATCCTTCCTCATCGATATCTTAATTCGATTTTCCTCTCCCATCTTTCGACGACTACTCAGGTGTTAATTCCTCGACATGGAGGAAACCCATACTATCAACTGTTTCTGATCCTTTCCTCTCATAAAGTTTTCTGCAAGTCTGAGGCTTACCCTATTCTCATTTTAACCTTTTGTTTTTCCCAATCTCACTTTAAGTTGAAATACTGTTTATGGACTACAATCGCCCACACACGAGAAGATTTCGGGACTCTTCTTATCTGCGTAGTTCTTCACCAACTCCATTAAAAAGTCAAGGCTTATATCTATTCCTCTCCATCCATACTACTTATCATTTCTCCATTTTCTCTAAATACTCACTCGAGGAACTAAATTTAAGCTTTTCTTCCCCGATCCTTCTAAATAACCGAAGAATAAAATACCCGTTGAAGAGAAAAGACGGATACTACATTATCTAAAGGTTTCTTGGTCCTTTAACTGATATTTGTCTCTGCATATTTCTTGAATATAACATCTACAGGTTGTTAGTTCTATTAATAGACGACTAATGTAATTAATATTACAGCTCGTATGACATTATCACGAAAATAGTTATTAATCTTGTGGTAATATCTAATTCGTACATATTCCATAAAATTTCTATAAAAGCTTTCCAGTATCCATAAAATTCGTCTATAAAACATAGTTATTCCTTATTGCTATATCTTATGTAGTGGATGAGTTGGTTTACCAGTATCCTAATCCATTTTTGCTCCTTTTGAGTTCTGTTCACGTTCATCTTCATAGAATTTTTCTCGCTATATATATATATTTGCTATATATTTATTCTGCATTCTGCAAATTCTATTTGACGACTACCTTGTGCATTTCTCTGGTACAATTCTTATTGTCCTGCAACACCGTCATTCACTTTATCTTGTCCTATACGAGCGTTAAAATCACCGATGATGATTTCGTAGTAGTAGGCCTCCTTATCGTGCTCAGCCACGAGGTTCCGGAAGGAGTTTTCTATAATCCTCTTCGCTTTTTGCCGCTGTCGATACTTGGATGATTTGGACAGATAAACGCTAAATTATTTTGAGTATGTGCTTGCTTATTCTATCCGATAAACTTTCTACTTTCTCCGCATTTTTTATCGGAAATCAACGTCTTCTAGAATCATTTTTATCTTTTTAATATGTCAGATACCCCTCATTGAATTCTTTTGGTTTTCTTTTTTGGTTCTTTTTCTTCTATGTTCAAATGAAAATCCTTTTTATCTTCTGTCCTCCTTCTGAAGCTTCATATGGCTATCTTCACTCTTAACCACATTATGACATCCACATGGATGGATATATGATAATGACATTCAATGTTAAAGATAAATTATCATCCCAAAAGTTCATAAAAAAACAAGAATGACGTTTAGTTGGAAAATTAGAATATTTACCAGCATGTCTTACTGCTGGGTAAAGGTGAGTACTATTTTCACTATTTGGCCATAGATCTTGAAAAAACCTTGTTAGCGAAGGAGTATCTGAGCTAAACATTGCAAAGAGAGGCAATGCAAATCAATTAATGACTTTCTTGCCTTGGGGTGCAATTACGAGGAGTTGGTGATGGAAAAATAGAAAATAGATACGGAGCATATAACCGAAAGCTGTGCGAAGATTGATTATGATTGTGGTTGCGTTGCCGAAAAGACAATAAAGGATGCATTTTGTGGTTCGGTCTTTGTGATAGAACGATAAGGAAGTGGACGAGATCAAAAAAAGATAGAAAAATTGGAGGGAATGAAATGTGCCACGGATTGGAGCACATAACGGTGTAGCGAGAAATTGCTGGCGAACGTAGTCAAATCAATGGGAAAGATGAATGATCGCCGAGGAGACGTTGAATAATTGGATTCTGAAACGTATTTAATGATTGGGAACCGCTATTAATGGAAGGCTTTTTATATAATCTCTTACCGAGGGTGATTAAAATTATGTATTATAATACTGATTAATATTCAGGTTGAATTTCGGGACGAAGCAGGATTATTAATTAACAACCTCAAAAGACCCTGAAGGCATTCGTCGATGGAAACCAACCTTCGTAGTAATGTTTCAATGAATTTAAAAGACTGACTCATGTTGAAACTCACAAGAATAATTATCAACGTTTAATTTCTTTTTCACGAGCGGAACATAAATGTCCAATTTATTCATCCAGAAAAGGTGATATTGATTTTTAAGGAAATGTAAAATTAATTGGGTCAATGAAAAAAATTTATTTCATATATGAATTTAGAAACCATACTTTTATAAATAAAAATTTATACGTCCTGAGAAACCATCCTAACAAAGAAAGCCTGTCTTCATTTAAAGCTTCATAATCTCAAGTAAATTCTCCTAGGTTTTGCGTAGCATTATTCTAATTAATCATTATTATCGCACATTATAGATTGTAAATATTCAAGGAGTAAAGTCCGTATTCGTTATGGGAGACTCGATTGAGGTATATATTCGTTAAAACACCGAATTTTCTATGTATTTAATTCCGAAGGAAACATTTTTCATTCAGGTATTAAATTTTCTATATCGAGAAATCCAGGCAGAGAGCTGGAAATGTACAAATGATAGCTGAATCATCATTTTTAATTTTTATAATCATTATACTTTATGTTAAAAAGATAATAAATGAAATTTCAATTTGAGGCGTTAACCTACCAAAACATACTATTGATTTTCCATTCCTGTAAAACTGCTCGTGCATTTTTGAGATATTTCATGGCACATTTCAGTAAAATTTTGTTTTCCTGCAAAATACATTTTTATTTATATAAATATCTTAGGATACCAACTTCTCTCAATTAAAATATTATGGAAATGATGGATTGCTTGTAGCTTAATGAGAATCTTACTAGTAGATTCTGGAGCTATTAGTCCTATTTTTGTGGATCCCTAGAAATGTTGTCACTAAACTGTTTAAATATGTGGTATTCCAATTCTTAAAACTCAGCATCTCTTTTACGTCTTGCTCTCTCAGCACACTTATCACCAAGGTCTCTTTCTTTAAGGTCATTCCTTCACATTTCTTATAAGGATTCTCCCGATTAAACCTTGCCCTTTCTTCACCCCACGACGCATGCCAATTGACCCTTCCTCCCCCAATATTCTCGAATAGCCTCCCTTCATCAATTCGAACCTTCCACACCAAAACAATCCTTCTCCTCACCGCTCACCTCTCTCTAACTGAGACTGTTTTTATCTTCTCCACAAGATCTTCATCGTTTCGCATGTGAGAGAGTTACTCTCGTGGCGCCTGCTTGAAATTAGCGTCATTTGTCAGGACGTCCTGTTACCCATGCCCGCGATCTCGATCCACCTTTTCTCGTTCTCTTCTCGGTTACCTAGCGTTCTCCAAAGCTTCCTTTTTGCCCTTTTCCATCCTCTCCGCTCCTCATTACGACTTCATATGCATAGCGTTCTAGATGGCGCGTTTTTCCAGCGATAAAACTCACTCCACTTCGAGTGCACATCTCGGGGCTATTTTGAGACGATAGATATTAGCACACTGTCGGTGAGACAGTAGTTTATTTCCTTCGCTGGAAGGAATCGGTAACGACAATTACACCCCTGTTGGAATACCCAGCTCATTTTTTGTTTCCTTTTCCTTTGGTAGTTGGTGCATCGTCCCAGTTGCATGATTGGAATATAATTGCTAAAGATACATTCGGGTAAAGTTAGGATTACAGTGTCGAAGTTATGGCAATTTCAAGGCGAATGCAACAAATAGCTCTAAATACAACAAAGAATTCATAAATTAGGTACCGAGAATAATAAAAATTACCCTGGTTAGTAGTCAGCAGCGTTTCCACATTGAATACAACTCGGATGAGTCTATACTGCGTTCATTTTTTCGTCAGTAATACTGTCTTATGTGCGAACAAGATCCTATGAATTGCTTTATTGCTAGACAATTACCCAATTAGTGACGGTAATTCATTTAACTTCTTTAAAAATGTACATTCCTTACTATATCCATCTGATTCTTCTAAGCAAGAAAGCGTGAACTGTATGTCAACAAAATTTTATCTACGAGTATTTCTTATTTATTATATCAGTAAAACATTATTCGCTTGAGGGTTTAAGAGACACTATATAAGTTTCCAGTAAAATTTATAATACACTACATAGTACACATGTTAAGGCATATCTTATTATTTTAAAACTAAGAAATTAAAATAAAAAAGTTTTATATTATTCAGGCTAAGCAATAAAATTACTTGGTGAGTGAAATTAAAAGACTATTATCTTCTCACTCTAATTCTGTTAGGGCAGAAACTCTCCGCGTATATTTAAAGGATGATACAATGAGCATGAGTATCAACGTAGTATTTGATGAATTTCCCCGTCAATCATGACGGAACCTACATTAAATTGAATTGTAAGTGTATAGTAATTAATTAAATAACTTAGCCCCACCATAAATTGTAAAAAGATTGTAACCAAATAGATTGTAAAAAGTATGCCTTAAAAATATATTTCTTATGAAGATCGACTTGGGTGTATAGTAAGATATAATAATAATGACATGGTTAGGAATTGTAATCGATGCATATATATTTGAGATTGTAATTGTATGTGAAATTGTACGACGAACTGCCTTCGGGAGGTTCCCCGGCTTCCCGACTAGGGTGAATACCAGGCAGAATACTTCCTCCCCTCACATAAGTCGACTCTATGATTTCATAATTGTATTTGTATTGTATACCTTGTGTTATTTTAGGGTATATATTGTAGTTGTTTGGGGTATATATTGTGTTGCTTGGTTGATTATGATGTAGGATTGATGTTTATTACGTATACGGTTGCCATCGGGGAATAGATTCCACACCGCAGCCTTTTCAGTGATAATAATAATAATAACTACTGATAGATATCATACGTGATAAAACTGAAAGAGATGTATTTGTCTCTGTTTCGAAAATAGCATCTTGCTAGCTCGTTGTTTTGAAGAGTTCCGCGATTGAACCAGTAAGATTACAATCTGATCCATAGTCCATCTAGTTATCTGATCCATACATCCAAACATTTCACATCAGGTACCGTACTGACTGGAATAACTGGAGCACAATCTCGAGTTAAGGTTACTCAAAATACTTCTACGCAGACATTTTGGAATCGTGAAAAAATCGAGGAAAGTGAAAATAATAAAGGCGTTTCTATTTATCGAGGAGAATTTGCTGTTACATCGAAGTTTCATAGCTCAGAGATGAAGATGGAAAAACGTATTATTTCAAAATTAATTCGCTTAGCGTAAAAGTTATTATTAATAGATAAATAGAATAGAACCAAAAATAGATTTTGAGGAAATGCATTCAGTAAATGTTAGATGGACATCAAAACTGCATGTTTGATATTGTATTTTACGGTGCACAGAAAAAAGGCAAATTTAACAGGACGAGTCGACGGCTAACTCTTACTTTTTCTGAGGCCGCACGCCGGTAGTAATGGGATGCTGTACGCAAAAGCAATTTCCTAGGAAAATTTCACGAAAAGCGAAGATTCTAATATTTATTACTTATGGTAATAACGGTGCTGTTATTATGGTCGCACGTTTTGCAGGAATTGCAATGAACTGGTCTTATAGACTCGAAGTTTTATTCCTTCCTGTCTTTAAATCCTGTACCATTGAAAGACTCAATCGCCGAAAGGAGAACTAAACTCAATTTCCGATCGCTTGATGACATAACTCTTTCGCAGGTAACCAATCTCCTCAAAGTAAACGTTTAACTTACTTAGCATAGCTATAAATAGCCTCCTCTGCCCTCAACTCCTTTTCTCAGTTCAGTTGCGAGCACAAAAGCTAAATTGCGGGGATCGGTTCTTATTATCCCAGGAGATGATACAATAAAAAAGGAATATATTTTTACAAATCCCTCGAGGACATCAAAGGTTCTCCTTCGCGCCTCATTAATGCAAATTTAAAATATTTTGCGCTGCATTTTGAATCGGTGTCGAGGCGCAGTAAGCGCTCGGAAATTATTGCAATTTTTTCGCCTTTTTAAGCTCGCGCCCGCTTCAATTTTCTCCACTATCCATCCCTTCCTCTTTTCAAGACTGGATCTAATATTTCTCCGACGAGGTGTCGTGAGTTAATGGGAACTGGATCGTTCGTGGGCATTTACCAGCATCCGAATCTCTGTTTCCCCCCTCATTAAATCCGCTTTCTCACTTTATGTCGCCTTATTTACTGCCTCGTGAGTCATAACTGGACCTTATTTCAACTTCTCCCCCTTGTTCCTTCTCTACGGAGCCCGAGGGAATCACGTACTGACGGCTTACCTACGCCAACACTCGAAAATATCTCCACCGCTTTATTCTGCCTTCTTTACCCACGCTAATTCATTTTCCCATTTCAGAAGATCACGTTGTAGAATTCCTCTCGAAAATTTCCCTCTTCTTCTTTGACGAAAAAGGCCTCGGGTTAGCCGAAAAGCGGCCGTAATTTCGCTGGAAAAGTACGCGGGGTGAGTTTGACAATATTTTTCCTTTTTGGTCGTTTTTCCCGTTGCTCTCTGACTGGTGTGGACATAGTTAACGAAGGAAAAAGATGTCTCCGTTTTCCATTTTCGTTGGGAAATTATAATTGCGAATCGTCGTCGAGGTGTAATTCTCTAAAAGGGCTTTCAAAAGGGGGTTTTTATTTGTGTAACGGACGCTAGAGCGCAGCACAATGGCCAATTAAGAGAAAGCGAGGGACGACGGAAAAATGCTGATGATCGATTCATCGTTTGGTCGTGATTAATGAGAGGGAACAAATACGCAGAAACTATGTTTTCCCCTCCCTATTTGTCTGTAGTATGTGAGTTTATTTGGAAAATTTTTCAGTGGTAAGGTCGTTTATACTCTCTAAGAAAATTCAGTAACAATTATTCTAAAATGGTGATTTGCAGCAGCATTGCTCCTGTATAAGAATCCCCAATTCAATAACCATTTCAAAAGATCCCTTTATATTTTAGTTAATTATTATCACAGGATTCCTAGTAAGGTGGAATTTAACTTAAATACAGGGGAAGTATATTTAGTAATATTACAATAAACGGGAGCTTACAGCTTAAGTTAATTATAGAAATACTTACCTTAGAAGTGCTTACAGTTATTAGAAAATAGTAGTGGTACAGCTCAAGTCTAAAGCTAAAATAAAAACAATTAAATAAAACTGAGAATATTTAAGACGGGATGCATGTACAGAATTTGTGGATTTAATTTTCTTCTGCGTGAACTAATAATTCAGGCGATATTAAAATGTTTCCATGAGCATTAAGAGAAATTTTAGTAAGTAGTGAATTTCAATGAAGTCAGTCTCTCTCGTATCTATATACATCATCCTTGATGATGAAAGTAATTATTTGTCATATTTATTAAAACATGGAACTTGATCTACTTTTTCTTTTTCTCCTTTGCTTGGAATGCAAGGAGGTTATCATGCAATTCCTAATCTATCTATCGTATCCTGCTCCTCCAAATTTGGCAGGGTACCGCATGTGATCGTAAAAGCTATATGTCAGTCCTGCCCTCTTGCTTAAATTTGACTACCCGTATATTTTTCAATTAGCAGCGATCACCTCATTCTATATGTATGCTCAGTCCGTGATTGATTCCAAGAATTGAATATGGAACGTCCTACACATCCATTGTGCAAGTCTCATTGCTCGTAATCGATTTTCGTTCTTTGGCTGTCCATTATTATTCTTGAGCAGTGATTTATTGTTTCCTTTTTAGATCGATTCTATCGAATTTCTTTCGAGCCAGTTTTCGACCTCTTGGCCTATTTATTCACTGCACTTCAACTTATGAAATGCATTAGGACCGCATGGGTAGAGGCTGAATTACGATTTGCTAAAATCGAACCTACGACAGAATTACTTCAAGAAGTAAACTGAAACACTTTCTCATATAAAAGTAATTAATTTGTGATTGATTTCAAAATATGATATTTTCATAAGATCATTATACCGTAAGAATCATATTTGCTGTTGTTATAGTACTGGAAGAATAATTCTCAGTTGCCATCCTGCATCTATCTCACATAATAAATAAACTCGACTGAAGCGCAATGAACGGAACGGAATTGCAAGCAACATTTTATGGTAGAAAACCTCTCTAAAAATTCATACAGCTATGCTGGAGATATTGAATTTCTCTATGAAGGAGCCGAAAATATAATTTATGAAAGGCATGGAAGCATCGCAAATTATACGTAATAAGTATCTATCGTGTTTTTTCACCCCTTTTAGGCTTTAGGTAGCAGAGTATCTGCCTGGAAAGTGGGAGATCTGGGTTCGAGTCCCAGTCATGTCGCTATTTTTCACGCTTGTTATTCCTTTGAGAACAGCCGCAGGACTTTATCCTGCAAAGTATTCAAACCTTTCCTTAATCCTTTAAGTAGCTTTTAATTTTAAAATGCCTTTTTAACTCAATAGTTTTGGGAGTAATGTAGTAGTGTAAAACGTTTGTATTTACTCGTAAACAGTTCCGGAAATTTAAATATCTAGAAAGGTAGTTCTTTTCCTCGGATTGATGGGATAACACTAGATGTTCTCGGGTTCGTTATCTAAGGTATAAATAATCGTGTGTTCCGCGAAAAGTACAATTTTTCAGTGGAAAGGACTTAACAAGCTCATCACCTCCTCAAGAAAGAGAGGGGAGATCATTACGAAAGTATATCACCATAAATTATGGAAGACGTGCGTTTATACGTATATTTACCTACTTTTCTTTGAAAGTTCGCGAATTGGGGATGGCCCCAAGGATCGAAGGCTCTCTCCATCGGTGAAGACGGACGGGAGGGTGAAGGGCTCGGGCGGGGGAGAGAAAAGCGATGCGTGGGTGGGGCTCGAACGGAGTGAATGAAGGATCGTCCAGTTCAGGTTTCCAGTTTAAAGAGTGGTTAGGCCGCGGGTCAAAAGGTCGCAGGGTGGAGGCATCGAGTAAATGGGGTGTCTGGATGACGTGGCCGCCGGAAAGGTGATGCCCGCTTCCCTGGGAAAATTAACTCGGTTTCAAATTTGGTCCTTCTCTCTTTCCACTTTCCTCCGAGAGTGAAAGATTAGAAAAACAATGAACGGCGTGTCAAGGGAAGAATTGGGTGCGAAATCGTTACCTTAGGGACAGCCGGAGCTTGGGTTTATTGAAAAAAAAAGGCCGAGCCCCGAATGCCAATCTATCAATGGGCATTATTAGCATAAGGGAAAATACGGAACGGATTCGCCTCGACAGCTTGTAATGATTTCGTTAACGTTCGCCCTGAGGTTTTGTTAGTACTTAGCCTTTGTTTCCAGTCGTAGATCATCCAAGGTTGTCTCGCAATGCAAACAAACTGTCTTCCCTCATTAGATCTCTGGGATAGGGAGTCGTAATAATGCTTCTCGGGATACAGAAATATTATATACTCCCCCGTCATTCGATTGTTTGCCGCGTAATATTTATTTTGCGCTCTGAACATTTCTAGGAGGGGCTCTTGGCAGAGAAATTTGTTTTCTGAAATTATAACGGAATGAGTTATAGGTGAAGCAACCGCTGCCGATTTCGGGAGCAGGAATCCGTTTGAAATTTTCCTTTGAAAATTTAGTCCTAGTCCAGCCTCTGAACTGGATCCTTAACAACTACAGAAAAATGTACCTTACGTAGAAAATGTCGATCATTATTCTGTATTGAAATGTGGTTGCGAAGATCACGGCCTTGTGTAAAACTAAATCCTCATTTGTGGATCTGGAAAGTATTAGAACTATCATTGCTAATAATTCGTGCATTTTTCATGTCTGTTTTATATTCTAATTGCTTCCACTTAAGTTGCAGCATTTCCCATTCATTAACTTCTGTACCTTCGAAGGCTGTACATATATCGCTTTCCTCCCTCGGTAGAAAATATTTTTATTTGCCGCCCATGTCTACATGCTTCCTTCATATTCACGGACGGCGTGGCATGTGGCAATATTTTACCTCCCCATTTATAGTGACGGAGACAATTTATTACTTCCTGTGCTAGTTCGTTCTTATCACTTATTTGTCACAAATTTTCATTAAATCCGTTTTGTATCGTGGCTACCCCAAGATACTAAGCCAAGAAATATATGCATTAATTACCAGAGCAGTTTCTCTATTTGATTCAATGCTATTTATGTTATTCTTTCTTATTTTATCTCTTTTTGTGTGGTGGTCTTAAGTGAGCATTCATATGAATGGGTATATAATATTAGGATGCAAGATTTCATGGCTGTCTCTTAAAACTCTGTCTTTTATATTTTATACTCGAGCTATTTTTGGGGCTAAGAAACAAAGGATACTTATTCTGAATAATATTTCCGAAACATTTCTCTTTCGATAAAAATTAATTGCAGATATTCATCTTTATATTTTTTAAGTATCGGATTATCCATTGCAAATATGTATAGAAGAATGTCAGTAAAATATTTTTATCACCTGAATTAGTGAATATTAATAACTAATCGTTTGCGATCACTCAGTTGTTGCTAATAGAAGTTCTTTCTGCTTACATTTGTGAAAATTTCTCTTAAGAAGACTTACGAGTGGAATAAACAGTTCTTTTTTTTCTATTCTTCCGTTGAAACTAAGATTTATAAAAGCACTAAGGTAAAGGCCTAAGCACTAAGGTATGGCGTTGTTGCATAACTCGAATTTTAAAATGCTGATTATGTATAAACAAAGGGCTATAGAGTTAAACGGTTGGATATGTGTCTGTTCTTTTAGAGGAAGATACATATCCTGATAGACTCAAGTGAATCCTTAATCCACAAACCTGGTTCTTGCCTTGTTTGATAGTAATCGCTCGGCTGCAATGGATTGAATTCCAACAACATTGGGATTACATAAGCTACTTAACACTCCAATGAATTTTGTCATTCGTTTAACTATGTATCAGAAAGGTAAAATATTTTACTTAATTACGAAGTGTTCTTTCTTTTAAATGCGTGTTGAGTTCCACGAATTCACGCTTGGACAACTTAATTTTATATTTGGAATTGTTAGCGTCTCAATTATTATTCCGCAACATCATCGTTGTCCTTCTCTTATTCATAATTCACCATCCTTGTAATTATAGTTTCATTTCTCTAATCAATATCCCTTCGCTATCAATTTGTTGTTCGTAAATTTTCCATTGGGCGTCTTTCTACAATCAGATCTTAATCCATGAAGTAAGACTCCAACTAAATTTTAAATCACTAAAAATAAATTGATCGCATAAAATATTACATGTGTACTACTTTTGTGCTACATTAAATCTGGAAAACTAAACTGTGCATAAATAGAGGAAGATTCTGGAAAATTCGGTGTCTTAGCACAATTCATCCTAATTGGTGTGCTTAGAAACATTGATTGAGCACAAGCATAAGATCTGGTTAGTCGCGTAATATTCGTGTCCAAATCATTGCTCAGATCTCACATTACATAGTCGTTCAAAACTATTATTATTACATATGATACAGATGGACTAATATTCTGGTGGTAACTAATTACTATTCTATAATAATTACTATACCACACAATACAATTATACACTAGAATTTACAATGCTAATTTCAATAATATAGTATTTTTGCCTACTACAGAACATCCAGCATTAAGCTACACAATGCACTAATATAATACGTACATACATTTTCAGGTTATAAAATACATTATTACTATAAATATATCTTCTAGCTTAAAAAACACTAATTCATTCCAAACATTTTCGGTACATTTACGCTATTTAAAAGGCCAATCTAAATCTATAAATAACAAAATTCGTTCTTTAATTTACATTCTTTATTATTGTACATACGATATTTTTTCAGGGTTTCTTGAAGGCCTTCTCGCAAGTATGGCAATAGCTCATGTCCACCTAATTTAATGGCTTCACTGCATATTCCGTCTGGCCGATGGGATTTGTTGTTTTTTAAATTGAAAAATCCTTGCAGGATGTCTTTGTTAGTAAGGTTAAAAATAGGAAAATTCTCATTTATACTATTTGCTACTTTCTCATTGTTTTGAACCGAATTTTTGTAAGTACTCGAGAAATAGGTCCCAAATACATTATGCTTTTTATCTTCGGAGATGCATTATCCCTTAGTAAAAGCTCCTAATTTAAATACTAAATTATGAACTTTACTCCTGCTGTTTTCCTTCCTTGTAGAATTAAGACAGGAGCCAATAAAGGTGAGGTTCAGCGAACGGCTTGAGCGAACACTACACAAGTTTGTATTAATGCGGAAGTGTGCAGTTGCAGAAAAAAATTTGGTAAGCACTGCTGCGGAGTATTCCTCAAACTCGAGCGTTGTTTGAAAGGTGCGTTATGAAAATGAGAGAAAACAGACCGCGGCGTAACAAAAAACCTCACCAGATATGAGATAGCGATAAATCGTAGGGAAAATGAGTGTTGGGGCAAAAGCTGAATGAAAACTCCCCAGTGGCGGAGTTCAGATTGAAAACTCCGATTACACTTCGCGATAGGGATCGATCCGAAAGCAACCGTTGGAAGGTCGACGGGATGCGATTATCGATCCCCGCGATAAAATCTTAACTCGTCACTCCGATTCGATGAAACGGTCAACTTTTTTCGTCGGGGGTACGGCGGAAATTCCTACGCAGAATTGCATCCGGATGGAATAAAATGGGCTCGTATAAGTCTCAGACAAGTGCGGAGGATGCCCAGGATGAGAAATAAGCAAGTCCCTAACGATCAGCCTTTTTTTATCATTGGATCTCGCGGCTCTCTGGCGGAGCAATAGGAGAGAAGCCCACGCCGCAATGTCCCTTTTAAAAACAACAGGGCCCCGTCCAATTCCATTTAATGATTTTTCTGCTCTCGCGTGGGCTTAATGTCCAATTTAGACGGCCACGAGTGTTTTATGGACCCGAGGAAACAATGGGCTAGTTTGTTGCTGTTGTTCGCCGGGGCTTTAGGTCCACTTTAGGGTTAATCTGAAATGAGCTTTTCCTTGATTGCTCGGCTTATGCGCGCAATGAACGTCAGCTTAGTGTTGGTCGGATGTTGATGGACAAGCGGGTATGAGCAGCGTAGGGCAATTTTGCATACATCACGTGCCCACTCAGAGATTCGGACTTGCTGGACAATGAGGGCGGCGCATTAAAATGCATGAACTTCTTCTTATGATGAGATACATAGCGCGTAACTCTCGCTAAGGAGCGTGTAGCCTCTATTGTCATATTTTTCAGATGACTTTATTTCATTCGCCCCGTTCAGAAATTTTCATGCCACTGAGCCCGTAAATTGGAATTATGTTCACCCGTAGGGGATGCAATAGAATAAAATTGAATGGACGTCCTTAAAGGCTACCATTAAATTAGGAAGCATAATAATTATGATAAAGAGGGTTTATCCCAAGCAATTTAATATGATTTATAAAAAAATTTAGTTGCTGTATGTAGCTAGGGTTGGGAACTATTAGGAAGTAGCGAAAAAGTGAAGTTAAAGGAGACCTCTTTAATTGAATTGACATTTCGCTGTAATATTAATAACAAATTATATACGAAGGATGCAATACAGATTTATTATCACCTTCTTAGAGGAAGTTATATTTTTCGTAATAATTAGATTCCCGCTTCGATCACACCATTTGTTATCTCACCCCTATTTTTCATGAAGAATCATATTCTTCAGTGGTTAACAATGTGAATTAATAGATAAAAGCTTTATTTTCTAGATNAAGGGTACAGTAACAGAGCTAATGGAAAACCTGGCAGCTTTATGTTCGAAAAATATGGAAAAATCAACATTTTTGATAGTTGAAGTAGATAGTCTGTATAGTTGATGGTATATAGTCTGAAGATGTAAGTCAACTTACGAAACCGGTCGCTAATAAATACAGTGTGGAAAATTTACCAAGTGTACCCTTCTGCAATGGCTTTCCACGAAGTCATGCCTGCTAATATCGATTTTATTTTTGATCGTAAGACAAAACTTGGGATTAATAAAGCAGGAGCAGAAGAAAAACTGATGTGAAATATGCAGAAGACATAGAGAACGATTCTTCAAAACAAATCAAGAAATGGAGGCAGAAGAACGTAATGTAGCACTAAGCGACTCGAGTCGCTCCTCAGTCGAAAGGAAATCAGTAAGAAATTATCATATCAAGTTATATCCCAATCACGGTCATACAAACGAGAGAAAATGTCGAAAATAAAACAAAATCACTTCTGAGAAATGTATAGACATAAAGAATTCGCGCGTATTCTCACATGCTAGTAGCATCTAGTGAAAATCCACAAAAACTAAATGTATGAAAAGTATTTGTAATACTATAGTGTAATAATTTACATTGTTAAATTATAGTTCTTTGCAATATATCGTTAACGTTTGTTGTTTGAAATATATATGTATGGTATCAAACGTTGCTCCATATGCACAAAGGCAGACATATATGTGTATGTGTATTTTGTATCACACAAGATCACAATTCACACAAGAATCACTCAACTTTCTACCGAGACTACATATAAGAGGAGCATGATTTAGCGATAAATAAATACCTCAGTTGATTAGTTGAAATAACTAAAAATAATTCTCTTAGAGAATTCCACAATAACCGGGACATTTGGGCGTCACGTAAAAATTTCCTGGAACACTAGGAGAGGTGACTAAAATCCGAGAAAACTCTGGAAAACCGGGACGTTTGGACACCTTACTCTAAGCTTAACCTCAGCTAGAATCACAAATACTAAAACTGGAATTTTATAGCGAAAGAATTACAGAAAATTCTACATTTTAGATTTATAGTGGTATAACATTTCTAAAATTGTATCGAAATTTCGAAAAGAACTCCCAATTTTCTGCATATTCCTTTTGTGCCAAGAAAAAAATCGTGGTCTTCAGCGGTATTTACAAAATTCAACTTATTATCTTCTTTTTCGTAATTTATTCAATTTATTCTGACTGTGATGCTCATCTACATAAGGTGACGCATCGACCAACGAGTAACTCTCCACACGAAAAATCTTTCGCCTAGCAAAGGTTTGTACGCTCTACTTTCTTCTAGGCTGACGAACACGGACTGAGCTAAAAATATTTTGGTATATATGCGCGAGTACTCGCGAACGCAAGGATCGAAAATGATTCGAATAAATTGGTTGCTGACTGTTATTCCTAACTGACATATATTAATTTAGCAGTTTATGCGAATTATTCGGTTCAAGACCACAAAGGAAACTGCCTTCGGGCAAAAGACACTTTCTGGTACGATTTATCTTCGTCAACGTAGACATGAATCTATTATATATCTATAATATCATGTATGACATCCGAAGTCTATCCTAAAATACTTTTGGGATTTTAGGTCACCCTCATTTCATTCCTAGTCTTGACCACGTGGATGCATTTAGCCCCTCTTGAGTAACCAATTTATTGCGAATAGAAAATGAGAACTACCACTTTAACATGTTACTTAGCCTTGAAAGGGACTACTAGTAGGGAGTGATTAGTTTTAAAATATTCCCCACCCGATATTCCTAGCTTTTAATCCTTTTATTTTTGGTCCTCCCGCCTGGAATATAAATGCGGATGCTTTATATATTTCAGCCCCTCACCTCTTTCTCTCTGCCTCTCTCTTCGTTAGAGGCTAAGTTATGTACCTCGCTCTCACACGCCCTTTTATGTATACCTTTTAATGAATATGTAATCCGCCGGGAGAATCGTAATGTTGACGTTTATCGTGACACTCGGAGCAGGCGACATTGCGACCGTTATTTAAGACCCTGTTCTCCTTCAGGGATTCTTCATTGCTCTCCTTCCCCTGCTTCATCCTCCTCGGCCCCTCCCTCTTCCCGCGCAATGTCTTTGGAAGGCCTTCGGAAAAGTACCGTCCACCAAAAAAGTAACCCGGCGGCCTAATCTCTTTACTTGTTCCGTCCGGTTTTTACATTTTTTTCCCTCGGAGATTGCCTGCGCGGGCTCGGAATACGCTCACTTTGTAGTTCCCGGGGTTTCTACGAAAGGGTTTATTATGCTGAAATAGGTTAGTTTGTAATACGAATTTGTTACTTTAGTCGGTGTTTTGATTTTTACGGGCCTTGGCGTTGTCAGTTTCTTTTCTCTGGTACCCGGAGAGTAATCAACATGAAATAGAAACTACTTGAAGGGAGCGTATTTTATTCATTCTGTTTAGCCGCCTGTTTTTCCTTTTCATCTTGATGGCAAGGCTTTAGAAAGCGCCTTATTTGAGGCACTATCCCTGATCTGATCTACGTACCTACCGCACTCGTTATCTTTCTTCTATCTGGACGTATAATAAAGCGATCGCCGTTTCGAGCTTATTTAGTTGAATAGTTTGAAAGTTTATGTATACCTAAGCTTTGAACTGAATGCCGAATCATTTCTTCAGTCCCATTATTTTACTGAATAAGATAATTCTGTATCGACTTATCCCGAACTAAGACTGTTGAAATTCAGATATACCAGTTTAACATTTCCTGATTAATATAGAGGTGCTTATTATTGTAGGTGTTTAAAAATTAAACGATATTTTGCACATGGATTGATTTCTACCTTTCGAGTGAAATATGAAGTTATCTGAAAACACTAATATACAACTGATGCTATCCTCCCCTGACGTCCTCTTTCATAAGTAGTATGTGCTCCTCAGGGATGCGACGTATTACTCTTTCTATTGATTATAGCCAATTTGGTATTCTTTATTTTATCTGTGTATGATAACATGGTCATTATCAGTATTTGTCAGCATAAATCTAAATTTATATCGGATTTTTAGGTTTGCCTCTTTCCCTCGTTGCTCTGAAAATAAGTGTTTCATCTACATTATCGACCTAATAATGTAGTGTGTGCATTACGCTACCTGAACATGTGTTTCAAATTTAACCAAAATATGCCAGAAAAAATATTTTCAGCAGAAAGATAACTCACCCAGATTAAAACAAAATCTTAAGAAACAATCTCAGACAGAATAATCTAGGGGGTTACGATAGACGGACTCACTCATTTTACTGCTTTTAAGTCAAATTATGGTCAAGATAATAGTGAAATTGGACAATTGAAGTGCCATTAATGGATTTCCAGTTCCCACATTTCCAGAAACATATGGTGTGCAGATAATATTCTATTACTGGCAACTAATGATGAGGACGATCTTCAAGGGTTTTTCTCAAATTTAAGTAAATTCGTCAAAAATATGGGGATAAAGTGTCTACTGAAAAACTTAACTATACTACATAACAAATTTTCATCCATTGAGACGCAAATGAGTAGTAGATGATAAGAGTATAGAAAACCCACATGGTAAAATAGGTAAAGGGAAAATAGTGACAAGTAATGGAATGTCCGAATCCAAGGGTACAGTAACAGAGCTAATGGAAAACCTGGCAGCTTTATGTTCGAAAAATATGGAAAAATCAACATTTTTGATAGTTGAAGTAGATAGTCTGTATAGTTGATGGTATATAGTCTGAAGATGTAAGTCAACTTACGAAACCGGTCGCTAATAAATACAGTGTGGAAAATTTACCAAGTGTACCCTTCTGCAATGGCTTTCCACGAAGTCACGCCTGCTAATATCGATTTTATTTTTGATCGTAAGACAAAACTTGGGATTAATAAAGCAGGAGCAGAAGCAAAACTGATGTGAAATATGCAGAAGACATAGAGAACGATTCTTTAAAACAAATCAAGAAATGGAGGCAGAAGAACGTAATGTAGCACTAAAGATAATCCAAGGAAATATATTGAACGGTAGATAGAAGAGTGAGAACATGATATGTTATTGGTCATAGAGCGATATAACACAGAGAAGTAGGGTTTGGGATAGATATAACGACATAATGGACAAATATGTAAATCATTTAAAGATATGTAAGGCCAAAGAACCAAGAAGAATACGAAGGCCGAGGCAAACGTGTAAAGACGACATCTTATTGTCAAAGAAACCCACTGAATCCCAAAAAAAGAAAGGACGTTGTCCTCAAGTATGAAATAGGTATAGCTGATTCGTATCGACCTGGCCGATGATGCACGAGAGGGGAGAGGAGGAGAGGGGAGTAATTGAGGAATATGTATTTGAATGCCATATATGCTGTGAATGTTTGCGCAAGCTACCCTCTTAAATACGAGTACCCTATTTTCCGTGTTGGACTAGGACTATCAGCGCAGAGGGTTAGTGAGTGTCGTCCAAGTCAACGCATATGAGATATAGTTATAAATCAGGAAGCTCAGTAAAAGGTACAAAATAAGCCATTCAGAACGTTTCATCGTTGCGGGGTAATATTATACGTGATTCGAACATTTTCGTAGTTGGATAACCCCCACACGTACCTTAAATTCTCTATAGTTTAGTGTTCTAACTTTCTTTGAATAATAATTTCATGACTAATAACGGTTTTCTTACTTCCCTGCAAAGTTATTTTTAACTCTTCTACTTCGAGTTTTCTCATTTCGAGTTTGCTCAACCAAACGAGTGCTGTTAGCTGAGGAAACTCAAGGAGCTAATCTGAGGGGAACAGGAGTTTAAATGAAAACTAATTACCTTTAAGTGCCACGATCTCTTCAAATTTACGAGCGCAAGTATCGTTGCCAAGCCATTCAGAGCTCGGGCGGTAAATAAAGCAAAATTGAAATCGTAGCTGCGGCTTTTGCAAAGACGTTTCCCGCGCGAGATTACGGCCTCTCTGTCTATAAGTCAGAAACTTCCATTCTTTCAAAGGGGTTCGGTTTGTAGGCAGCGAACCACGGCTCGTTTCTTTCAAGTATTGTGGAGGGTCGCTTGAATTACCTCGGACATACAAGAAGAATACGCTCAAGTCCTATCTATAGAGCAATAACTCTTCCTTTTTCGCAGCTCGAATCAATTTCGTTTCAGACACGTCCTTCTTTATTATGTCCATTAAACTGGCGGCGGAGTGTCATTTAAAATTTTTTTTCTAATTTTCAGGAGGCATAGTCTGCTGGTCTTTCGGAAGTGTGATTGGTGTCTGGCTACCCAATTTCGAATCTTGCCGAGGGCATGGGTGGACTCATGATGGAAGGATTAACGAGGTAATTACTCTCCAACTCATTTCAAATCTGCGTGCGCTTTGAAATTTCATTGTGATGACAATGGGATGAAGGTTTAAAATTTCATTTATCACCTTTTGGTGTTGCCGAAATTAATCTTTTATCTGGTTGAATTTACTGCGAAACATTTTTATTTTATTCCACTGTTGTTCCCTTAAATGGTTATCCAAAAGATTATAAAGGTGCTATAATAATAAATAGCAGGTACGAATGTTGAGGAAAAGCATGATGGGCAATTTTTGCAAATTGACTTATCACCATTCAACCAAAATTGATTTCTGTGGTATGATATTTATTCCTTCTTATGCGCGATCCCTTTTAATTTCTAGTGACTTCATCAAATGTGAAATCTATCAATGGGCAAAAATGTATTTTTTACGCCAAAAGGAAGTGGATCAATTTGGAGATCAGCTCACTTTACAGCAAACTCTGCAATTTGGAAGTAAGAGCCTACAATTTACACTTACAATTAACTAAAGGTTTATGCAAACTTGGTTGGGCATTATGGCTGGATTTTTGTGATCGGATGATGCTCTCTAATGAGTCAAAATTTCGAAAGAAGACACAAAACTTAAACAAGAAATTTGAAGTTTTAACTGCTCTTTCGTTGTCTGGTATCTCTAACACATGCTCGAACACATCTACGTTGGTCTCCAATAAGGCTGGTGCCACTACACCTAAGATTGCTGTCTCTAACTCCTCTTTGTTGGCTTCTAAGGATGTTGTTCCTACCTCATCCAAGGCGGTTACACCTAATCATTGTTTTATTAAAAATCTTTCTTCTGCCTCCTTTTCTAAGGAAGAATTAGATTTATTAAACCTTGGCCTAAAGTTTGCTCTACCTCCTAAGAAAGTTCCCCTTGAACAACTAATTACTTGTATTGAATCTGGTATCCAATTTTCAGATTCGAGAACCAAATTATTAATTAAGTCTCTTTGTAGAACCACCATCTCCAATAATATGAAGTCTGTGTCACCTCCACAATTTCACAATTATTTCAAGATTGTTAATTCACTTAAATCAAAGGATTGCTTCTTTGTGAAAGCAGATAAAGGTAACACAGTTGTGATCTTAGATAAAGAGCAGTATTTAGCTGCAACACAAAAATTTATTGATAATGGCCCTTATTTGAAGCTTTCTAGATCACCATTAAATAAACATGTATCTCAGGTCAAAAACATTTTTAAAAATTGCCCCAACTTAATATCCACTTCTTTAAAATATAAGCTGTCTGTTCCCAACCCAGTTATTCCCAGGCTCTACTGTTTGCCTAAGATTCATAAAAATAATTCTGCTATGCGACCCATTGCTTCTGCATTAAATTCTCCAACTTATTTTATAGCAAAATGGCTCAATTGTCAATATAACACTATGCCCTTCTGTTTCACTCATTCTGTAAAGAATTGTTTTGATTTTACTAACCAGATAATCAACTTAGAACTTTCTGACTCTGAATTATTGGTCTCCTTTGATGTTTGTAGTCTGTTTCCCAGTGTACCTGTTGAGGTAACATTGGACGTTTTAAAAGATTTATTATTGGACTTTGGCCTGGACGACACTATAGTGAGTGAATATATTTTATTGACCAAATTATGCATGACCCAGAATTGTTTCCAATTTAATAATACTTTTTATGAGCAGACTTTTGGAACAGCTATGGGCAATCCTCTCTCGCCTTTCTTTGCGAATATTTTTATGAATCACTTTGAACAACTGTGTAAACGAACTTTTAAATATTTTCCCAAAACCTGGGTGAGATATGTTGATGACATTTTTACCATTTTTGACACTTCTTCTTGTAGTTTAGATATGTTTTTACAAGATTTGAATTCACTGTTTCCTTCAATTAAATTTACTGTAGAAAAGGAAACTAACAGTTGTCTTCCATTCTTAGATGTGTTAGTTTCTAGAGTCAACAAAAATTTGAAAATTGATATATATAGGAAGTCTACCTCGTCCAACAATTTTATCCCAAATTCCTCTTTTCACCCCCAACAACACAAGCATGCAGCCTTTCACCATCTCGTACACAGATTGGTTAATTTACCACTAGACAATACTGGGCATAGGAATGAACTCCTATATATTAAAGACACGGCCAGGATGTTGGGTTTTGATCCGTCTCTAATTGATGTTCTAGCGAAACGGTACAAATACAAGAAGCTGATCAACAATATTTCTAAGTTATCCCCTGACACGACACCTTCATCTATTAAGTTTATAAAATTACCGTATTTCCCATCATTAACTAAAGGGCTCAGCAACATTCTTAAAACCCACAATTATAACATTTGTTTCTTTAATGACTTTAACTTAAAAAATTTACTTGGCTCTACAAAAGATAATATTGACACCCTTCATAAATCGGGCATTTATCAGATTTCTTGCCCAGATTGTGACAAGAAATACGTGGGACAGACAACAAGGAGACTTTTAACAAGATTTAAGGAACATTTAGGGCATTTTAAAGCTGGGAGACTGAACAATTCTGCTGTAGCCAAACATATGGCTGATTATAAACATAACATTTCTATTGATAACTTATTACTTTTACATCAAGATAACTATAGACTTGATGCTTGGGAAAATTTATATATTTTTAAAAATAAAGACAATTTAATGAACAACGACCTAGATTTTGATAAAACATTATTTTCTATCCTGGACAAGACCTAACGCGTTAGGCAATTCTTTTGTTTTCCCCTAGTTCTGAGACGGTTACCTTCTTTGAGATTTAGTCACATTTGTACCGTTGATGATGATGTTCCTGACATCGAAATGTACATTGTACTCGTGTTGTTTCTTTGATGGTTTTTGGTGTATGTGATGGGTGATATTGTAATAACATTTAGTAGTTGGTTTAATACGGTTTGTCCGTCGAATATGCTCAATCAAAATAGAAATTTCCTTTGAAGAAAACAGAAAGAAGTTCTCGCTCTTCATTGATTCGGTAACCTTTGATAACATAATTTGTATGATAATTAGAAAGAATTATACAGGATTCTTCTGAATTTCAGTTATAAAGGATTTTTTATGAATTTCCTAAACCTTACTTACATGATCTACATCCGTTGCATGTGTCGTTATTGCTGACAAAAAATGTGCGCTAAACAACTTAATTTCTCGTTGGACCATCCAAGGAGGTCAAAGAAATGCACACAAATAGAATTAACTTTTCAAACACAGACAGTGTTGAAAATGTGGTTCTCTATCTTCCATATTGTCTAAATAAATGTGCGGAATAAGGAAAGACGAAAAGGAAAAACGAAATTGAACATTTTTGACGCGACTGTGATTCGATCCCAGTTCTTGTTTTCTTTTTCGGGCGATGTTTTATCTAACTGAGCTACAGCGCATCAAGTCGTCAATTTACAAAAGTGGGAAATAAATTTTTCAAGCGCATGAAACATGCCTTTCAAAGGAGCGCAAGAAATTAAACACCATTATTCCATTAATTAGTTCATTATACTTGGGTTTGTCTTTAGTCAATACAAATTGAAGAAAATAAACGAAGAACTTTGTATTTTAGGTAAGTACATACGAGAGATCGTCATAAAGCATTTAGTTCTCGCGAGGGGTGTCAATAGAAGTTTTAGTTGTGTATAGTAATGAGTTAGAATATAGTTGCTTAATGCCGTATTCGATAATAAAACCATCAATGAATTAGATACGGTCGTCAGTTGAATTTTCCTCGAAAACGACCGAATCTACAATTCTCTCACACTATTTTTCGCCAAATATCCTCATCTGACTCCTTTTGGCCCACGTCTTCGAGATAGAAAGAATGTTTGACCGTATTTCCACCATGTTTTTCTCGGTTCTTCTCGCAGATTATATCTTAGTGGAGAATATAAGTCGCCACCTCGCAAAAAATATCCCTTATCCGCTGAACATAATCTGGAATTGACCGCTTCGGTAGTGGGCAGTGACTCCTCATTCTGGAGTGTATCACGGTGGGAAAGAAGGTATTTTTATACGAGAGGAGAAAGATGAAGGTGGTTGGATAGTGATATTGTTGGCAAGAGGACCTTCTTGAGTGGGCTGAGTCCCTAGCGAAGGAAGTGTCGTGGAGAAAGAGTAGCTGGATTCTGCTTCGAGTAGGACCTGTGGCCTGCCTTCATTCTGTGTGGGACGTCTGGACAAATCCGATAAAGGTTTCGATGTCGCAAGGGAAACGGTCATCGTTTTGTGGGTTCATCCTCCTCGATGAAGATGTTAGGGATGGAAGGTAATAGGGTAACGGATATTGTGGACCCCTATTCTTCATTGGGTTAAGACTGATACCTCTTAGGTAAACGGATGGAACGAGGAATTTATTTACTTTATGTGGGAAAATCACTCTCCTTTGAAGCTTGAGAAATAGAGAGGTTTCCGAATGTATTCAGCTTGTTTATATTTAGAAGAGACCGCTGTAGATTACATTGAAATATATAATATATGAGCATTGAATTGATATTTTTCAATGTGGTGTTTACGGTTTTAATTAATGGCGAATTAATTTAAATATGTTTTACAAGTTTGTTACATAGTTTATCACTAAAGGAGTAGAACAGAATCGTATCCATTTTAAATCTACTCCTTTATTTCTCATCCTATACTTAAGATAAATAAAAGATTTTAAAAAGTGAAAGGTATAAAAATGAGGCCCCCTTTTTAATATTTACTTTTAGATTGCGTTAAAGCGTTAGTTCTTGTATTGATAGTATTTAACATAGGACAACTGGATGTTCTAAACCTGAAAAGGTTTAAGTAAAAATATACTCGTATGTCTAGAATACAGCGATTTTGATGAACGGCATAATAATTGTCTCAAATGTAATAATATCTTGAGTTTATACCTTGTGTAAGTCTTAGACTTACACAGGGTTATGTATAAGCCTAAGACTTATAACTTGTATAAGTCTAAGACTTTCCGAAAGTACATAGTTATTCTTAAAATTTAAGTTCTTTGAAAAGTTTTTGTGTTTGCTACATTTCTTTGGTAATTTTTTTCTTCATGGATAAAATTTATTCGTGTCATTTCAAGGCTCATTTTTTGGTTCATTCATCATAATTTATCGCTATCAATGTTTCTACACGTGTGGCCCAACTCTCTTTTCATCCCAAGACTAGGACGTAAATAAAGGTTACGTTACTCATAGCATTCAGCCATTGGTTTCGCTTAGATTGACCCATTCATAGCATCTAACCGTTTGTCGACAGAAATTTAAAAACATTAAATCTTAGCTTCCTACATTTAAACCAGGTGATGCCTATCAATCTTCGGTGTCTGTCCCTAAATCTCAGCTGGATTAAAATCTCCCACTTCCTTTAGGTCTCCATTATTCTTCCCACTCGCTCCAACCCTGCAGGTGTTAACAGGGTAGAAAACAAAGGTGAATCGCATAGGAGGCGCAATAACAAAAACCTAAACCGCCCACCCCTGTCCTCAAGCGACTCCGCCCATTCTCGCCATGTTTTGCTCTCTTTTGTTCAACTAAGCTTGTCCCTCACTATCCACTCTTAGTATTCACCAATTTGCCTCAATTGCACTCTAGTAACTATTCATTCCTCCAGAAATCATGATATCCGAGCGGTTTATAATTATAGACTTATTTATTCAAAATGGCCATCGCTAACACACCAACAGGTTGTTTTCTAATTATTTCTTCTAGTAAATGAAAATATCTTTCAAGGTTTTTTTTTCGTTTAAACCACGCCAGAGTCCGTTTCGTGTTTTTTTTCCGGGCTATCTTCTCCTACCTCATCCATTTTATTTATCCTCTCAGAAATGTTCGCACTGTTTCACTTTTCTTCTTTCTCCATTCGTATCGAACGTTTCATAGCATTCCCACCCACCTTTTATCACTCTATGTCCTTCTTTTGTCAGCCCGTTTTCCCGCCCAACATGGCGGTCGCCCTCCCAGGTCGCGCGGTCCGGTCATAGATATCTCTTCTTTTTCCGAAAGCATGTCGTGTTGAATCGCTCGTTGTCGAGTTTGGATTTTCATCGCTGACGTGTTTCCGTTGTCTCCTCTCTCTTCAAGCACACCCAATCTTCTGGTTATCCATCCACCCCCTTTTCCGGAGTCCGCGTGCGTGCTTGCATGCCTTGCTCTGCCCCTTTGTCCACGACGTCTTCGCGATTTCAACGCATATCTGAGTAGATTTAAATACTCGTAAAGGTTTTTCGCTTATATCTCTATAACTGATTATATTATATTCTTATATATTATATATTTATATGATATTCTCTCCGTCGAAACGTTGAAGTGGGATATATTACGTATTGTGTGAGTAGGGTACCTTAGATTATGGCTACGTTATTGGTTGTTTTGCAGTATAACTATATTTTCCATCTTCACACTGAAATTCCGGGTTTGAATTCCGGCCAGGAGAAGAATATTTCTAAATGCATCCTTATTATCAAAGTAGCTCCCAAAGGATGATTCAGACATACATGTTGCTCTTTTCCTTCTTTCTCATTTACATCTAATAACATTATACCGCTTGATGCCTGAACTTGGTCCTTTCGACCAGTGCTCTGTGCCATCACAAAAATCAAAGAACAATTCGTTATCATGCAATTCATTCACTGATTTTTTTGATAGCTGGCTACAATTTTATTCTACGTGGTATGGGTGTACTCTAATTCTTTGACTGTACTCTTCATCTCTATCTTTCTATACTCAATTTTTGTTTATTCGTACAAGCATACTTGATTTACTGTGACAGAATGATTTACGATTTTTTTACCTAAATTACATATTGCTGTCAAATTTCTGAATATATGGTTTTGGGAATATTTCGGTGTGCGGTATTGAAAAGCAGTTTATTAAATAGTGACTAGCTTCAACGTTAATAGTACTACTGAAAGTTCAATGGAAATTCACAAATACTGTGATGATTTCAAGGAAAGATATACCATTGATTATACAAGAATATTTTCATGTCATTGATACACAATTAATGTGGCTAAAAATGACCTAATAAAGCTATGTAATTATATGTGGTTTGGGATAAAACAATTCCATGCTACTACTTTTACTAAAATGTTAGTTTTAACTGAATTTCTTCGGTAATTTGAGAAACGTTCCTTAAATTTAAACATACCACCAGCAAACATGCCATCTTGAATCCAAAATGTTTTTTTTTAATGATATAAGAAGCTGTTCTTAAATAATGCATAGGTACACTACAGCATATCCTGTGATTTTGTCCATCCTTTACATGTCCTTTTACTTCGTGTTCATCACATGGACCCAATTAAAAGGACCGCGGAGCAAAATGTCTGCTGTTAGCCTTCTTTTCCGATTTTATATATTTGGTTGGCCTTTCCAATGGGGGCGAGGAAATAAACAAGCCTCAGAGATCCAATGGAAATAGATTTTTCGAACTTGTTATGCTTCAAATTACTTGATTATCCTACGAATTCGTGTTTGTGGGTTCACCTTTTGTATATTATCCACAAATTGGGCATTGCTTTGCCACGTTGGTCCTGATAAAGTGGTAAAAATGATCTGTTTTGCATGTTTATCTTTTAGGGTCAGTTAATTATGCTAATCTAAGAAAGGAAGGCGGAGTTGAGGAAAGAATCCGTTAAGTAAGACATACTGGAGTTGGATGGACCACGAAAACTAATTCACAGTTTGGTGTGGAAAACGTCGAAATAAAATAAACTAGTTCATTCATTTGGATCCTTTTCCACAAGTGAGAGTTAACAGATAACTTCTGCGTGACAGTTTTTATGTTTCTAGGATTTGAGTTCTAAGCTGTAGGGAAGTGATTTGAAAAGAAATTCTACGCTGTTTGAATATGTTAAACATTGAAAAATATTCCTCAGTGCTCTAGGTAAAATATTTGAGTATCCTTGTGGAATACAATTATACAGACTGGCAAAAAACCTTATTTGGCAAAATAAAGTCAATTAGCAGACTTTTTGTCGTACGTTTCTTGTATATTTCTAATGATTGTAATGATGGGTTTAGGAAACGATATTAAAAAGAATATCACGTGTAATGAAATATTAAGACCAGAGAAAGAAAATTTAATCTCTTCATCACTGCTTGATATATATATCTCTGCTTCATAACACTGTGCAACTCATGATGTGTTATTTCCTCATTTCTGAAAGTTCTCTTAAATTCACAGTTTATGTCGGTTGTAAGTCTGGCAAGTTGGTCGGCTGGCCACATGGTAAAAATTCCAATTGAAGTAGCGGTAACATAAAAACATTCTAAATAAGAAATCATGTCGGAGTCGCTCGTTCTTTCATTCTCGATATTGTTATTGAACTGAATGGTTTCTATTTCACCTCTTTATGACGAAAGCTTCATTCAAAGACATTACCCACTAAAAATCTTAAAACCTTCGAGATCCATCTTCGTTTATAATATTATTTTATAATCTAAAATTAATAAGTTATAATAAAACATGGATGAATTGATCATAGCAGTTGACATTCTTCCTGTCTGTTGAACAATGGCTAGAACAAGAAATAAAATCGAATGTGGGAGGCTTTACGTGTAGATTAATATTCGTATTTCCGCAGGTATCTAATATTTTAAATATAGTTTTCATTCCTACATTTTCTTAATAACTTATAACATTTATTGTAAATTAATTAGCTATCGAAAGCTGAAATGGAGCAATTTGTTAATGCCGCCAAGTATTTCTGGCGATATTTCCGATATCGGATGAATAAATAAATGCATTTGTGAAGGTAATTATTATAGCAGATAAAAACTTATTTCTTACTTTTCCATAGGGTATGCGATAACGTTAACTTAATGAACTTAACGTTATTACTATTCATTATTTTTTAAAATAATGGATAACAAGGGAAAATACAAAATTTTGCAGTATAAAGCATCAATCTCTTGGTAAAATATGATGTCAATTCATATCTGTGATCGCAGTGGCATTAAAATGCGACTTTAAGGTAGCAATCATTGCATGGCAGAAGTTATAATTTAGCGCGATAAGAGGTTTGCTTTACACTTTCTAGCAATTGAGCAAGGCAAATAAATTTATCGTACTGTCTCTAATAATTATTAGCGCAGGACAACTAGCGTGAAAGCATCTGAAGTAATTTTCAGCGTCTCATTTTTAAGTTTCCTTATTTGAAAAGTTATATATCAACGGAAGGACGTCTTCAGAATACTCTCAAGTACGAAACAATTCAAGAATAACTCTTCCCTTATCTGCACTAGGCAACAAAAACATAATTGATTGCCACGGTGTCCAAACTTAGCGCGAAGAAATTTATATTCCATGTACAAACAAAGAAGCTCGTAAAGTTGACTCGCTCACGTATAACTACGAACAAAAATATTTAACCTCTTCAATTAAGTCCCGGCCCCATCTGACTGAGCCCTTTAAGCATTTCCTCTCATCTTAACGACTTCTTTTTCGCCCAGAGTGACCGATCTTTCGAAGCAAAGTGACTCGACGATGTAAGGATTAAGAGTTTGTGAGCTGGCAAAGAGAAAGAGGCTTTTTTGTGGTTATTGCCTTTTAGGAATTTAGTTATTCTTCACCGTGCCGGAACCTCCACCCACTGCACCCCAAGGGGCATACTAATGAAGACATCGGATCTTATGCTAATGCGAAGAGAGAAATCCTTCCTATTTATTTTTCCCCAAAAGATAGCCACCCACGCGTGAAATATTTCCCACCCTTCCAATCTAATTCTCTCTCACCTCAGCCGAAAAATCCTTTCCCGCCTCTCGCTTGCCTAATTTCCAGAACTCCTCCTACCTCTCCCTAGGAGAGAAATTCACCACATCCTCCATTAACTTTTCAAGAGGCACCCTTTCCACTCAAATCCGGAATAGAAAGGCGAAGACATGGAATATTCATGCCCAAAGTTCTCCACTATGTCTACATCGGAGAATTCGAATTGGTTTTTAAGGCAAGGCGACTTCTCTCTGCCTATTACCCACATTTATAACGTTGTTTCCAAACGGTGCCCCTCCCCGATTCCTCCCCCAGATTCCCATCCCTTTCTCACGTTTCTTCTTCTTCAGCCTCCCACTCTCTCGTCACACTCGATCTCCCACACCTCCCTAACCCTAATATACCACTGGTCCCACTCTCGAGGTACATGCAGGTTCGATGTTCAAAGGAAAAAAGTTCTCGCGGACCGCGTGTTGAGTGGTGTGTACGTGGGGTTGTTTCAGGATTGAGGAAGGGCTTCGGAGATGGGGTATTGGGTGTGACATCAGTTACGTTTATATCGTTGATAGGGGAAAAGGGGTGTCAGGAGAGAAGGTACGGTGTGGGTCTGTACGTGGAAAATTTTATGCGCTTTTATGAGATAAGAAATCGAGGATTTTTGTTCTTTCCATCTTGTTAGGGCGTCTATCATTGCATTTTATGCCGCACTTTGTAAATGCTGCATATATTTTGGGATGGCGATTTTCTGAGAGTGTGGAAATTGGAAGGGCAGGCTATAATTCAGTGGGAGGACGAGAGTTTTCGTGGTGACATCATTCACTTTGTTTTTATGGTTCTCTCCCATCAGTCAGAGATGAGATGTATGAAAAGTAATTAATTTATGAATCGATTCTGATTATACTTTAGTGCAACGCAGGCACGCATGATTACGTTAGACCGTAAGGCAGACAAGTTAGCGGAAAAATAAACCATAACTTTCCCAAATTTCGGCAGTTAATTTAAACAGAAACTCCAAAATAGAATTGCATGGTTATATCCATACTAAATTTAAAATCTCGAAGAGTTGCAAAATATTTTAGAAAACATGTTAATTAAATGTCAAGTAAAAGTTAGTAAAAAATATTTTATTTTTTCCAATTATGATGAAGGTAAATTTATGAAAAATATTTGTTTGACCGTTTCTCTGAGGAATTATGATCACAAAAGAATAACAAAAAGCGCTCAACCAGCATTCCCTTTTCTTATACATAAAATTCCGAGCTAGGCATTTGGAGCATAGTTTGGCTTTTCTGTTTACAATGGAGATTCATTAAATTATTTTCTTGTATTAAGGATGTTGCAGCAGTTTTCCTTTGACATTTCAAATCTTACTTTTGTGCTTAAGTATTTATCTAAAGATGTTAGCGTATCTGAAAAGGTTTTATAAAATTTAATATGCCTTTTATTAAATCTTTATTACATCCTTTTTATAATATTAAAATTATAAAAAGGATGTAATAAAGATTTTTTCTACAGATTTCATTGTATGTACGTAGTCACCTCGATCGGACGGCCTGCGCGCTCTTCATCAAAAACGGATGTTCGGCCACGCTTGAATTCATTAAACCAATATCTGATGGTAGTCATCGAAGGTGCATGGTCCTTATAAACAGTATGCAACTTTACTTTGATTTCCTTACACGTCTTCCCATCCAAAAAAAAGAAATCGAATCACTGATCGATATTGCTCTTTCTCCATACTGGCATGCAAACACGAACTTGCCTACTTTCAACAGCTATCAAAACAAAACTACTCGATTAATCTGTCTGAAATTTTGACAGTCATATATTTAAGGATGGCGTTAAATTATAGCGTACATATTTTGTGTCAGTGGTGCTATCAGTCGCTAAACACGGGTACTTATCATACAGCCCTCGTATGTATATATTGCACGTAAAAGTATAATTACGAAATGTAAATTTTGATTGTTTGCCACTTGTTTCAAGTAAAGATTCTAGGATCTTGGATAGCCAACTGGGCAATGCGTTCGACTACGGTGAAGCAGTCCCTGGTTCGTTTCCCGGTGGGGGCCTTCGTGCGAAATAATCTTAGCTGTCGTAGCACTTTCAACAATAGTACTACTAAATATTCTATGGATATTGTGACCCTTACTTAGTTTACATCTGAAGCATT
The DNA here is from genome assembly GCA_000376725.2 of Ladona fulva. Classification (NCBI taxonomy): domain Eukaryota; kingdom Metazoa; phylum Arthropoda; class Insecta; order Odonata; family Libellulidae; genus Ladona; species Ladona fulva. The sequence continues at coordinate 482,744 of KZ308351.1, read as the reverse complement.
ATATCAAGTTTCCAAATAGCTACTTCTACTTACAAATGTCCTAACTCATCCGCCATATTAATACTTTTAATAATTTGATCACATTTTTTAAACATTGGACAATTTGATTTAACTTATTTCCTGAATCCTGCCACCTGAGATTGCTATTGGTTTTCATTCATTGAAATAAACCAGAAACACCTGCTTCATTTGTATGTACGAAGAGTGAGGGAAAAGAGACTCGGTCACGATTATTCACATACATCAAGCCGTTCCTATGAACCAGTAATTATACAGGCCATTTAACTCGGTGCATTTATTCTGAACTCGTTCCTTGAAACAAAAGAAAATGTTGCTGTTGCTCATGTCCTTCGCTCAGAAGGACATGATCAACATATTTTGGACTGAGTGTGTAATTTGTAGAGCGATTTTAAGTAATAAGAACTGGTAATTCGTTTTCATCTTTGGACTGCTGGAGGGAGATCGGCTTTATAAAGATGCAGCTGGATTTAAAAGTATTATAGTTTTCCTGATATTTTTTTACAGTCTTTATTACAACGTAATATGCTCACTGTTAGTTTTTTGTAGTTTATATATGTACCTTTTTATACCTTTTTTCATATTATCAGTTTTTTTGCAAATAAACAGTAAAATAAGTTACTTAGAGAAAGTTTAATTGAAATGGCAAATAGGTATACAATCTGAAATTGTCCCCTATATCTCGCTTCAATTTAATTCAGCTAGTAAGCATGGCTCTGGAACAATTGTCTTGTGACAATCTTTCATTTTAATCTTTAAGTACCGAGGTTTCTTTGTTGAGCATTTTGATCATTTACTGCATAACAAATTTTTTAACTTTACGAAGAACTTTTCAAGAATAGCTTCTTCAAATACTTTGCGTAATATTGTCAGTAGAAATAAGGGAATATATTTAAATAATATAGAAGTTTCATGATTCAAGTCTTTCAGTAAACAGCAGACAGAGAGTGATTTTATTTGGTTTTCCTCCAGTCAAAACAACAACTTTTTTATTTCCTCCTCATCTGGGATTTCCTCGGCCCCAACGAAACATTTTTCTTGTTATGCTTCACTGACGTTGCACGTAGGAAACGGTACAAGTGGGGGATGCAATAGCAGATTATTCTTTTTAACGTATCTTCCGAAAAAAACAAGAGTATTTACCTTTCCGGGGAAAAGGTGTGACGGGGCTAAGTAACCAGAGATCGTGACGGAACACGAATTAGGGGAAAAGCGATGAGTCGACGGAAGCACGTAGCATTAGTAGTCATTCGTTTCTTCTCGTGTCTTTTTCATTAAATTATAAGTTAAAAAGTATCATCTGATACTTGGAATTTCTACTCGATGTATAATATTGAAGAATGTAAAGAAAATTAATGGTAAATACAGCTATGAATCAAAAAGGCTAAAGGTCGTAAAAGGCCTTATGTCTATGAAAAGGATATGAGCACCAGATTTAGATCTACATTTAGGACTAACATGAACTATGCCATATATTTCTCATGTTATAATAACTTCTTAGTATTACAGTGTCATATAGTCGAGGAATTCAAAGTTATTTTGAAATTTATTATCTAATTTTTCAGAGCTAGATGGAAAACCTTGAATTTGAACGGAGAGAAAAAGTTGTCTTTCACCTAATATCCTCTTAAAACGACTCGGTTATAAAATTAACACATACAGCTTTATTTGGAGGACACCAACAGATACATAAAAGATAAAAATGTAGACATTTCCTTCCACTAAACCTTCAAACCTTCTTAAGGAGTTTGACTTTGTAAGGGCCGCATACATATTTGATCTTTCTCTTCTCAAGGGTGCCATTTTATGTCGATTGATTCAGGATGTGTGGGATCGGCGATAAAATTCTTAACTCATTTTATCGATTCGAATTCATTTCCATAGCGTCAAATAATCAGGATGCGTTTGGGAACTCATAAGTTATCGCGGGGTATCGGCTTCGGAAGATAAATTTATCATTTCCATTTGGAATATATCCAGTCGTAAAGTAACGAAGGGAAACTTTCGAAAGATGAGTATCAACGTTAATGGTGGTACGTCCCTCCAACCCTTTTGGATCAAGTAACCAATCGCTTACGAAGGAAATTTTACGATGGCGCCAAGAAAAGTCCCATACGAGGAATATATGTTTTTCAAATTTTGAATATTTTTTATTTTGAATCTTGAAATTTTGAATATTCTTGTCTTACCTACGGGAGACGTAAACGCTCGTATGAACCTTTCATCCCTTTATATCAATTTATTTATTTCCTGTAGTTACTTCTGAATTCTATTACGAACTTTTATTCTCAATTCTAGTTGGCAATAATTTTTCTTTTCACTGGTTGTATGCAAGAATGTCCTCTTCGCTTCAGCCCCTACCAGTAGTAGTATCTTCTCGAAAAGGCTAGAGTTTTTTCCCACTCAATTTGTCAATCAATCTGCTTCCCTTTCCTTCTCCACGGTTGTTATATTGTATTCGGATCGCAGCTTTTTTTCACTGTAACAACTTAACTTCTCCTCTAGACGGTGCAAAGTATATTGACTTGTCGACGGTATCACGGGGAGCACAAAAGTAGGTTCGTGGTTCCCTTAGGAAACATAATTTATTATTTTTTTATATTTATACTTATTGACATCCTCTTTTAAGAATCTACGGGGAATCAGAATATGTTAGAGGTAAAGTAGCAAGCGTAGAATCAGTTAGCTGGAACAATTACACGTAGCCTTAATGTCGACTGATGACAACAACTGTCTCTAATAGGAGTTAAATTAAATAAATACCTCTGTTTTTCCTCGGATGTTTTTGATATGAACATGTGAATGACATTTTATCAGCATTTTATATAGACCGAAATAGTTGTTCTATGTCTTTCGATTGGTCAGTGAAACGCCATTTCTTATTCTACATCTATATCTTTACTTACTCATGTACCTACTCAGAGAAGAGGGTCTGTGCATCATTAATATATTATCTCCAATATGCTACCGACGCCTATCTTACGGGGAAAAATGTTGTTTCGTACTTTTTAGTAGATTTAGATTTTATATTTAGACTTTTTACTCTGAAAGCCGCCAGTGGCGTATGGCAGGGTGTGTATTAATACCTTACCTAATCTACCCTATTATATTCTCTGATGCTATTCGGAAAGAACGATCAGAAGTAACTATCTGTTTTAGCGATTATTTCCTTGTAACGCTTGGTCGTCGCCTCTCGAAGATCGCGCTCGCTGTTTACCGGAATAACAATATCCTTTACTTCACCTAAAAATTCCGGACCGATGAATTTTCCGAAAAGCTTTCGTCGGTAATCAGATCTTCTCTCCTGTAGTGAGTTCCACCCGAGTGATTTTATCATGGCCGTAACGCTACTGTCGAACCTGAAATCTCCACTGACAAAACGGTTTGCTCTACGTTGAACCATCTCTAAATCTGAGACTAGCCCTACTTCGTGTGGATTCCAGACTGCGCGGCAGTACTCTTAGACTCGGTCGAATGAGGTGAAAGTACGCAATTTCTTTAACTCTGCCCTGATACTTCTCTTCATTATTCCGTAGCTCACTTAAGAGCTCAGGTGATAATAAACCTTTTCCTATCATCTGAACATTAATTTTTTTAATTAATCATAGAAGGGAAAATTAAGACTACATTTTGTTAGTATATTTTTGACATTTATTTCAATACCGTTGAAAAACTACGAACTGCTTATGTTAAGGATGTGATGCTGAAGTCAAATTAAAACTTCTCCAGCTTTGTTTACTTACATAGTAGAATTTTCACCAGTGGATTTAACAGGTTGTTACCCTAGATTTGTCTCCTAAGGAAGGGAGATTTTCCAGAATATTAACGGCAAGAGGGAATATCCTAATAACACGTGAATGCATTCTCAGACTAACCTGAACAACACCTAGTTAATCAGCAGAGCGTGGTCATCAATATCTACATTCAAGTTTGATGGTTTTTCTCTCTTTTCTTCTGAGTCTGATAATTTTACTTCAGTTACATAAATTCTCTCTATATACAGCTAATTGCAATTTCATGAATGTATTCTTTGTACTTTGTTTTTGATACTTAAGGAGTTAATAAGGTTGTTCAATCTCACATCTCAAGATAAAACTGTGGGAAAATTCCCAGTTTTATCTTGAGATATGAAAAAACGAAGCATAGTTGAATGGAAACTCATGCAGATGAGAAAAAAAGCTAAATAAGCTTTTACTCCATGTACTGTTCCCTGTATATAACTTACCAAATTCGCGAGTAAAAAGAAGTGAGGTAAAAACCGGGAAAGACCAAATACAAGCAATCATTGCGTTTAGTTTGGTTGAAGCGGTGATTTTTGGCGTGGGTTTTGAATTTTATTTCGAACTGCGGTCGAAAACACCTTATTCCAGCGAGAAGGCCGTAAAATTTCCTTTTATATATTCAAACGGTAAAAAAGGGTGGCAAGTTGGTTCAAACCGGTAAATTATGTGTCGAGCTTTGATTTCTACGCAATTAAAATGACCAACCTTTGGGACATCGGAAGGGCGAATAAGAATATTCACTACGCCTAATGCACGGGTACAATTGTATGGCTTATTCGATTTTAAAGGCTATGTCAGTGGGTGATTTTACGACCTTCTTCCAAAATATTTTTCCGTCCCCACGGAAAAGTAATAGACAGATATAAAACTCACCTTCGGTGTTTCTCCGAATAACCTGCGTTTAAATAATTTGACGGAACACCTCGTAAACCATCGATATTTATATTACAGTTTGAAAATAGTAGTTGGCCATAAAGGTTAAGGATTTTCTTAGAATATTTTGGGTGGTTTAAAGAGTTTTCTTCCGGAGATAATACACTACGTACGATTACAATGTTCATTTGGATTGAAATTCATTCCAATTCCACAGAATTGTGTGCAGATATTTATATCTTTATCTCGTTATAGACAGAAGTACTAGAACATAATCTTTAAACCTTTAAAAACAGTTCTTTTGTTATTGTGCGGGGAATCAGTCTATTAGTGGAACATTTAGGTAATATTTTACTTATATTTCAATTAACGGAAGCCGACTTCCACATATTTTTTTCAATTTCGAAAAATTTCTTATTACTAAGAGAAAAATTGATCGCTGGACAATTCCAATATAGTCTACCTTATAATAATAATTTAGTAAACTTAAATCGAGTGAGTACAAATATTGTGTGGGGAAAAAGCAAATTCGTATTTATGTTTTAAACTCATGTTTTCAAAAATTTACATTTTAAATTCAAGGTGACTACTTCGGCCGGAAATTTAGCGTCAAGAACTCTTATCTTACATATGTTGGTTCACAAATCTTACTGTACCATCGTATAAGTCCGACTTCTACTCTTTATGGAGTTCTGTGCAGCATAACAGGTTTTTCATCCGATTTTTCCCAGCACCAGTTTTGGGAATCGGTTATATTTGGTATGTAATGTATAAGAATTGAATAATAATTCGAAGGAGAACTTGCATTAATCTCACGCTAGTTAACCTTCGTGAAGGGAAGACTAATTTGGAAATACTTGATTACTTTGCCATGTCGTTCGTTCAGCAGAAGGAAATACATGTTTCTGATTTCACATGTAAAGCAATCTATTTATAAAAATAGATACAGAAATAGTAAGAGACGTCGAAGGATGTAAGCGAAATAAAAGGGGACGTGTAACGAATAAAAAGTTCGATCGGGAATAATTTGATCCCTCCTTAAAGTCTGGTTGGATCCTCAAACTCTCCGCCATTAACTGGAAAGCTATTCTATTCCAGATTGGCTGGAAAAGCTTAGGAGGGAGAGCGAGGCATATCGAGCAAAATGTAATCTAAATTTTCGTAACTTTTCTCAATAATTTGGCAAAAAGAGATCATTATATTCGAAACATATTATTATTGGTAAAAATGCGATTATAAATTTAGTCTTAGAGTGGAGAGTCACTGAATAAAAAATTCTTTATCGATTAATCCACGAGACGCCTTATTGGACGATGAGAATAAGGTTATTTTATCTTTGAATCTTGATAGACTAAAATCAAGATTAAAAGAAAACTAAATTCAAGAGTAAAGAGAAAAAGTAAAATATTTTCCCTGCAGTGAGTCGTTACGATATTCCCTACGGTGAGTCGTTTATATTATTTATTGAATTTTACTTATTTTTACCTTGAAATATTTATTTCTCGTAGTACAGAAAAGGAAATCAGTGTTCAAGCGCCGTTAACCTTAATAACGCTTTTATTTTACCCGAAAAGCTTTGATTTATCAGTTATACACATGATTTCGTTCATATGCAGAATCCCTGGAAAGCTCCAGCAAGGATACCGAAGATTCACAAAGTTATAATTGAGTTTTCCTAGAAGTATTTTATTTCAACTAAGGATCTAAGAAGTGACAGATAGTCGCGATTTCAGTTACTTTTGATGTACCCATGCGGTTATTCTGTTAGGGATTACAGATATGCAAGAATTTGGGGCTATCGCCTCAGTGGCATCCAACAGAGGAATTCCAAATTAAAATTTTATTTACCTCTTAATTCCCCTCAACGTTTATTCATAAGACAATTACAAAGGCACAGCAATATACGGACATAGAAATCCATTCACTAACAGAAATTCTATAATCCAAAGACAGAAAAAATTTCATTCTTTTCGATTTAAAATTGAATCTAGTCAATCTATGAAACGTTAAAGAATCGCAAACAAAGAGAAATATTTAGTGAGAGGGAAATAAAGCCTATGTGAGACTTATGCTAATCGCTGCTTAGTTCATCTTCACCACCAACTTGAAGAATGTTTTGAATGGAGAATATGCTACTCGATTTTCGGTGTTCGGTCAAATAGTCGAGTACATGGAAAATTATGCTCTAGTTCTTGGCACTTGGCATGGATTTCGTACTCTAAAGGAATGCAGGATGCACATCTAAAGGTGCGAAGAATAGGACGTCAACCCTTTCACTTACTTTAGGGCGTATGATACTCATAATCCTTGTCCTCCTAATTTCCTCTGTTGAGGAAACTGCCTAAATCAAGTTATCCAGTTTTAATAACTAAAATTGAGTTCCTAAGCCAAATTATGACGTAACTGATGATTTCTTCGTAAACATCGGTGCTGTTATAAATCAACAGCGCGATTTTCCGTTAGGTTATGAGGTTCAGATCATCCCCATCCACTAAAGGGATCATCCCCATTCACTATCGTTTCTGAAGGTGTAAACATACTGTTATTATCGCGTAATTTGTTCGAATAAGTTATTACTCCGAGCTAGGATTTTCAACGATTTGCATATCGAGAATATCGAGCGTGTAATTTTCGACGTAGTTCTTTCGGTTCGGGCAGCGCGGCGGCGGAAATCGGTAAGAGTTTCCTCGTGATATTATAGATTAGTTGTCACGGGTAGGCACCCAAAATTAATGCTTCCAGTAACACCACACCTCTCTCCGAAAGAATTCAAACTTTACCGCCACGGTTTACCAAGCTTATTTTGACCGATTTGTAAGCGGCTTTAGTGACAGACACTCTCAATTCTCATCACCTTCGCGTCCAGTAAGACCAGAGGCGTCAATAAGTTGGCTGTCAACCTCGCGGCAACCAGAAAGAAAAAAGAGAAACGAATTCCGTCGAGAGGAGTGACAAATAGCGTGATTGATGAAAGTCTGTAGACTGTTTCAGCAACTCAAACGGTTGCAACCGTCTCGGGCCTAGGAGCGACGCTGAAATTACTCTCGCAGACGTATGGGGATCCACATTCCGGCTTCCCTCGATCACCGGTGGCTTTCATTCGAAGCAGCGTTTTCTCTCCTTTCCGCGAAGCTAAATCTCCGCCCGTCCGGGCGTTTCTATCTCGATATCTGTCTCCTCACGTATGCGACCAGTTCCTTGCTAACAGTTGCTCGCCGAACAATTCTCTTCCGGACAATATCTCGGTGGTAGAAGAACAGCTACTCGTTGAAACAGTTTCTAGCCTCATATTATTCATAGCTAGCAGAATATGTCAGCATTTCTTTGTATAGGATTTATTCCGTTGTATGGCGATAAATTGTCCTATAATTATAATTAAATCTCAAACTTGTGTGGTTAATTGCTCACTGTACACCTGCTCATTGGTGCAGTTGTTCGTTTCACATTACTTATAGCTAACAGAATAGTACAGATTTCTTTATATTTATTCCATCATCCGATTAGCAGTTAGATAAAATCGCTTGTCATAATTTTTAACCACTTCGCTGACGCACCCGAGGTATCTCATATTTGGAATTTTCTGCTTTTTGACGATTTTTACTTTCAAAAATATATTTCAGTTAAGCTGTTTAGTGTATTGAGCTTGTCTATCATTCTGTATTTTTATCTGTCTTATTCGTCCATTTGTTTGTTGTGTAATATAGTAAGTAAAATAAGTGGATATACCGCGAATAGGTTAAAATTAAAGGAAATAAAAAGTGTAATATACGAGTAATCGTAATATTAAATAGCTACTCAAGGGGAAAAGACTTTTACGTCCTTAGTTAAGTATAAGCACAAATTAACAAATACAAAATATGCTTTTTACCAAGTCTAACTTACAAAGACAATTCGTTAGGGAAGGGGTTTAGAGCGATTTACATACGAGTATATCCCCAATGTTTCGACAAATATTGGGACTATGATTAACGTGGGTTGGGTAGAAAGTGGTTTCTATGCTGATTCTCTGTAAATTATGTCACAAGGAAATGTCCGGCGAGCAACCGTTGGCGAGAAATAGTTCTAGAACCGTCCCCTCACCCGCCCTGTCTCCTTCCTGCGACCAACCGACCTTGTTTCTGCGGTTCGGAACCCTTTATCCCTTTAATGGACAGTCCGGTTGGCGTCGGCCTGATTTCAGTAACAACCTCGCGAAGAATTTGCCTTTAACTGAATTCCGTCGCTTCCGCAACGCGACGTGAGGTGACGGAGAGAGACGCCTTCGAGACGCTTTTCCTTCCCGTAAATTTCTCGGAGGAGAACAAAGAAACGGTTCATCGCAGTGAAATTATTCCCGTTTTTGCCCGTCGAGGAAGTGGAGTGATCGATTGAAAAGATGATTGGATGTAATGCGTGGTCGGGGATTTATTTAGGAGGGAGGACTTGTTAAATGACTCGCGACATCTTCATGATATGCGCGATGAATTATTTATCACGCGAGAGGTAAAAAGTAGACTTCAGGGGCGTAATAATTTTATGAAGAAAGATTCTATCGTGTTTCCTGATGGCCGGTAATGGCGAGTTAATATGAGATGAATATGAAATATTTCAAATTAAATGCTTATGAAACGTACTTAATTCAGTTTCCTTATACAATTCGTTTCAGATTGATAGAGTGTTGGCTTGTATATAGGCTAAGCCATCTGTTAAGAAATAAAAAATTAACCAGCGAATAAATCTTCTTGTTAGAATCTCATGAGTCAAATCTTGAAACTACTAAAACATTTGTAAATATAACATCTGTAGTGTCATTTTTTTAAAAGTTGTCATTTTACTGAGGAAGTACGAGAGGGCTAAATGTAAATCTATTTTCCTATGTGTTTCACGCATTAACCGTAATCTAATAAAATTTCATTTGTCTAAATAAGCAAATTTTGGGGATAAAAACCTAAAGTAAAATTGATTGTTCTAAAGTAGGTCTTGAAAAACTTCTAATTTCTAATTTCATAACTACCTGCAAGTATCGTAACGTTGAATAAAAACAATCGAAATCTTATAAATTATGCGGTATACTAAGTACGTCCTCGTGGATGAGTCATGTTACTCCATAGGTAATTGCCATAACCCAGAGTTTGCCAGGATCGCTGACGACCATTTACCACCGATGGTGGCAATTACGGCAATTTTTACCATTTTTAAGTTTCCTCTCCCATATCCTTTCATTATTTTCTGAATCCTCTTTGTCTCAACAGCACAGCGCAGACGGGCGCCAATCGTATCACATTGATAAATTTACGGAATAGAGTTAAGGGGGTGTACGATAATAGCGTTATCAGGAAACGTCATATTAGTGGCTCGTAGGATAGATGGGCGACCGCTGCTGTAAACCTTTGTCTGATATACCTTTATCTTACTACCACGTTTTTTTCGCATTAATCTACGATTTTTTTTCATGTCGTTTACTTCCCATCTACCTTAAGGTAAATGTATTCCCTAGAAATGAAAACCTAAAAACTTCCAAAATGGAGGAGACATCAATTTTTTAACCAGTGGGGAAACATTTCGGTAGTGAAAAAGAGCCGAAATGTACACTGAGTTCAGTGATGATTTCGAAGAGGAGAAGAAAGAAAGATTTGAATGAGCAATCTTTCTTTTTCGACTTCTCTCCTGTTATATTCCTCGACACCTTTACGGCGAGTCTTAGAGAATATGGAAAGAGGCGGAGGCGAGGCGAAAGGCAGGGAAAGGACAGGATGATTTCAGGTGGCTCTCTTTTAAGCGCATAAGAGACAAACGTTGAAAAAGGGAAGCTGTCCAGGAGCAGGGAATGGTTGGGTGGGAGAGACGTGTGGGAGAGAAAAATGAAGCAGAAAACGTATATGTGGAAGTCCCTGATGAGGGAGTGATGCCCCAGGGAAAGCGGAGGAATCCCTTCCCGTTCCCGGACACGTGTCCCATCTCTTCCCCTTCAGATCCCATGGCCATCTATCCTTCACGTCACGGAACAACCAAAACACACACACACAACCACACGCTCTCTTCGGTGGTGGGCGTTCTCGAACTTCTGGTGGGTGTTAAAGGTGCTTCGCGAGTAATCACTAGAAGGGAAGGGATGATGGTGCGTAGGCGACCTTATATAAAATGTGAAGGGGAAGTGGTTCTTTTCCATCCATTGGTGATTTTCCGAATGTTCCCCCCCCCCCCTCCCCCTCGATCCTTTCCGAGAGCGACAAGAGATCCGAATTAGGCGCGAAAGCTGGACCAAGAATGAAGAGCCCATCCGGTCGCGTGTCCAAACCTCCCATTGGTCCTCCGGTGCTGGAGGCGCACAGATCGAGGATGTGCGGCGTATTTCAGTTTCCTAAGAAGGAAAAGTCGTCTTCCTTCACTGCGTTTCTCTCTTTCTCTCGATGTCGTGCCTGTCTCATCCGCAGAAGAATGTCTCATTAGGTTCGTGGAGAAAGAAGAGGAACCAGGGAAACGGGACACCTGTGGAGTTGGAGGGATGTCCTCATTTTTGCCCAGCAATTGTGCTGTTTTCTATCACGTACTGGTAGCTTAGGGTCTAGTAAGCTATAGCTCGTGAACTAGGCTAAGGAAAGCTTATTATTCACAAAAAAATAATTGCTTCGATTCAACTATTTCTAAAATATGTTCCTCTCAGAGAATTTCCTATATCTAATTTTTCTGCAAGCTGACTTTAATCTTGCGAACCATTTGCTACGTAACTTCTTCACAGCCATGTTGGGAACGCGTTCGTCATAACTGAAACGTTCCCGGGTTCGGTTTCCGGTGTATGCCCATGTGTGCAATATGACAGTAGCTCTCAGAGCACTTTCAAAAATACTACTAATACTCGTACTACGTACTATACTTCTACTCTTGCCGTTATTTTCTTCGATGATCGACCAATAACTTCTTTCTCTAATGAAAATATTTATATCAAATTACTTGGAAATGAGCGATTTATATCTGTAAGTCTGTTCTTTCTTGAAATCACTGTTCCAATTTCAACTGTAAATCAAAATCATATAGTATAGTGCAAAATAAAGAGCTCAGTACCGACATTAATTCTTTTAAAGGTCTTATAAAGTATCCTTACTTCATAGTATTAATGAAGTACCATTACTAAAAGGAAATCAATAAAATAAGAAATAGTGAATCTTGGGTTTGTAGATTTTAATTTTTGCTATTTTTGGTTCAAAATTTTCTGAATGAGAAGTATTTCAGTTGATTCTGAGTTTTGAAGGAAGATGAAACCTCACTTTTTCTTTGAAAGTAACAAGTAAGATTTATCATAAAAATTTGTTTTTTTCTGACAAGGATTATTGCTGTGGATTATTTTCTATAGTATTATTGATGTGACATCTAATTTATTTATTGATAATTTTCTGAGATTAAAGTATGTTTTAGAAAACCTTGGGAGGATTGATAAGCAAGTAAAAACCTTCGGCTAGCCGTATTCAGGTCCGCCAAGAACGGGTCCACTTGTATGATCTGTAGAAAGTACGAGTTTCAATGAATGCTGCAAGATTTTTCAAAAGAAGATAATTAGGTATCGCCGAGTATAAAGGTGTAGATCAAATTTTACTCGTAACTATATAAGTTCAGATCAAGCTGTAATTCAGAATAAATTAGCATAATATCCTAAATAATTATTCTTTTTCGATTCGATTCTCGCAACTCTTCGATACTTCCGTATTTTTTCTGCTTCATGAAACTCAGATTTGACCTTGGATTACGAATTCAGGTGGAGCTTTATATTTAGGTTGAAAATGTTGTCTTTACCAAATTTAGCTTTCCTCGTAAATTTTCTTATTTTACTTATCGTAGCCCCAAGATAATAAATTATGTTCATTGCATATCATAATGTGGTTATCCTCTTGACTCGATCCTCGTAACTCGATCATGTTTTATGTTTTCTTCTCCATTTCTCCAAGGAAATAACTAATAGTTTCCATCCATAATAAGTACAGAAATTTAATGAAAGTGTTTTTGGAGTTAACCTTCTTCAATCTCTATTCTCTTCTCTTGAAGCTACTTCAAATCTATTTTGCTAAACCGACGCTCCCAGTCTCGGTGCTTATTCATTATTTTTCTTTGTTCATTATGAAATACATTTTAGTGTTACAATAAAAGTGCTGAAATTTCTGAAAATTTCACATTCAGTTATGGAATGCAATTCTTTAAATTAAATTGTATACCTAATTGTTGGATATTATTGGATGGATCCAAGAACACTGATGTCGTTATCTTGTTTATACGTTTTCCACTTCGCTCATTTGAGCTGAGCTCCGGAGTAATTAATGTTTATTCCGTCAATTAATAACGGTTTATCGTAAATAAAAGAATCTTATCAAAGGCAGCATTTCAATTCTTGTGTTTTACCACATTGTCACGCAAGTCTTATATTTTATCAAATATGACACTCAACAAAATATTTTTTGTATTTTATTTATACCCTTTCCGGTATATATGCTTCTCTATTTTATTCATAGTCCATAGTCCCGCTAAGTATGTCTAGTATTTAAGTAACGTGTTATGTAAACTATAATAATAAAAGTGATATATATTTAGAGTTATATTTCCCGAGCTATTTTTCAACAAATGAAATTAAACAAGCCCTTCATCATCAATTACTGTCATCAGGATAAATGGCTCTTTTCTTGACCGCTACTCCCTGCATTTTCCCATCAGTACGCTCGACCATCAGAACAAACACAGGAATCATGTTACACAGGAATGTTGCGCACACTTTCGTCTTCATCTCCTTTGGTTGTGTGGGAAGACCTGAAAGAAGATCCCCAAGCAACGGCGTTCTACTCACAGTTCCGCTACTAAGTAACGACCCCTCTCATTTCCCCAAAAAACTCCTCACCTTTTAATATGCTGCTTACCAAACATTTCTTTCACACTCCAGGCGGCCGTTTTAAGCGGCCACATATTCCTGGGAATCATGCCCGTATTGGCTCAACTGACCGCGCGCATTGCTCATAATTTTTCTTGATTTCTGTTCCAGTTGTGTTTTTATTATTCCTTTCTGACGGCAGAAAATACTCAGATTTTGCGAGTTGGCACCCGCTGTGCAGTCTTGACTTTCGACGCGAGACAGCTCTTAAGGTCCTTAAGGAAGAAGGCGCGCCAGATTTAGGGTCTGTGGAAGGCCACGGAGGACGATGACTGCTACCTGAAAAGGGCTACTGCCATTTATGCCGATCCCAGTTATTGTTATCGACAGTTAATTCTGAACCGATAGAAAATTGCCAAGAAGGAGGCGATTTAAAACGAGGTTCTTTTGAACTCATCTCTAATTAACTTTTAAAATTCTATTTTGTCGTGATAAATGCAATAGATGAATAGTGATTGCAGAAAAACTTCACAATCTGATATTAATATAAACTCCTTGTCAGATCCTAGGCGAACTGCTTACTTCAAAGCCATCAAGGGGAGAGGAACGGACCTTCTGCACCCAGCAATGTGTATGTTTAACATTTCGCTCTCTCGGAATGTTAGCCTATACGTACTCAATCTCGCCTTTAATAAAGACCTTATTATTATTATTATTATTAAAGCGATCGAGCTGTTCCCTTCCGGGGTGACTACGTTCTTACATCCTCTTTAACTTCATTTTTCATAAAATTCTCGAAAATTTTTACTTACCACTGGGAATCGAACTTGCAAAAGCGATCCTGAATTCGATTCCCGGTGGTGGGCCTTATGTGCGAAATGATCTCAACTGTTGAAGTACGTAAATACCAATATTAGGGATTGAAAACTGTATCATCCAAAACTGTTCGTGTACCTACATTACTTGAAGATGTGTGGAATGGCGTAAGCAGAGTTCGTATTCAACATGTTAGAGAAAAATAATCCGAAAGATGGAAGATAATTTAAAAAATACATGATAGAACAATGCTCTTTCGCAATTTCATACGTTCAGGGTATTCAACAGTTGTAATAGAAATATTCTATACGAACGAGAAGATAGTTTGTGATGAATATCTAAACGAATTACTACAGAGTTGAGCATCAAGCCTCTCGTACCTTCGATAAAATAAGAACTAAACGTATAACTGTCCGTATTTTAAGAAAACGATAGTCTCTTTATAGCAGTAGTGCCATTATGTGGAGGCTTTTTACCTAGCTCATAAACATTTTTTAGCAGTATGGAAGAGACCTAAATATTGGGAGACCATTTGGGATTATTCATAGAATGATTGTGCTTCACTCACTTGGAAATTTTCCGCGTGTAACATTTTGGTTTAGCGAAGAAAGGAAGGGCAAACTACCTCTCTCCTCGTCTTGCCAATTAAGTCTCATTCCCTATCCATATCTATTTATAGTAAATGGTGGAGGTGATAAAGATTCAACCAGCCTTCGACGACTGATGACATTACAAACAGGTAGGGATAGAAGTGTAACAGATATTCTGAACAGCTAGCAGAATTTCCTTCTGTATAGATAGTCTAGAAACTGACAAATAATGAATTATGTGGGTGGAAATATATTTTTATTGATCCTATCAACAATAAAAGGCCAAGGTGGATATAACACACCTGCCGCACAGATAATTCATGATGTTGTACACGCTACCACCCACCATGATGCTGAATATCAGGATACAGCGAGGAAGAATAGGACGAATGTGTGAGAGGGGTCTCATAAAGGAGCGAGGGACAAGTAGCAGATAGGAGTTGTCTCCTTCTCTTCTCAAATCTCAACCCTCCACAATATTCACCCACCCACTCCTCCTCACTCCCCCTCACCCCATTCCCCCGTCTATAAGGGCGTGATAAACCGGCTTCGCTCCATATTTCAAACTCCTTTATTGAGGCTATGAGTTATGTGAAATCGAGGCAGCCTTCCGTCCCTTCATCTTTTCTTACCTTATACCTCTTCCCCTCAACTGACCATAATTCTTTTCTCCGCAACGCCACTCCCTCGTGACTCTCAAACGCCTGCAGCGCACGCGCAAGACTCAACATCCCCCGCTCTTATTCCTAGCGTCAATTTCCAGGTTGAAAAACAAAAAGAAAGAAGCGGAAAGAACTTCGGGATTGTGTTGTCGGCGTATATCGCAATCTTCGGTCCGCTCAAGGATTAGTTTTTTCGGCGTTCGTACGCCCTCGTTTATTATTTTCTTCTTCACGCCTTAAAAGAAATGTTCGTTTCGTATCTTTCCTTTCTCAAATGAAGGTTCACGTCAATAATGTTCCCTTAATGGCTCGCCTCAAATGTAGCAACCGTTCGATTGGTAACATTATCGCGCGGTATATATTTCCCTTATTCGGAATAGTGGCGAAACGTTTTGGGTGCCATATACCTAATTTTTTTTAAGTTAGTAGAGGGATACAATAATTTTGGATATACTCTTTGATAATCATTCCTATAACAAAATATAAAATGCTTGGATTTTCTATCATTTAATAAAGTTTTTTATCGTATAATTAGTTAATAAATCTAAATTTAAAAAATTCCTTATATTGCCTTTTCCTTTTTTTCTATTTTAATTTTCCCTTTTTAATTACTAACGCTCTTTTCTAATTATCCAATATATCGTTCTTTTCTCGTTTGTTTCTGAGATGTTATATTATTTATTACATAACTAAAAACGTCATCCAGTAGAAAATTCTGTATTCCTTTCTTTCATACTCTTTGTGAGAGATTACTCAATACCTTTATTTGTAAATGCATTATTTTAAACAGATTTTTATCAGTTAAATTCCTCTCTTTGGTAGTATTTGGTCGCTGCGAGCCGCAAATCAAATCATTCTAGATTCTTCTTTCTCCCATCAGAAGTCTGAAAGATCTTTATCCGCGATGCAACTCCTTAGTTTAGTTTCCTATTCGTAATCCGTAGGCCTATGACCTATATGTATGTGTTACTGATTCCGAGGTGCTACCGATTACTCCACACTGACTGTACTAAAGAGGAAATGTGGCAAATTAATTACTCTAAGACATTTCCCGTTGTGGGATATTTATTCTAGGCCAAACAAGAGAGCTCTTAATTTTATTTTCTGGGGAATATTGACAAACTTAATTAATGTATTTAGATTTCCTTCCCTAAAGAAATTGATGATGTTTTATGATCTTCAATGATTTTAATTTTCCATTTTAAAGATTTTGTTGTACAGCCTTTCCGTGAAATGTAAATATTAGCGGTCTAAGCATAAAAACGAAATTTATATATGTAAGTTAGCTGGTTTGTTTCCCCATTATGGATAAAAATAGTCATGGATTCATTATCGATTTTGGGAGCTAACAGGTTAAGGTTGTTAATACTCAACCTGTGTGAAAAAAAGGTAATGTGGCTAGGTATATACTATTTTCTCCTAACCTCCCTAAATGAAGTGGCTAAAGTCGGGAGGGATCTTCTCTACGACAAATGCTCGATGCTTTTTAAACACTCATATCTCTCCAGGCCATCCTCTCAAAATAGCTATCCGATAACAATTAAGAAGCGCTCCGCGTTTGCCTCTCATAAATCACTCCGAGATTCGCATTCCGAAAAACTCCCTCCAGTGCGAATCTTTAAATGTATGAGCTGACATTCCTTAATAGCCCGAGCAATACTGCAGATTCGCTCCCTCTTTGAACCCTCATCTCGTAACAAACCTCTTGGCCTCCCCTTCCTCAGAAACTTATCTGATGCGCCATCGAGTCCCATCCTCGCCGAGCATGTAACAAGTCATCTAATTTCCACCGATGCGAGCAATCTGCTCCGTTGTACGAGTAAGTCATAAGATCGATTCCCTCACTCCGCGGAGAGAATTACGGCGTAGGAGGGGTTCTGCCAAGGATTACCACCTCTCTAGTTTTCTCCCGGATACTCCGGCTTTCTTGGTTCGTCTCCGGTCTCCGGTTTTGGTCGACAGATCTCTGGTCTCTGGTCTTTCATTTCGGCATATAGTTCAAACTGCTAGTATACTTTTCGAATCTGAAGGATGAATTAAAAACAATTAATATACCTGATTTTTGCCAATTTTACATTAAACGACGGAAATGTCAAGTATGAGGATTATAATTTATGTATAAAGGGATCATCCTTATATAATTTCACAACCTTTTCCGGGATTTTTGACACTCCCTTCTCTAAATGTTTGTTGTTGTTCCTCACGATCACTGACACAAACTTTCACACACATACACACGACTATGTATTAGTTCCATAACTCATTTCAATATTACGTTCTATACGGTTACTTAAAACAATTGAAATTGTCCATGACCACGTTTCACAATCCTGTGAAGGTCATATACTCCGGTTTCGGGATACTCCTAATGCAATAATCTTTTGGAATCTTCGGAAGGTGGCAACCCTAGTTATGCACCGCGCGGGGGTCTGGGGAGTTAAAGGAGTGGGAGAAAATGGAAGAATGGAATGGGAGTAGTATGATGTGTTGGAGGGACTGCGCCACGGGCCACAGATTTCCGTAATACCGCGTGTGTGCCGTAATTGCCCATCTCCCACCTCCTCCATCCCTCCGGCTCCCGTAGGGTCCATTACACTCGTGACCTCTCACGCTCCTCCACCCACCCACCATTCCACCTCCCGCAACCTCTTCCCACTCTACCAGCCGATGGCCCAACAAACCAATCTCTCCTCTGATTCCGCACCCTCCTCCGCCTTCACAAATTGGAGGCCACTTTGTCAGGGATGACGTGATTATCTCCCAGTTTCGATCTGCTCACCGAAATGGCGTCTCGGGACGAGGATTTTCTCCCTCACGACCTTTTTTCTTACGCTCAGCAGCATTACACCGCGCTGATGTGGACTTCGCGCCTAGGGTTGCCGACCGGGGTATTTCGGACTCCGAGAAAAGCAATGATTCTCGTGGTTAAGGGTTTCAAATCACTTCCCGAGGCTATTGCTAAGTGAGAAAAACAGACAGTAAACGATTCAATTACGCAGATATTCCATTGGCAGCGCAAAATTCTCACAGAAAAAGTTGGTTTTAATTAAAATATGTAGAGTATATTTAAATTTGATTGTATCGAAATGAAAAATTCGATTTGTAAGAACATTTTATAGAACAAAAAGCGGTATCCTTCATTATGCTTTAGAAAATAAATCGTCCTAATTTCTCTTCTTCAACCAGAGTCTGAAATCTTAAAGACCGAATTAACAAGCGTGACTTCGTGGAATTTCGCACACATTTTTCAAAGGAAGAACTGAATATATTCCACCAAAGATTTATTTCCACGACCAGTTTCGTCATCGAGATGATCAGAAGATGTCATCTAGATGACGAAACTGGTCGTGGAAATAAACCTTTGGTGAGATATACTTAGTATTCTATCTTTGGAAAATGTCTTAAAAACGCATTAGAATGTAGGTACATTTTCGTATTTTCAATCCCTTAAAGAGATCAAAGTAAGGCATTTATAAACCCATAACTGACGTAACGCAATAAGGAATACTTTAAGGTACATCGAAGAAATCGTCATTTTAATAAATTATCTAACGTAGTTAATGGAAAATATCAACAGAAAAGGGTTCCTATTCAGATTATACAGCTCGAGACGAAAATCTCTGGAGTAATGTCTTTTGCTTGGCAACTCTATACGTGCCACATAATTCCCCTGAATCATAAATCCCCACTTTTGACCCTCCTCACGTCGACGGTCGGAGTCCGTACGTGTGAACTATCGTTCGCAGGCTGTATTTATTTTCTCCCGATTTTCCGCGAAAGGGTATGGAATCGGGGGTTGAAGGCCCCGTTCGGCGAATGGGAATTGCGAAAATTTCTCGTCCGTCGGGTGCCTTACTCCGTCACAGCTCGGTTCCCATTTTCGCGTCGAACCATGTCAAGTGTCTCGTTAACGGGATGTACCGGTGCGCCACAAATCAAGCTTCATAGCATCATCGGAATATAAATTACGCGCTTATGGAGGGAATAGTCGGTTCGAGCCGCTCCTAAACACTTCCCCTCGGAAAATTGATCGTAATTTATAGGACGAGATTCGCTAAAATGTTGCGTCTACGTTGCCCCAAAAGGAAACAGTGACGATTTTGAAGGGATTCTTCGAAAAATAGTCGGTCAGTTTTGGTCAGATTCATTGGAATTGGCACGGGTAAGAATTTTTTAGGGAATGTGTGGGATTTGTTAGGTTTATACGGAATTTAAGAGCATGAAACTTGATGGTATTGTGGATGAGCGAGTTTTCCTCTTTTTTTATAGTTATTTAACCCTTAAGTGAAGTATTCTAGAAAATGAATTTTACATTCAACTAGTAAGCGTCCCCTTCAAGCATGGAACTTATTTTAAAAATATATCTGTTTTGGTTTGTACGTATCTGGTATTCCTAAGACAACCTTTGGTCTTCAATAATATAATTATAGCCGGTAGATGGTTTGATTGATGAGATTTGTATTTAGTATTCATTAGCCCATAATTAAATGTATGAAGGACTATTTTGTCAATTGTTATCGTGAAGTCAACATTCATAAATCTTTCGCACACTTCAACTCTAAGCCATGAAATTTGTAAGAAAAAAATACTATCATCTCGTAACCGTTAATTCTCCTTTTAAATTCCAAGCGTATTCTTGTAGAGTAGCAAATTTGCTGTTAGGGTTTGGTAAACGCGCCCGTCAAGCAGCATGGAATTATCATAACTGGATACGCAACCTAGTAACACCCTTAATTCCGAAAAATTACAAACTCGATTTCGTGGAACACTATGCAGCTCGTAGGATTTTATAAGCTCACAGCTTTAATATTTCTTTTGCGTTCAAATATCCTTCGTCTTCCAACAATATCCCCTTCTTCTAACCTAAGTATTTCTCCGTCGTGTTGATCGCGACAAATTAACTTATAAATGTCCTTTGGTAAATGGGGTTCATTCCGACATGGCCGTATGTTAGTCCTTGAGATTTGTGCATCGTTCTTAGCATGTGCTGGAATCTCAAAAAATTACCCCATCTACTTGATGTCTGTCGTTAGTGACTATCATTACTTCTTTATAGACGTATAACCTCCGTGTATTTATATGGGATAATGCCCGAGCTCAAATTCAACAATCGCCTTAGTCGCCAAGGTTTATTGCAGCGAAATTTTACAAATTCTCCGTATAGTTTATAAAAATTCTCGCAATTAATCTATATCAATATTTTACGACTGAAATAAGAATCTACGATTATTTTCCTTTCTTTAGCACTTGTCTCGATTTCGTAGGTCCATTATTTCTAATTTAATTTTGACAAAGAAACATAATTTGCAAGATATGCATACTTACGTGCGTTTATTATGGAAACCTATTATGGGCTCCTGGGTTTGAACCTGAGCCTTCTGAGAGATGTGAATAGTTTTCTTGAGACTTTCAGCCTCGTAGAGACGTATGGCAGTTTGTTCCTCATCTCTACATCAAGCAGTTTCTGAGATAGAAAGGGTGACGGACGGACAGGCACATATTTTTACATATATGATGATATTGAAAAAATACTGACAATGAGAGTATAAGGAAGTAATTTTACATTTATACTAGAGATGGGTTAAAACAAGTTTTAATATTTTTAATAGCCTAATTTTTGATTGTAAAAGGAGACTTCAATTAGAAATATTTTTCCTTATGAAATGATTTATGATGTTATATACCAAATACTGAATGATTAATTGGCGGAATTTCGCTGATATACGAGCTCGTATCTCGAAAGAACATACAAAATATAAAGTTGATGCCGAACTTAAGGTAATACCAAATTTAACGTTTCAAGTTACTCTCGACATCAAGTCGGAACTTCAAAGTATTATCTATCTCGTTGGTAGGGGTAGTGTGGCTGCTTGGAAACTGCTGCTCTTTCCAAAATATCATTGAATTTAATTTATGAGAGGAAGAGGTAGAATAGAGAAGATTTCATCGTTGAGAAATATGGTAAAATCTCCATTTTTACAACCTATTGGCTTATTAGAAGTGATGAAAGATATCAATTTCCCCAACGGGTGGGAAGCAACATAATTTCTAAGGAAACCTCTAACCTCAAATTGCGTCAGTGGAAACGGTAATATTTATTTCATTGATGTTTTTAAGAACAAATGATGGCCTTTTGTTGATGATATATAGTCTAAACAATGGTAGGTGCCGTGATGATGGATGCATCCCATGAACTCGCCATAAATGCTCTTGATTGCTGCTATCTTTTACGTCAGTCCCCAGACTCTGAAATGTCGTTACGCTTGCTTCACGGCTGATGACGGCGCATGCCACTTTCCTCCTCGAAAAGCCATTCGCTCCCGTATTAGGTAACGAAGCATTTGGAGATGGCAGCGCAATGCCTCCCACTTCCAGGAAATCTCCCTTTTCCTTTCTGACTTCCTCCTACCTTTCCAATGTCCCTTTCCGATTTCATCGTATTCCAAGAAGATCTGAGTTGCGAAGTTTCTTCGGCGAAGTATTACTTTCACCGTATTTTTAGAGTTTTGGGGTTTATTGCTGTATGAATCTCAGTTCTCACGAAATTTTCCGAGATTCAGCTTCATTCGTATTCATCGCGCTATTTGAAAGGGACATAATTGGTTAAAGCAGGGGCATACAAGCTATGGCCCGTCTCATACTTTCATTAAACCCGGTATTGATAACATGAATCAATCATGATGATTTAGCGATAAGCAATTTTATATATTTTAAAATTAATAAGAATTTACCAATCTTCACTTAATTCAATTCAAAGTAACCAATCAAAGACAGATTATTATTCTCGTTAAACACATTAAGAGTGTGTCTAATAATATGATGGTTCGATGAAGTTTGTAAATGAGACAATTTTCGGAAAAATGTGTTTAGTCCTTGAAATGCGCTTACATAATTGTGGCCGACCGACCTCTTTGTAACGTGTTGTCCGGCTCGCCGAGTGTGAATTTTTATCACACTTATCAGGGATAAGTCTACAGTTTAGCTATCCTCTTATAAGAACTGCACTTCGAAGAAATTATACTGTAGTTTTATTTAGTAATGGCGACCATAAGCAGGATAACGAATATGCTATTTGATTATGTTTATGTGATTTGTTTATTTTGGCCTTACAAAAATCATTTCTTACGTAAGGTCATGAGCAAGTATGTATGTCACTTTACGTTCTATTTCTTTGATGATAAATTTTCTGAGCAAGTTATGTCATCATTGGCATTTTTCAAGCATTTGCATAAATTATACACTTATATGCTACAAGTAACGATAAATTTATCAAGATGAAATGTATCCATAAATAAATTGCGAATCAACTTCTTGATTTGCCAATCGAGTTTGAGTTTTAAATATCTCTTATTTTTAAACTCAAAAGGAAAGTTATTGAGAGGAAAGTTACTGCATGATGTATTACGTTCTCACTTTTATGGAAGTGAAATGAGATAATGGCAAAAATAATGAGCGTTTGCGTGTCAGGCTCGATGAAAAGCAATATTCATGAGGGAAGGCAGCGAGTTCGAGTGGTTGAGCAACACCTCTTTACCGTTTTGAATGTGCGCATATATTCATAGTTAGTGAGGCTGGATTCCGGTGATCTTACTCCACTATGAATTCGCAATTCGTTAATTCGATGTCTAATGTGCAGCAATTACGGAGCTTATTCATAGAGAAAAGAAGTCATTTTCTATTCAACTGCTTAGAAGGAAAAACACGCCTCTGATTGGTCGGGGATCCAACGGAAACTTTCAAATGGAACGCCGAAGAATTAATCGATAAAAGGAAGAGCGAGTGTTTTTCAATTTTTGCGATTGACAGCTTTTGGGAGGGATGTTCAGCCTACTTAATTGCAATTTGACGGCTAATCGTTCGAGAGGAAGCAGCGATCGAAAGGAAAATATCATGCCAACTAAAGAGGACTTAATGAGCCCTAGTCCCTCATGCTTGCTCATCCAATGAGTGTAGATGTATAATTTAAGGCTGATTATGTAAGTGTGCGTTGGACCGAGATCTGGCCTTAGGATGAATCAGTTGGCCTCACTTTAAAATATTAAAATGTTTCCCAAATTGCCCGCTTTACATTTACGCTCCAATCTCCTCCGCTAGAATGAGTTATGGGCTAAAAAATTGAGGCACAGTACCCCTTTTACCTCGTAATTCCCCTCGAATATTCTATCCGGTCTTACTCCGTGATTAGGGAAGACCGATTGAGGGAGACAGCAGGGGGTGGAGGAGGCTGTTAGTCCCAATTTCGCTATTTGTATTGGGGATATGGTCCGGACTCCTTTTGTGCTTTTTTCTTAATCCTTGCGATAATAGTCATCCACTTAATGAGACCGGTCGGACTGGCGACAGGCATGTAAGGACCATTAATATTTTTAGGGCATCGTTTAACTTCCTACTGGAACGCAACCTTCATTTATTCAACGAGCTCGTTTTGTCGTGGAGTAACACCTGTGTGTTTTTATTGATTGGAGTGATTACGGTAAGTGAACATTTTTATGTTTTAATCTAAGCGAAATCGCTCCGTTTAAGCGTAGAATAGCTGGAGATACATTGAGTAATTCAACGGCGAAGTTTTAAGCGTGTGGAAGTGAACGACCTCACCAGCGAAAATTAAGATGCTGCGATGTAGAGAAGAACTCTCTTTGAATGGTTTCTATTGGCAGAGTAAAGCATGAAAAAACGAGATGTCATTTTTGTAATGATATCTCTTTAAATAAGGGCGAGATTGAGATGTATAAGTCTGTAGTAATAGTATCGTTTTGAGTGCTTCAACAGTTGAGGTCAATGCGCACAAATGAACTTCAACCCGGGACCGCTTTCACCAAAGTTAAACACAAAGGAAGGCCTTATTAAATTTTTCCTACATCTAAACCTTTGTGTTAGAAAATGTAAAGAAAGTGCTTTTTGGAGTTCAACAAAAGAAAAAGCAACAAGGAGGAGGAAATATTATTCGGGTTATAGAATCTTTTAAGTCTGCACTTGGGATGAAAGTGAAACACTGCAGGAAACACCCATGATAAGTGAGAATCCTACGAAACCTGCAGACATTTTCAAATAAAATGGAAACACAAGTTGCATGTATAATTTAGTATCTCCGAAATATAGGTAAAATGGCTTTCTTGCTAAGAAATGTACACCTTTTCCGGCGTATTGTATATTCGAAATATTCACGAGATTTCGCACATTTTTGTCGCTGATAATGTCTATGTTGCATTTATACTATTTCAGTTATGGTGGAGAAAACTAGAATCATCGTATAGTAGATTGAAGCTGCAATTTTATTAAATCGTTGAGTAATTGCTATAGGATATTCGGGTAATAAAGTAATCTATTAATTCACCTGATAAAATCTATGATATATATTTTATTATTAAATTATTTATTTAATTAATTGCTTAGCGATACAGTCAGACGACGTCTGGTGGCAGCGCAAAAGAAACACAATACAATCAATAAAATCTATCTACGTTAATATAATTATTTTCATATACAAAATTTTTACAATTTATAACAGGTTATTTACAATATCTTCTCCCGTCTGTCAGTAATAAGCTTTTATACATATAAATACAGATAGTTCCAGAGTTATTATTTTTTTTAAGAAAGAGCAATACTTTAAAATATTAAGATACAATTATACCCACTATATTTATTACTTTACATTATCATAATATACTTTTACACATTCGTCTAAATTCCTTGCTGGATTTCGGTAGGGGATTGTAGGCTTCTTTAGGTAACCTATTCCGTTCCTTTACCCCGTTTAGAAATGAATACTTAGCCACATCTGTCTTTTGCATTCTTAATATTATCTTTTCATTATGATCGCCACGAGCAACATAATTTGGTTTCTCCAATCTGAAATTAAGCTCTTTCCATGCTTCGCCAGCGTTTTTTACTTGAAAAATTCCTACTAACCTATTGAATTTCCTCCCTTTTGCTAACGAATCCCACACAAGAATTTCTAACATTTCTGTTACGCTATCTTCTCTATTATGTCTGTCTAATACGTACCTAGTCAACAGGTGATGCTGGCCTTTGTCAAATGCTTTACAAACAAAAATCTACGATTATGCCATCTACATCCTTTTGCTTGTCTAACGATTCTGAAATATCCTGACATAATTCTAATAGCTGCGATTCACAAGAATATCTTTTTCTAAAACCATGTCGGTGTACACTCAGCCACTTATTTTCATTCCAAAATTTCCTGAGATGATCCGCGACTAGTTTCTCCATTGTCTTACATACGACCAAAGCTGACCGGTCTATAATTTTCAACGTTTATTTTAACACCCTCTTTATGAATCAGTATAACCGTTGCCTTTTTCCAATCTTCAGGAAAAGAACCACTATTTAAGATAACTTGAAATAAAACCTTAAGGTATGGAACAATTTCAATCTATCCTAGTTTTAGTAAGTCCCCTGATATACTGTCTGGACCGCATGATTTGTTATTTTTCAATATTGGTAATTGTTTTCTTATCCCTGCATTGCTAATTATGAACGTCTCTGATAGTGATATCCCTTCATTACGAAAAAAGTAACTGTTTCTAATTATGTTTCTATTGTTACCGTCAATGCCGACTTTCTGTGAATCGACTAAAACGTTTTTGTACACGCTAGAATGCCAGTTATTCATAAAATTCGCCTTTTTTTCATTATTTCTCCTTTCTGATCTTTAATTGCAATAATCTTCTCTCTGTTGTCGCGCTTTCTCCTAAGATACTCGAAGAAATTTCTATTGCCATCCTTGCCTAATATTTTTATCAAACATTTTCCTTTGGCCTTTCTTTTTTCCTCGTTAAGCAATTTTCGATTTTTTCTGAAAATTTCCTTACTATGTTAGTTTAAATTTCTTGTTTTAAGCACTTTTCTAAGTTTCCTTTTCTACCCCCTTATTTCTTTATTATAATAATCTGGATTTCTTTTAAGTAACTTCTTTGGTAAGTATTACTTTAACCCTTCGCTATGTATGAATTTAAAATTTATAACATTTCCTCAACACCATGCCCTTTCCTGTCCACAAAGAAATGTTAACTTTAAGATATTCTTGAAAACCTTTTACATAAGCTTTCGAGTGGATCTCATCACAAGAGTTATTTAAATTTGGAAAGTTCACAGCAATCAATATTTTCAATTTTTATTCTTCTCTGTATCTAACTCCCAAACGCAGTTCGCTTTATCCTTTATTGTCGTTGGGCGTTGTCAGCTTCGCCTAAAAGACGAAATCTAATATCTGTTCCCAACGTAAACTTGGCGGAAATCACTGAATATAAAAGAAGATAATACAAAACACATGTTCGGCCTTCTCCGATGTGCAATATATTGTAACTCGCTTGATATTACTTAACACGAGGATAGCTTTTGTCGAAAGAAGTTAATTTCTTCGTAAATTCCCTCATCGGGTTACGAATTTACGGCACGTTAAAATTTTTGTTAGAAATTGCTTCTATAAAAATCAGCAGACACTTAAAATCATGGATATGGGAGTTTAGAATTTTGTGGTTTGTTCTTTTTCAATAAATGGGCTGTTATTAAAGTTTTATGTGTGTACGTTTTTTGGAACTTGCACCAAAATTAATCCTACGAACCCTTACTTTTCAGCCCGATAAGTAGTTCATTCGGCTTTAATTTATCGTATCCAGCGTTCAGTTACCTAAGCTCTAGGCTAAAATTAAGAGAATATATCTATTGATGTACGACAATCATTCTGTAGTTTTTAATACATGGTTAAGAAAGTAGTTTCCAGGTAAACTTTCCTTACTAGAATTACCAATCTTACACGGGGTACGTTACGGTATGTACCGTGATGTTTAATGTTATACGCAAGACTGTGCTCTTCTGGTAAACACGTACGTAAGCTTTCGTAATTTGGTGAAGAATTCGTAACCTAACACATTAATTAAAAAATTCAAATATTATTAAAATTACGTAATAAGTATTTGCTCACTCCATTCTAAGATGTTAGATAAGAGACTCCAACATATGACGCCCGCATACCCGAAAATTCCGAAAATCTTTTACGTAAAAATTCTTCAGTATAAACGATAACAGAGAATTAACCAAATCGTTCTCCTTTCTTTCCAAACTCTCTACTTAGCCTTAAGCCACTCCCTCATCAATCAGAGAAAAATTCCTCGACCGTGTCGTTTTTAGCGTGCGCGCCCGAACACGTGTGAGCGAGAGGCTTAATTCTGTTAAATTATGGATTTTAAGGCAGGAAACATGATAGGTGACGCCCTCGCACAATCTGATCAAAAGTTACGCGGTAGAAACTGCCCTGAGCCCACGCACCTCCAACGACGTCCAGGCGATGCGGTGTCATTTCCCGAAGACAAGAAAAAATGTGCCCGGTAATATCCCGATGTTGTTTTTCCAAGTAGATCGCCGTGAAAGTTGTTTCGAAGGAGCCCCACTCGAGGTTCATCCACCGTTATTTCAACAAAAACGTGAAAAAAGATTTAAAATCGAAATATTTTACCGTAGTTCTAGAACAAGTGCGGTAACATATCACATTGTACGATAAAAAATGTATGGTATTCAACTATGTAAATGAAAAAATAAGTCTAAATTCGTATTGAACTGAAAGAAGTTTACGGAAAACTATACAATGAATTTATTTTAATAACGGTCAAATTTAATTTTACAAATTTTGTGCTGCAAAATTTATTTTATTTAACGAGTTAGTCCTTTACATAAAATGAGTGTAAACAAATTGCGTGTTTGTTTTCGAGTAAGAAACTTATTTAAGTATCTTTGCTTGAAAGATAAATGGAGTGACTGGAGCATATTATTTTCATTATTTGTCAAAACTTCTTTACTTTGTAGGCGTGAAAATGAAGTGTTACAGGGTTGAAAGCTATTTTACAATAATATCAAGTATAATATAGTAACAATATCAGTACTCAGTAATACAAAACCATTCAAAACTTTTCAATACAGCATATACACCGTTAAAGCACGAAATATTTTCTTTACATTACGGTACGTGATGAATTCTTAGTTTTTAGAATTCACTCCTTTATACAGTTACTGTTATCTGATGGAGCAGAATCGATTTTTATTTTGAATTCAATAATCGAATCGAATAATAATCTCAACTCCTATCTTAGTAAATGGAATATAAAATTTGTCATGAAATTGATATGTATTGCCCGTACTTCGTGGAAATCGATGTAAATCGTAAGAGACCTAGGACATACGATTCTTTTAAATCGAAAGAAAAAATAAATAAAAATCTAAAGTGTAAGAATGGAGAAAACGTTGTAACTCTATTTTGCGCGAAACTGAAAGAATTCCCGAGTTTACCATAAGCCCCCAAAAGAGCCTCGCCCAGTCCTTCCTTGATCCCATCCCTTTCCTTTCCCATGCCCACTCATCTCGACCCTCATACTCCCAAAAGGTCAAATCACGATTTTCGCATGCATTTTAAATCTCGTGGGACAAGACGAAAATCGGCGAAGGAAAGATAACAAGAGAGGCCTCACTTAGTATTTCTGCTAGAGTTGCATTCTCACATATATTAGGCACACGCAAAAAAATTGCAAAGATCCGCCACAGTAATAACGGAATCGAACCATCTCTGATTATCTCCCTGCGAAAACTATCAACCCCTCTTGTCATTAACACTTCAATTTTCAAAATACAATCCATATCGTATCTTTCAAATGATGATCTATAGTTTCTTCCTAGATAAATTGTGATTAAATCAAATGATATTTGCTATGAAAAATAATAAAATAAAATAATTAAATGATATTTGCTATGAAAAATGTCACTACTAATTCTATATCATCACAGGTTTTTATGATGTGTTGTAATTTTTTCTCTATATTTCTTACATTATTTCACATAATATTTCCCTTCGTATGTACTTGTTCTGTATTATTGGTAGTGCATTTTATTTATGCTATATGTATTGTGATTTTATTTCTATGTCATGCGGTATCTGATTTGATATATTTTGTCATTACTCTTAAGAATTCAGTGCACATTTTTAATGCAAACTTTTAGTGCACATTTTTCATATACCCCTTCTTTGAGTTTTATTTTTCTACTGTGGATACTTGGTCCTAAGCTTCAATAAGGTTCATTAGAACCACAAACTAATTTTCTCCTGTTCTATTGTGGTTAGAATTGTTTTATACTCTAGTTTTATTTGAGGGCTGAAAGCGGATTAGACTGATTTGTTAGCCTTTCTAAATATCTGAATCTCGCACAAATAAGGACGTTGTTTATTTATATACCGATTGATTGATTGCTTCTTTATGGATTTATTTATTTACTCGCTGCCTGTTTGTTCGCCTCTTTACCCCAAGAAACTTTTGAAATGAAGAAGTTTATTCACTTGCGTATTGGTTTTGAGCCGAGAAGGATTAGATGTCTCCGAGTCTAATGCGCGACAAGGGTCTTAAAATCATCCAAAAGTATAGAGAACAGGATGGTTTGGACAGCGTTCGAAGGAGTTTAGAGGGGGGAGGTTTATTTTTACATTCATTTTCGTCGAATGCCCTTAACACCTTGGATATGCATATTAGTCTTTTACGTCCCTCCTTGATCGTCTCTTACTTTTGGGTGGAGACAAAGGAATGACGGGATTGAAGGCGATTTTATACCCATGGGGTATCACTTTCGACAAAGGGAAAAGGTATGCTTATGGCCATCGCATGATTTTTATTCAAGCGAAAGTGAAAGCACTAAAAAAACTTGTACAAGACGGGGATTTCACTTATATCAGGTGGAAAATTCCAATACACCCACAACTATTTCGCCTTAGCATTGTCGCTCAGTTTTGATTAAGATAAACTAACGGCATAACACAGGTGGAGGGTACTTGATAAAAATGAATTGTTAGAAACAATAAGTTTCATCAGCCTATAAGGTTTAATATCATGCTAATTAGAGTCAAACAACAGTAATCCCACATGATCACCGGATTTTAAAATAAGTGAACGATCTTAAATTCCTGGAATATCAATCCAAGCAATTATGCCGTGGGTTTGGTTTCAGTGATTAAGCGGCTTTTATAAATTAATTTCAATTTATAATTCCAGAATTTTAATAATAAGCGTAACAGTTTTCCTTCGTGGTTGTCGTAGTATGAAATGCACTGAGGTAGAATAATGCGGATAATTATATTCATTTCGTCTCTCTTGATTCATTGCTATAAAAAGGGTTATTCACAAGCTCATTGTGCTGCATTACGTGTATCTGTGCTGCTTATAGCTTTCTGTCTAGCGAGAAAAGCAACGGCCAAGTATTTCATTCCTCACTGTTCCTAGTAAGCGTCATTCCCTCTCGATTGTGGCTTGGATGAAGATTTAACCAACCTCTGGGCCTGTGACGTACTGGTAATTTCAGTGTCACAGACACATTTCCGTACTATAAGTAGACATTATTTAATTTCCTTTGACAGAAAATTCTTCGTCTTTGTGTCCATTCCATTTTTATGTCTTTCTTATGAAAATCCATGAGCTTAAATAGATAATACTGCCGGTCCGTAATTCAGCTTGACTTTTTATAACATATAAACAACTAAGATCACTGCAAGGCTGACGAGCTGACCCAATAACTACGCATCTAGTCATCGTACAAAGTAGCGAAAAGCCGAAGTAATATCTCACTAAAAATAACGTTTATTTACACGAAGCTCTTCAGTTGATTATTATGAAGGGTACCTGTAATTGCTTCTAAAAATTTCACTTTTTTTAACTCGAATTCAAAGAAATGTTTAGAAGTAATATTACGTTCTCCATGGAAACTGATCAACATTATAATGAGAATCCATTAACGGAGAGGTCGAACTGTTGAGGAAACTTGAAAATGAAGTAGGAGTATGTTTTAATGTTAAGACTTTTCACGTTAACTTTGGTGATTGTTATGCATGACTATCTGAACGATTTTCTTTGTCAAGGGAGAGAAAATGGATTTCACAGATAGCCACGCTTAGTTCGCAACAGAAACCCTCATAAGACGGCTTTTCCTTCCATGAAGGCATATTCGCTGATTCGATGATATTTTCCAGTGAAAATATTGAAATAAATTGGCTCATTTCACTTCACAAAAAAAATTAAATAAAGTTTAGAAGTTAATAAGTGGATTAGGTCTTTGCTCCAAATTCAAAGCAGCCTCAAAAGGTAAATTGTCAAAACCGATACCGATACCTAAAAAATTGATCTGGATTTCCTTCAAAGGAATATTTTTCTGCTAGACCTCGACAGGTGGCCGACGATGTTCCGTAGCCCAAATTTCCAGTTAATTAAACTATTTATTCAAACTTATTCGTTCTCGACGGAAAATATACGCATCACTGATAAGATCTGGAAAATATTCTTGGAAAGTTTCCAGTTTTACGACGCTCGCAAAATTTTAAATGTTGATCCCAATTTTATAAGAAAATTAAATATCACTTACAGCTCAGATCACGGTCCATATATGCAACCTTTACTGCCAAATTATTCAGAATATCTATATTCGACACGGTTTTCCCTTCAGACCTATAAAGTCCTCCAAAAATAACATCATCATGACGCTAAAGAAACTGTTATTCCGTTTCTCGTCGCCTTTGATAAATATTAATGAGTTCTTTTTCTTAAAGCACAACCTCTTCCTTGCGGTGAGTCGTTCAGACTTACCCAAATCCCGTTTTTTACGCCTTATTCATTCCGTCGAATCACCATTGCGTTCATCAAGGGCGAAATTTAACTAAACCCAATATATTTATTTCCTTTTCCCACCAACCCCTCGATGCCAATACGGATTCCATTGACGGTGATTAACCCAATCTCTAGGTTTCGATTATGGCACCCATACCGGTTATAACCAAAACCGGCTTACCGATTTTTACGTATATATTTCCCACGGAGATAATACCGGGTTTATGCTTGCTTAATCGTTTTCTGAAGATTTTAACAATGCTTAAAACGTGGCCTGTAAGTGTAAACACCGCTTATTTGATACATTATTTGAGCTAAAAAGCTAGAAAAACCTAACCTATTCTTTCCCCTCAGCAACATAAAATTTGAACCTGCTGCCTCCTTAGAGCAATTAACCAAATTTGATCATCCTTGCATGTAGATATAAATTCTTCTTCTTAATAAGGACAACAGCGACAGCGATTACCCCTGGGTCTCAAACCCAGGGTTGCGCAGTGCTAAAATCTCATTGAAATGTTGCTGTTATCAGCTCATATTACGTAGTGAAACGAAATAAGCTTTACAAAATAACTAGCCCCAAATCAATGCAGATAAATCTCGGCCTGCTTAAACACTATCCATGTCACTCAAAACTGTTAATGTTGAGATTTATTATGATTTATACTCTAAAGAGGATCTTCGCATTTTATTTTTGTTGTTTTTTGCGTTTAACTTCACATAGTATAATTTGTACATTGTAAAATGTACATTCTTGTATACTTAGTACATAATTTTATCGTCTCATCTGCTATTTTCTCGGTATGTGCAATAATTATGTTGAATTTATACATTTGAGGGCTGAAAGCGGATTAGACTGATTTGTTAGCGGATTTGTTACTTAACACAACAATAACAGAATACTCAGATTTTCAAATTCGTGGTTTGTGAATGTTCGAATCTTCACAACATTTTACCCTATCGTGCTTCATTGAAAGGAAGGCTTTTCATTCAGCAATTTTTCCTTTTCTCCTATACTTAGAGGGTCTCCGTTATCTCGATTGAGACGCTAAGCACCAAATGGTAGGGAAGCGACCATGGGAACCTCACAAATACCAAGGGGAGTTCTTAACCCTTAACCTTCTCGTCAGCTCGTCATCGAAGTCGTCGTGAAATGCGAGCTAAAGTGTTCTTTTCCGTCCCACTGCCCTCATCCTCCCTCCGGCAACAATGCGAAAGGACCAGAAATTCCGGAATTGATCGTTGCAACACCTTCACGTCCTCCACTCAATCGAGCAATTCCTCCTACCCATAGGCCGATCTCCCATCCACTTCTACTCCTGCCAAATTACCGGATCTCTCTTGCCACCAATTTTCCTCTTCCAAAGGTCCTCGCGATTTTCCGAGTCCTCTCTCTGCCTCCTTACCTTTCCTTCATTTTAACCTTCCACTATTTCCGTCACACTTTTCTGGATGATGAATGCGTTTAAGATTTGCCGTTTTAGTAATATATTACGAGTCGGGTTTGAATGTGCGATGAGTCTTCCGCGGCTTTATTCTGCGCTTGTTGTTGTCTCTGGCAATTTATTCTTTCCCGTGTGGATTTTTATCTTACGTACTTGGATCCGTAAAAGTGTTAATTGAAAAGTGCGCGTCAATTGGCAATTGCTTGCGTGGCCATTAACATCTACATCTATGTATGTGCCCCGAAAGTTTAAATCTTCCTTTTTATGTTCCTCATTCATGGGCAAAAAAGTAAGCATTTTTTTATTCTTAGCTGGATTGGCTACGCAATTGTGCTCATGCAATCCTTTGATTTTTATATGTAATTCTCATTTAAACATCTCCCATTGCTAGGATTTAATGTCAATTGATTGATAGATTACCTCTTAATTCTGACGATTCGAAATGGCGGTTTTTGTATCGAGTCCCGTATCCATTCCTTTGTCTTGTATGAATTCATTTTTTACATTTCGAATATTAACACACTGTTGTATACACAGCGGATGCAGAGGGGAAGTTATTATTGTGATCACCACCATAAAAAAATTACCAAACCTAATTTTTGTAAGGTATAGCAAGGAGCTGATACTGAGAGCTAATAGCTGAGTATTTTTAATATAAATGCACATCACGACTATATGTAATTTTAACAGGTAGTTGAATAGATTTAAGCACTAATAAAATTGTTGCTTAGGGATAGGTATATGAGGTATTATACTAAGCTGGTCCACAATAAGTTCCTAGATCGGTCCTTGGCGCACGGTGCAATATAATTTGGGGTATTTTTGGCGGAATAGAGACAAGGAAAATATCTTGCATTTAACCTATTCTCTAGAATATATAAGAAAGATGTCTGTAATTTATTTTGATCGCAGAAACAAATTTCTGTGGTAGGAAAATACCTAGAAAGAGAAGTGGGCCTGAAAAACCTGCGAAAGGTTAAGAATCCGAAAAAATACTAATTATAGCATTGTGGATTTTAAAAATTATGAACGTATGTGTATATGGAAAAAAGGCCAAAAAGAAGGGAAATATTTTAGGTCCGTAAGAGTAGTCGCATTAGCAGTAAATCTTAGATATTATAAACTCCTTCGAAGTTGTCATTCTTTCGCTGAGATGAGCTTGAATATTCAGCTATTCCCTCGCATGTTTAAAGCGAGAAAGCAGGATTTCGTAAGCGTTTTTCGTTATCTTCACGATCAATTCAAGAGTTTTGCGACACGTCTCGCGTCAGTACGTCTTCAATGTATGTACCGCCGCATTCACAGCCACGGGGCAGATCGCCTCGTTGGCTCCCAACCCAATGGCTGGGATGGGGGCATGGGTGAGAGCGCGCTAAGGGAGACTGTGGAGGAGAAGAAGAAAGTGGAGGGAGGCGCCGTGGGGAGGGAGGAGTAGCTGATGAAGGCGTGGAATGATGCCCCCTTTTTTGCGCCTTCGGCTGGGCCGTATTCTTTCCTCGAGCTTTTACCTTCCCTATACTCTCGTCTATTACCTATTTTCCACTCTATTACCCATTCCTAACCTCTCCCCAATTTCCTAACAACTCCACTCTCTCCTTCCCTCATGTTTTTCCCGCATAGATACCCGTAGATAGCAAATTAATAAAATTTCCGTATTATTTGTTATTTGAAGTCCTTCATAGGATCGATCACCTCAACAATAGTCCTTTCTGGTCCATGTCAATCCTTTTCCTCAGCGGGTTTTTTGTTTTCATTAAAACTCCTCGTTTTTTGTAACCAGTTTTGTAAATTTTAGTCCAAATACAAATTAGAGAGGATGAAATCAAACTAAAGCTAATGAGAAATTTTAATTCTGTGATTTATGATGTATATTCAGCAACCGAATTTGTGACACATTATTGCTGATGTTGC
Organism: Ladona fulva; assembly: GCA_000376725.2. Taxonomy (NCBI): domain Eukaryota; kingdom Metazoa; phylum Arthropoda; class Insecta; order Odonata; family Libellulidae; genus Ladona; species Ladona fulva. The sequence continues at coordinate 447,171 of KZ308351.1, read as the reverse complement.
TGAACAACCCGAAGGCCGGTTTGAATCTCAAACGCCCAACCATTAATTTAACGAACGAAAGTTTTGAAAGGGATTGAAGCTTACTAAGCAAGATTAAGAATGAGGTAATTTTTCTTGGCTTTTCTCTTTGAGGTTGAGCGAAAAACATCCACGATAGTGTTGCATAATTACTTCATGAGTTACACTGGTCACAGCATTCAATAAGAAGTGACCAAAGTGATATTCAGTATCATTTATATCTCACTGCTCTTCATGCCATCACAGCCTTGCCCAAGACTGAGACAAAATTAAAAGACATTTTTCTCTATCCCGTGCCAAATAAAAATGAAGAATATGTTTTGGTTCAGGTTAGTGAAGACCTTAAACATTTTTCTTTCGTTAGAGGTTAGAGGAAAAGGTATCTTTCACAAGGATTTGATATCTAAATAAATCCTTCTCTAAAAAATAAGCTGCTAAGCCATCTTACTTACGGGCTACCATTGCGCGGGTGTTTAGAATCTCACCCTAACACGAATATTTAATAAGAAGTCGTTCAGTGGTCAAGGGGTTTTTCGTAGAAGTCCTCGATTGGGCTTTAACACTGTGTACCTATTATTTCTTCTTCGTGATCTCACCTACCATTCATAGTCATCTGGCCTCATTCCTAGTTCCACGGATTGGTATTCAACAAGGCAATTTCGTTACTGTGGATATTTCTAAACTATTTCAGTCCGCTCGCTATCTCCATCATAAATCTGCTAATCGACTTTCATTTACGCGATGGACGTGAAGTGTGGCGTACGAAGTGAACGCCTATCATTTTCCAAAGCGATGCAAAATCAAATCCGCGCAGAGGTGAAGGGTAAGATCGTTTAGATGGGAGATATTTTCGATCCTAATCGTGATTGACGCGATGGCGGACGTGCGTAAACGATGTTTATAGTGTTGCGGACGGCGGCTACCGCTTTTCGTATATTATCCGTCATTTACCAAAGCGATGGAATTCGTCGAAAGATGGATTGAAAGTTCGCGAGCAGAAAACGTAATTCTCTCAAATCTCGAGGATTCCTCTAGCTCGGGTGCGTGAGCGTCTAAAATTAGTATTTGTTAAAGGCAAGGAATTCGTCAGATATCACACTTCAGAATCGACTCCTCGCCATAAAGTAGCAGTTAAGAGGACCTCTTATATTTGTACCCTCTCGGATGGATCAAATAAACTCAAGGCTGTAAAAATGCTGTTCATCTCCGGAGAGAGATTTATAGGCTTCTGCGTTTTTTCTCCCGAAAGTAACATTTTTAATGGTTTTCATCGAAGAGAATGGAGTGTCTCTATAACTAAATAGCCGGTTGTAAAAATCACGAACAGCTTTACCACAGTCTTGGAAATAATTTACTGCCGACAGAGGTGTAGAACGCGAGAATATTGAGCTCTTTTCGTCTACTTCTCGTTTTGAAAAACACATCCTTTTACGCCGTTTTCGTCCATATGTGGCCGTTCATTTCTACGAGAAAGTTTTTCATTAATGGAAAGTATAATGGTCGGGGAGAAGGAGGAAATGGTGGATAAAAAATCATCCTATATTATTTCACGTCTTTTCCCGCACGTTCCCCCTCCTCCGTTTCCACCTGCTCTGGAACCATACATTCTCACTGCTAATGAGTGCGCCAAACTCCACGGTCGCGCGGTGGTTGGGCAATCTCGGTTTATTTTGAATGGCCACGCCCTGAAATTCCCTTTCTTCAGGGAAACTTCGCATACCCTACCATCTTTTCATTCGACGGAGTCGGGGAACTGTTCTCTCTCCCTCTCATTCCGGCTGCCCGAGTAGGCAGTAATGAAGCGGTGATTCGTGTTATTAACGACGGAAACCGTCGGGAAAGATTGGGCGTATTGAGAGGCTTGATTTGAGGGTACTGTATAGCCGGAAAGGGTTCGCGTTTGGGGGATGGTTAGCGAATGTGGGCGTGAAGGAGGCGAGGGAGGAGCTGTAAGGGTTGGTTGTTGATAAGGTATGGTGGACCTGCGGTGGAACAGTTTAAAGAGGTGGTCAAGAAGGAAACTGCAGTTTCTACTTTTTTGATCGCTGAAATTAATGCTTTGCGAATATGGTAGGAGATAAAACCGTGTAATTTCGAGAATCCAGAAATGTTTGACTCGTGGATGTACAAGGCTCTCCAAACGCAGGATAGCTTTAAGTCTTCCACTTCAAATTGAGGAGCTAATAAGCAAAAGTAATTTTAGAATAAAAATTCTTCAATTTTAATCTTGGTAGTTAGTTAGCTTCTTTATGGGCGAGGTTGAACTCTTCGAATATCTAGCATATCGTCTGAATGTATTTTTTCAATAATGTTACGATATGTAACAAATAATATCGTAGTAGTATTGTTAAAAGCGCTTCGACAGCTTAGGTTATTTCGTACGTAGGCCACCATCGGACATGGAGCCCGAGTCTGCCGTCTATCCGAATAATCATCCAAAATATTTTCAAGAGTAAAAGAATGACACTCTGGTTTAAACATCACAAGAATATAATCCTGGAAAATTACACCCATACCACAAAGGAAAGAAATACTCATTACATTGGGTTGAGTGAGATTCTCATGGAAGATAATTATGATAAAAGCTAATATTTCATTTTATAAGGCGTGATTTATATTTAAGACTGGTTTATTAAGAAATTCAGAAAATTCAAAGAGTAAGCCATTAGAAAAGAACCAAACTTGTGTCAAAATATAACTATTAGGTAACAATTTAGGCGAAAAAGAAAAAAACAGCACGTATAAGTAAAGCTAAGTAAGTGATTATAAAAGTATAAAATTAAATAGAAATAATTTCCTAGTGTTTCATTTTTGATTAAACTGCGAAGTAATTGTGGACGGATTGAGACTGGTAATTCTATTTCCGTTAGATTCTTAGGANATTGAGAGTGGTAATTCTATTTTCGTTAGATTCTTAGGAATCGAAAATAGAATAAAGGTGGATAACATTTAGGATTGGTGACGCCAATATTTTTAAAATGTCTCAGTATATAATCTTAAAGCTCTATCACAATCCAATCCACCCCGTTCTTGCTTTACACCGTTAGAACTTTGGAAATTAGGCACTGTTAAAAATCAGTTTATAGTAAAAGTAAGGGCGTGAACTATCGCCTCGTGAATATATTTATCTTCCTGAATAATAAGTACATACAATTCTTATTCCTAATTTTTGCGGAGGTCTTTGATATTCATTTTTAAGTTCATCAGTTGCTTAATTTTGAAGGAGTCACAAAGTAATTAAATACTGATTCGAATTGTTATTGAATAGCATCGGCAAAATCTTGGACACAGTATATGTCAGACTTCCTCAGATATACCTTATCTTTTATAATACTCGGATGTTTATTTTTAAACCTATCATGAATATGTACTTCTTAAATTCCTCATGTTGACATTATTATTCACGTTGAGATTATATGATTCTTCTTAGACGGGGCTAATTACGCTGATTATGCTAACGGTACAGTTAATATAAAAAAATATCGTTTACACTCTCAGATATGCGTAGCGATCGATTTTAAGACACATCGATAGGGAAGACTGTGTTTGGTTCTACTCGCTCTATTCCATCCTGAGACTAGAAATATATTTTTCTCAGTTATACGTTGATATTCATCGTAGATTTTAATGGTTGGCCGCGGTTGGTCTACAAAATCTCAGTAGGAAGAATTTTTATTAGGAATGTTGGTGGGGAAATGACCAGGATAGCGAAGATTTGATGAATGGTTGCGAAACCTTTATGGTTCCTCGTCACAGCCTGAAGCTTAAAACTTGTTCAGGTAAGAGGAGAACTGGGAGAGAAAAATATGTACCGTTTTCACGAAAACCAAAAAGAAATTAGGTGAAATAAAAATTTATGAATGTTCGACGAAAGTCTATGATTTATGATTTTGGGAAGTCGGAGCATAAAATCAAATCTTACTCCAGGAGTGATAGCACGTCGAAAATTTTTACGGTCATCACACAGTTAAACTTTTTAAATGCCACCTTTATTTCTACTTATTCTATTCTAGGTGTTATATAAGTAGCTTTATCTTCGAGAGGTTATTCAGATACGGTAGATTTATTAACGATGCAGTAAAATCATATCAAAGTGATAAATATTCACTAGTAATCATTTTAATAGCTGGATGCTCGATTTGCATAAAGTAAATGTTAAATACAAATGTAAAACGTCAGGTTTTATTCACACATCGTTTGGAACAGTTAAGATTTATTAGGATACCTCAATATTCATAACACTACCATACAGACTTTTGGTACCTATCACTTAATATTTAATTTCGCGTGTTTGTAAACCTGTTAGTTTTCTGTAAACAAATTTTCATGATGCTATGTTTTCGCTACCCTATTAAGCTTACGGAGAGATTTGGCAAAAGTATTTAATTTTGAGAGAACTATAAACTTAAATCTACATTTGTTAGCATGATTGAATTATACTCGCCTGTTTTTTTCAGAAGATTTTGTTACCTGAAAGTACTTGATTTCCTTATCTGAGTTTCCTTATTTTATCTTGATTTCCTGTGTATCTTCATTATTTCTTCTTTGTCCTTGATTTCTCTGTATTTGTTTTTAATGAGAACTCTTCTCTTCCAATTCCTTTACTTTTCAGAAAAGTTTTTTGTTTTCTCTCTTATATTTATTTTCATCGTGTTAAGTCTTTTTTGAAAATACATCTAATTGCCGTTTAGAGTAAGCTGTAAAAACTACAATGAAATGAGCTCGTGTTTTCGAGAAATAGCGAGAGATTGGTTGCTCTTTTCGAATTTTTCATATTTGAAGAAAATTCAAATATTCAAATCTATTGTAGATGAATACGTGGATAACCATTCCGAATCACTAACATAGCGATAGATGTTTCGGAAAAATGGAGGAAGTTTTCACAATAACCATGTGTATGAAATTGTAAGCGGAATTATGAGGTTTCGGTTGTTAGCTTACCAGAGCAGTAATGAGCAAAAAGTAATGTTTGAAAAATGATCATTCAATTGTTGTTATCAATTTGATTTTAGTTAATTAAAATTTCCGCTTTAATTGAAAATTCAAATAATTTCCTAAAAATAATTCCGTGTTTTCCATATTTACGTTTTCAGTAGATTCTGTTTTCTGGTCTGAAAATTGCTTCATAGTGAATGACATGAAAGCAATATCTTCGCGTATTTATAAAGTATATCTTCATGAGTCATACGATAATAATAATTAGTAAAGTTAATAACTAATCTGGAAAAATGTTTCGGCAAAAGCCGTTGGCTCATTCGTATCTTATCGTCTACGATAAAGAGCTCTTCTTGGTTTTGGAAAAATCCGATTTTCATCCACAACGGTTAATATATTTCCGAACTTAAATAACTTCCATAATTTACGAAAATCTTATGGAAAAATCATTTGAATTATTATCATAATTTCCTCTTATCGAGAGGGGAAATCTTTCGCTTTCTGTCTCACGCGGGGTTGCGCAAACAACTGAGTGACAATTTTACCTCGCGGGGATTTGGGCGAAGGACGAGAGGAAGAACGTCAGGGAACCATCACACACACTTCGACATCTCCAGAAATATGAATTGAAATGAGGAACCAAACGCCTGATCGCTCCGGGGCCCTTCTTTACCCCAACGGGAGAATCACGGAGGAGAGAAAGATGGGCAATATTTTTCGCGTTTTTTTCATATCTTTGCCACCTCCATTTTCTTCCCTCCGTGCTCTCTTGTTTTGCGATTTTCCGCATTGACTTTTCTTTTCAATCGCGATTTTCCGCCTGGGGCCGCAATGAGCGGTTTTCGGAGGTAAAAAATGCCGCACGGAGGATCACCTGGGAATCTTCTCCGAGAGCTAATGCGGTTAGTATTTCGACGCGCGTATTTATTTATCTTGCTCTCACCATTTTTTTATTCGTTTTTCCCTTCCTTTCCTCGAACCGTTCCTCTTTGGCATTGCGATTGATCGGAGGCCTTTCGTTTGATTCCAAATTGCTTCGCCCCGAGCACGCAAACACCTGGACCCGTTTAGTTTTGTATTTTATCTGTATCTTATATGTTTCTTTACAATTTCCCATGGTGTTTCTGCATGCGATAAATTACTTTTTGGATCTGTAGGTACTTAGTTCTCAAATTTAACCTGCGTCCTTCGTCTGTTTATATTATCACTGCTTGACGATTGCAACTGTGTATTTCTAGGTTTTCTTTATTAGATGAAGAAATTTACTTCTAGGATTTTGGATGCTTATTCTCTTGGAAAATCTTTTCGTTATTACCTGTTTTTGTTATCACTTGGCTTTAATTTTTCCCCCTTCTAATGTCTTTAAGGAATTCATTGGTCAAATAAAATCCATGGTGTGGAGTGTTCACCATAGGAAAGGATGGCATGAAATGATTGGAGGCCTTAAATATTTGGATAATGCATAGAATGAAAAAAATCAAAAAGGATCTTCTGAATCGAAAATTGGTGGTAATTCATTAAAAACCAAATATTTTGATTTGAAAAAGTAATTTAGGTTGATAGAAAAAGAAACAAGGAAATGCAGAAGATGGTACAAGATGTAAATGTTTCGATTGAAGTGATTTAGTGAAACAAAGGAAATGGGTGGGTTTTATGTTGATCGAGAGGGATTTTAGAGGAAACCATCTGGAGGTAGGATGCAGGGGAAAAGACGGAGAGAAAGACACATGTAGAAGCTATACGATATAAAGGTCAGGATAAGTCATCAAGAGTTGAGGTAAAAGAATTCAGCAGAAAAGTTTAGAGCACATGAGCATATATGACTTATAAATGTCTTACAAAACGTACCGTTGGCAGAGAAAGCGGGGGAGGGCTGAGAATTGGCCAAGTGGGGATCCATTGGGGAACTGTAATAGTTTACCGTCCCACTGATTTTAATCTCACCGATTGAAATTTTCGGTAGTCGAAAGGCGCGTACAAGAAACGAATTGGAGGAGAACGTTTTGCATAAGTATGCCTCGTTAAGGAGAGAGCGGAATTTTTTTAGGTGTTCGAAAAGGGGCGAGAAGGTGTTCGGGCCGAGCGCGGGGAATTTTCCGCGCTAGGATAACCCGAATTATCATCTTTCCCAACTCCGCACGCAACGGCGTGTTTGCTTTGGCCCGCTGATCAAATCCCTCAAAAAAGGGGAATATATTAAGGAGTTTGCTATCATTTAAATTTTTTCCTGCCCAATCCACCGACACGCTGTTGGTTTTGGAAAAGAGATTTTTTCACCGATATCTCGCCGCTTTCCATACTTGGTTTCCAGTTAATACTCTACGGCGTCGCGCTCAGTGCCCGAAGGAATATAACGCTCCCAAGGTGAAAAATCCTCCACCGCCTCATGCTGCGATATAATTGCAAATTATCCCTCACGGCAATTTACGAGACGGCGTTGAAGTACATGTGTTCAGAAAAGATTTTACAGAATATTTTGAAAAATGTACGCTGTCGCTCCTCGGTATATTTATGATGGTGGTACGGAATCGCATTTAAGACCTCGTCTCAAAAGTATTTCACGATATAGGTGTTCATGCTAACTTATATGTAGTAATATTATGTACATCCGCAAATTTACTTTAAGGGAAAGTACAGAATATATAAATGGACTGAAATTTGATTTATATGTTCAATGGAGTACGTAGTTTGACGTAATTTTTTTAGCATGATAGCTATATATTTTTCTACTCATCGTTACAACTTTAAGATCATAAACTAAAAAGAAGGGGTTTTCATCTTCATCCGCTCACATTACCTGTATTACTTCAAAACTCTACTCACGAACCGGAAATACAAGGAAACTGAAAGGTGATTGAATTTTTCAAGGAAATGGAATTTCATATATCAGAGCGGTGAGATGTATTTTGTTATTTATTAACATGACAAAACTACTTTTCTTCTACTTTGTAATTTTAATGTTGCATTGATTCAAATTTATTGAACGTAAAACATGCGATTTGTTGTAACCAAAGATATAATTAATATTGCGACAGTTAAGAGACACAGCTTTCGATAGACATAGATACGTGGCCATCATTCTGATCTCTAGACCTTCAGTGGTGTACTTGCCCAAGCCATTATCAGCACTGAGAATCTATCCATTTAGTAATCTCTAAAAAATTCTCTACGTCCAACTTAGTATGTCCATAGCGATGAAAAAGTCAAAACATTATTGTCTTTATCCCTATGTCGTAATATGGATTTGGAATATGGTTCATAAATAAAACAAACAAAATAAATTTAGCTGGTTTGATTCGTTGGTAATTATCTTTAGAGGGAATTAGTTTTCATGATATTTTTCACTTTTAATTACGTTCCATTCATTCTTTATATTGATAAAGGAGCAGAGCTACCAATTAATGAATGCCTCTGAGGGAAAGCGTTTGACCACAGAAAGTAACTCCTTATGAAATTTAGGCCGATCGCAATAGTCGTTTGTTAGAGATTAATTTTTTAAAAAATTTATACCCCTTAACAGAGGTATCTTCATCATTTTACGACATCTATTGGTTTGTTGTGCTAGCTGTACTTAATTATTCTTCATCGGCTTAAATTCGTCAGTTAATTTATGATAATATGTAGTGTTTACCAAAAATATACTTAAATAAACAAGTTTATAGTAATATTTTGAAATATTATTATGAAAATTCAAGTGCACTAGAATTTTTACATATTTAAAACCAACGGTGAATTATTTAAAGAAGCTTACCTAATCACGAGAATTGTATGGTTTTTTTCGGTTATCATACATCACGTTCCGCGATATAATTCAAAATTCTAATTCTTTGGTTTTGCGATTGACGATTACCTTTTACTTTTGCTTAATTTCTATTCCTTATACTCCTTTTACTCACGCATTTTTTTTTACAAATCAATTAGTTTTTAAACCAAGTCCCTCTTGATAACCGAAGAAGGTCCTAAAGGCAAATCATCCATGTGTTCCCTCCATGGAAAAATAATCTATAAGCTTACGAGTTGTAGAGAATCATTTAATAGTGGGGAGAGCGTATTTAGATAGGGGTAAAAAGTCCTCTGGGCGAGGCTTTCGAAGACGTTGTGATTGCTTAGGGGAGCAGTCAGCTTGGAAGTGGTGAAAAAGGGGAAGACAGAGGGGTGAGGTGCGTGGATAAGGGTGCGGTTAAACGGGTGGGTGGCAAGGGTGGGAGTAAAGGAAAAAAGTGGGTGCGGCTTGCACATCTGCCGCATTCCGTTGAAGTTAGTGCCCCACACAAGTGCTCACATACGAACACACGTAACCGTCCTTCCCGCGCCCAACGCGAGGTAATGGTTATTTTCTTAACCGTCGCAATTTCACCTCGGTAACGACGCCGATTATAAATTATTAACAACGCTTAAAGCCACAGATTGGTTTTTTGAGTTTAAAATTCATCGAAATTTCGGCGCGGAGGGTTTAGTATTTGCATGTTTTTACCTCGCTATTTAAATGTTAAACTTGCTCATCACGTTCGGAATTGGATTAGGAGCATATTTCCTCTCCAAGATTTCCCGGTAAATGAGAGAACGTTTCGAGATGGCAGTGAGGCCAATTAAGTTTGGCCATTTCCTCGGAGCAGGAGATTATCGAGCTAATCGTATTTCGAATTCATGTTATACTTTGGATCCAAACCTGTCTCACGATCATCCTCAATATGAGAGTCAAGCTTATTCATGTCATATAATGGCATTTTCTTTGTATTCATTGATAGTTTTGTTATTTTTCCAGCTTTAACATCTTTTATACAATTTACAATGACTTAGGGATTATTTTACATCAATATTGGTTGATTTTGTAGTGTTTTCATCATGATTGAAGGGTTGAAAAATTGCCATTTTTTGCAATCATCGACTTCCTGTCTTAAATTAATGACTTCCGCAGCAAATGAGAAAGGCCACTCCTTTCGCGGAAAACTCTTTGCATCATCATCAGGTACGTTGATTCCGCAAGTTAATCTTCGAATTAAATGCAGTGGGGTGTACATTCAGCACGCAAATCGGCGCATATTTTATTCAAAGGTGTCCAAAACTGGGATTTTGCCGCGATGAAGGCGTTTGTTACATCACACCAAAACTTCTCCGAGTATAAAGGACGAAAGCAGCAAATCAGAACAGCGCATATTCCAGTGATGACCTATTTGTCACACTACTTCAGTCCCTCGGACATCTCGGGTTACATTCCTTCCTACCACAAGGTATTCCCGTAATTGGTTTTTAATCACGCGACGCCATCAACGCGGACCCATTTACATTCAAGCCGGAAGAAAAAACGGGGCGGGCGGGGAAAATTAATATCTGTCCGTCGAAAAGAACGCGGCTTAGACGCGGCGATCCAAATCGCACCGCACTCACAATTTTCGCGGTGCCCCGTCTTTTCTCGGAGCTCGCATCTCCGGGTTGGAAGCCGTAATTTCGGCATGTCTCCCCCCGAGTCGCGGAGCTATTGATATGGGCGTAATTGGGGTGCGGCGAAGGAGGATGTGTTGGTATAGGCTGCAGATAGAATAGACGGGATGACTAAGGGGAAGGCGGAAAGAAGAATGGAGAAGTGATGAGAAGAGCTTGAGGACGGAGAGAAAGAGTTGAAAGATAAAGAGGAGGAGACTGGAGGTGTCATTAAACCATCCTATCTCGACTGGCTGCTTGAGGGCGTTATGTTTGTATGTTGTGTACCCACACAGAGTTTTTTTGTATTACAATTTCGGCCCAGTCATTGTAATTTTCTTCTCATATCCCTCAATCAGATTCCTTTTCGGGTAGTAATTTGCAATCCAACGGATACTTCTCGCTGGAAGCTCTTCGCACAACTGCCCCTTGTTTTTCCAAGCGCCCTCAGATCCGTGTCATCTCCTTCGGTAAACTGTTTGTAGAGAATTAATCACGGGTGAGATCTGGCGATGATGGCGCCTGCGATTTTTTTCGCGGCGTTAGCTATATTAATATTTATACGTCTTCGCTATTAAGGGGGCTACTGAAGTGATGCTGGGTTAATGACGTGATGGTCATTAGCAGGTTATCTCGAACGGATAAGCCTTGTGAAGTGGGCGTGGAGAAACTTTGAATCGATTGTTTAGTCGTTAGTTCAGATTTAATACCCAATGGGCTTGTTAAACCGTGTCTAACTTGTGGAAAATTAGAGCCATCAACACCTACGGAAAAAAGCTGCTTAATACATTATTCCTAGATAACGGTTTCCAAAGTAAATTACAGATTAATTTTAAGTTATACGAATTACGATGCTGTTTTATAATTTTGCAGGATATTTTATCATGGGCTTCCGGATAGCCAAATGGGCAATGGGTTCAATGAAAGCGGTCCCGGAATCGATTCCCGGTAGTAGCCTACGTACGAAATGACCTCAGCTGTCGAAGCACTTTTAACAATATTACTACTGCATTTTATGTTTTAGAATTCGTTGGTTATTATTCAAGAACAGAATATTATGGGGGTAAGGTTTGTTGAATATGAAAAATATCATCCAAGATATTTGATAATTCTTTCTTAGGCGACTCGCAATGAGGTTCGAGAGTATTTAAGATTTTTAGGACTTAACAAATTGATTTAAACCATCCCAGTTATATTTAATTGAATCACTTCATATTTGGATCTATATGCAATATAAACTATATATATTGTAGTTATTTCATGAAAATGTCATCAGAATTGCCGTTAAACTAAGACCAATTAACATTTGAAGATAATTCTGTAACCAAGAGTGTATTATAGAAGGATTATTAAGGGACATGTATGCTACAAAATCATATCGGCTATGCGTATATTTGGTGAAAAACCTCAGTCCTTTGCTCGATGAGAACGTGTTTTATTTTTTCGTACGCTAGACTGAGAAAGGAGTTCCTCCAACGATCAAGTTCATTGATTCTATGTTCAGTCACGACCAGCGACGTAGAAGTATGGTTTTTATACATAATTGAAGTATATATTTAAAGGTAATTGACGGCCTGTTTCCAACGTGCCATCTTTATCGAATAGTTTCCCACTTTTACCGAAATCTTTCCCACTTTCTCACTTGATGCACCTATCCTCGCCAATCTTAAACTCAATTTAACGACTCAATAGACCATTTCCTCGAGTACACAGGTCGGGAAATCAGTCCAAAATGCAGTGGAAACCTGTGATTTTCTGCTGTTTCATGATACCTGAGAGGGTCAATGAAAGAGGAAAAAGCAGGGATGGTGCTCCTACACTTCCCCACTTATTTTAAAACAATCGAATGCGATCGAAATGTCGGGATTCGGAACGAGTTATTATATGGCTCGGCTTCTATGGCAGCCTACTCCACCTTACCCGTACTTATCCTCCGCGGATTCGTTTGTTTTCCTAACGGCACAAGCCTGTTACCTCTCACGAGTTGCATCCTTGCTCACCTCATCGCCTCCCTTTTTTCTCCCTCTTCCATCGTTCTCATCTTTGACCACACCCTCTTACACCCTTAAGGTGAGAGCTCAAGACTTCAGACGACCTCAGAAAACGAATAGCGGGGATGCTAAAAGGATCGGAAGAGGAATTTAACTTCTATAATAATAGTTTTTCATTAAGTCCGTACAAATTTTATGACAGCGCTAACCTCCAGCAAATGAGTAAAGGGAAAAAAACTTAACAACATCTTTATCTTCAAAGAAATGCAGGATTTTTGAAAGAAGGGAGGTATTAAGCTTTTTATCCCAGGATTATTACAATTTTACCTTCCTTCGGGAAATCGTACAGGAATAAATTCATTTTAGTTTATATTTTTTTGTTTTGCAACAGAAGTTTTAAAGAAAAGTTGCAATTGACTATTACTGCTCTGAGTTAAGATTATAATCCAGTCATCGATGTTTAAAGTGTAGTTGCAGTAGTTATAATGCACAATCCTCTTGTGCGTTACTTTAGATTTATTTATACAGGCCGGGTAAATTGCAAAAGTGTTTTATTGAAGATAAGACTTCAATGCTAGCTGAACTATCAATGAAACAAGCATGAAGAGATAATGGAAACGGTTGTCATTTACCTAGGTAAAAATTATATCTCAATGGTAATTTTGTAATTCAAGATTCTCATTTTTGGTATGTTCAGGTATCAGGTATGTTCGAAAATATGTGTTTTCCTAGTTGCAGGCGTTGAAGTCTCCCACGTCTTTTCGGTGTCGTGAGAAGCGGTTTTGTATTTATATTTCAATATCTGGAATACGAACATCTTCAATGCTGAAGGACTTTAAAAAATGCAATATCTGAAACATTCTTGAAAACAGAACAAGTTAGATAAAGGCGATTATTAATTTTTTGCACTATGTTTATCATAATTCCTACTCCCTAAAATTCATTCTCAGTTGTTTGGTTGTAATCTCACGCCTTGATGATGGTCATAAACATAGTAGTGTGGTATTCTGCTGAAGACAGTATCGGAGGGAATGGTGGAAGGGGAAATTATAGAGTAAGACCTAGCTTAGTAGTAAGACCGGGATTGGATTATGAGGGCAGGTAATGGTTAGTTTTGAGGCTAGGGATTATGATTGAATGAAGCAATTGGCTGGAAACAGGACTATCTGGAGAGCTACAAAAATCAATTTACGGTTTACAAAACCTTGATGATGCCATTCAGAAAATTCTGGTACAAGGAATTTCATAAACTTCTGTCAAATTTTTACCGAAAATACGGTAGTATCTAGTTATCGATAAATAATTAACGACATACATATAGATAAACGTTTCTTCAAGTGAAGCAAAAGTTATAACTATTTACTTTTTACACAATTAGAAAGAAATGCTTCGGTTGTATTCGAGTTCCGCAAAAAAATAACATCAGTAATATGATCATTATACTACAGCAGTCAGCACAGACTGACTAGATATTTGAAATGTAGATATCCAACAATTATACAGAATGCTTGGAAAATTTTCCCATGCATTAAACTTTGATATTAATAGTTAGGGGATGATATTTTTAATCGAATACTTTGAAAACTTTTTCTCACATTCAAAGCTATTTATAATTCATTAGAATTATTAGCATTCCATAAAAAACGAAGAACTCGACTTCTAATGGTGAATTTCAGATTTGCATCCTAAGATGGTTTCTGCCGAAAGGAATTATTTTGTAGATGAAATTGTATAACTAGCAATGATTCTACGTAGATATCCACTAAGGAGAGATATTACTCGTAGGGTGTGTTTAAATAAGCTTTCCATACACTAGATTTCGCAAGGGAAGTTTCTAACTGCGTTCCCTAAATTTCCAGGAATTGGAATATGTAATTCGCTATCTAAATAAACTAATAGCCAAAAAACTTATTCCAAGATTTTTTGCCGTCATATAAGCGAAGAATTAGCTCAGGTATTTAGAGTAACAACATTTAGAATATATAAGGTGATTAAAATTACCGGGTAGGTTCTGGAATTGTCAAGCTAGTCTTTCTACCTTTGAAAGTCCACTCTTATTATGAAAAATTATTCTTAAACCTCGTATAGATTATCACGCTTCCTTCCATTTATAAGAATAACGGTCGGTTATATTTCACACTAAAATCAAATTAAAATTTTAAAAATCTCTGTTAAAGCACACAAGACTTCCGTGTTTAGTTTAAGATGAAATGAGAAAGCGGGTAATGACAGCCAAAAAATTTAATGGCCGGTGAGATACCCTGCCGTCGCCTCACACGGGGTCGCCTATTAATCACGTTGATCGCCCATTCCCAAAACGTGACCGTCGTTTGTTTCGTGACGAACCTCTTTTCCATGTACCGCACTGGGAGATATTTCGGCAGAGTGCCAAAGACGTGGTATCGCAGTTACATCCAAAGTAACAGGGGATTAATATTTCCGTCTTAATTTTCTTAAATTCATGCCTCAAGAGATTTTACTGGCAGTATTAACGAATTAATTTCCATCGGTAAATAATATTTTAGTGGCGATAAGTTTATTCTTCGTTAATAATTCTGTTCTAAATGAATGGATGGTGAGTTATTTTAATCAGTATGTTTTCTCATTAACAGTTGATTTATCTGGTATTCATACATCAGAAATTGGTTTACATGAGGTGAGCAATCAACTCAAGATCAACCATAGTGAGAGTTCACGAAATACTCAATTAAAAATATGGCAATTATCAAAGGAAAGACCATACACAAAAGGTTTCAATTCAAAAGATGAATTGGTCAATATAATTCATTGTATTTTTAAATTCGTGATTTTTTTAATATGCAATGATAAACTGTTACACATAGATAAAAAGGTAAATTAAGAAGTTATAATACAAAACCGTTATGTATTAAAGCATGCGTTAATTTTATAATACCGTTAATTCAGACTCACCTCTTATTAATTTCTTTCGGTGTTTCGAACACTTCTTGAGTTATGTAAAGTAATTTTTGAGTTTTTTGTCAAATTTTCACTTTGAATTTGAAAAGTTGAATAAGGAGAAATCTTTTGAGATATTCGAGATCCTTTTCCGACTGAATGCCTAGCACATATATATTCAGTGCGTACCTGAACCTCACGGGGGATTGCAATGCGGTAGTAGGAGAACCAAAAGCCAGCTTTGTACGTTCACCCACGCAATCTCTCATCTCCAGTGCTGCACATCGCACATTCAAGCCATCAACTTTGTACATATACCCTCCAAGTAATCATTTTTCACTTTCTTCTACCTGGTTATATATATTTACTTTCTTCCCCTCCAGTTATTCCACTCTTATACACTTTTGTCACACTTCTGTCTCTCTCAGTCTTCTTGTTCCGGTCTTCATACCTGATCTTTAATGTTTTGTTTTCTTAGGACCAATCTAGATTAGCTCTCTCGTTCTTACCATATGACCTCCCTTTTCTAAGTCTTCCACTTCATCCCTGTGCCTATATCTCTTTTCAGAACTATTACACATTAATTCTTCTGGTTTTCATGATTTTTTACCCATTCTTCCGATATTTTTATGACTTTCACAACTCCATGGTATTCAGCTTTCTTTCCGTTTCTGTGCATATTGTTCCTCCCTATTTTCAAGTTTTTATTCAGTAGTTGATGTTTTCTACCCAGCACGGTTTCTTCTATCTCGCGTGACTGATTATATCATATATTTTTTAATGAATCTTGTTTCCGACAAGTAGTGCGTCATTCAGTGTTTAATATATTTCTTTTGAAGCATTAGACTCCATTTATGTTTAAATCATTCATCTGGGAATTAAAAGCATCCTGTCGTTGGCAAATCTAATGTAAGATTCATACAAAATAATGTCACTGTTGGTTGTTATTAATATTGATGGGTTTACCAGCTTTCGCGCTATTACTCAGTTTTTGACTGGTATATGTATATTGGAGTATCGGAGGGATAACTAATATTTTGACATTTAACTCAAACTACCCCGTCCTTTGTACCTTGTTGAGAGCGAGAGCTACACATGGTGTTAAAATTAAAATGATTGAGAACTGGGAGTTATTAGATACATAAAAAAATCCTTTATCTCGGAAATCATTGATTATGAAACCTAGTGATATTTGTTTCAATTATCGATTGTTTTTTGCCTGAAAAACTTAAACCTTTTCTTTTCCAGTGTACACGGTGTTACACTGACGTAAAATAATACTTAATGTAGTCAGTATATGGATGATGCTTAGAAAACACAAAATAATTCAAAATATCACAGAATACCTAATAATTGATAACCAATGACACAGACAAAGATATTTGGCCATTGATATTGTAAAATACATAAAAAGTACATATTTAGTAAATCTAGTTTAGAGGAAAGCAGGTAATGAAGCACTTTGAGGTAATGACTGAAACGGTCTCGAAGGACCATTGATTAGGATAGAGAACCTGGGCTTCCGCTTAACCCGAGATTTATTCATCGGTATAGCACATCATCGTGAATGAAGACCTTGCGTACGAGAGATGGACTACGTTGAGTAAATTTTCATACATCAGTGCCTCCACGCTAAATCTTTGGAAGGAAGGTTTGAGGACTTAACTGCTTTGTTGGGTAATCTTATGAAATATTGTTTTTGTGTTTTATTCGCTTATTTCCTGTGAGCGTCAGAATTTTTTACGTCGTCTTTGCTAAAGATGAGACAACTTGATGTCACATAGATATTTTTATGATAAAACATTTTTCATTTTTACTTTGACTTTTTTAAAATCAAAATTCGTAAAGAATGAGGTCTTTAATATATTTTACGTTCATCTTTTAAATTATGAGAAAATTTCTCAGCAGTACCCTTATTAATCTTCAAATGCTCATTCTCGAATATTATGGTGTACCTCTTTCAAATTAAGCTTAACGCTTAACTTCTCGTTAGATGATTTTTATTTACTCATTTTATATATTTCAGCAAATTTAATATTTCGTTCTAACGAGGGTACATACATAACTAATTGAATTGAACTGATTATAATCCACAATTTTCACAGACATCGGTCTCCACGAAGAATGAAAGCTCTCGTTAAAGTCACAAATGCAGTTTTACGGTAGTCGCTGTTCGGATATAAATACCTAAAAAATAGAGAATTGAAATATTTTTTGAGGTAATATTATTCTGGTTTTAGTGGTGCTTTATCCTTATTCTGAGCATTTCAGTATTTTGTATTTCATAAGTTATGTGAAAAAGAGTACTACAAGCATTAAATATCTCAGTTCATTTTCATTGAGTATACGCATTTATACTGCTTCGTCCAGAGACACGATCCGGACACGGAGACAGGAAATGAAACTAATTAAGGGTTCTTTCGAACGTTTCTTTCACGCAGCATGATTAATAGTGGCATTTGTATCTTTCGTCTAGACACGGGACAAGGAACAACGCTCTTACTTCACCAAAGGCCACAGGTCTATTGTCTTTTCTCTACATTTTTCTACGAACCGGTCACAAATGAGCTGTTTCGCAAGAATTTGCCACCCTTGTATCCCCCATCCTCCATTCCATACTTCTTTTCAACTTTCCTTCTGTCTTCCGGCCTCTTCAATAATCAAATTTCTTTTTCCCTACATCTCCGTCTACCTGTTCTTGCATCAATCATTATATATCTCTCTTTCTCTCGACAACGTGACCTGCCCCTTCCCTCGCCCTATCCTCGCAGCCATAGATTTGTATTCCTTACTCTCAGTTCCCTTTCCTTGTTCCTCTTCCTATCCTCTTTCTACTTCTCATTCCATTAGTTTACGCTGTCAACTCTTTTCACCCACTGACCTGTTTTTCCTCGTGGCTTCGCCCAATTTCCACCAACCGCCATTTTGTGTGTTCATATTGCTTTATCTCCTTTCCATATCTTTCCTCGAACTCGCTTTCTTCCATTCTCTTCTTATTCCAAGAGGCATTCTCATCCCATGTCTCTCGCTCTCTTCCTGGATCCCATCTCAGCTGGGTCTAACCCTAAGTCCCTCTCCCCACCTCCCCCATGACCTCCGCGTCATCCCTTTCATACATACGCTAATAGAGAGTCATTTGTCACCCACAGCCTCTCCTACATTCTCTCTTTCTCGACTTCTCTTTTGGAATTCCCCCACCAGTTCTTCACCCTTGTTTCGTAAATTTTACTCTCTACAGTTGCTATATCCTGCTTTTTTCCCTCCTCCGAGGTATTTTACTTAACAATTCTTTATTAGCTATTTCATACCATCCTCATTAATTATAGTTACGTAAAGGTGATCATATAACTGGTTGTCTTTAATGCATGTTTTAAGGGAGGAAGCATCGGAAATTCTTCTGAAAAATAATATCCGAATGCTCGACTGAATGTATAATTTACGTATGAATCGCAACGAATGTAATAAAATTGCAGATACGAAAGTCTGTTATGTTCTGCAATAATATGCTTATTATTTCTTTATATTCTTTCATTAAGTCATCATCCTTTCACTTCGTGTTATTACGGACACTGATTTCAGAAAAAGAAGTTTCCTCGATTCATTGAGATTATGATTACTAATTAACAAATGTATGTCGTACTTTTTCTTCTGGTGGTCCATACTAAACTCAATGTTTCCCCATTAGGTGATATCTCGTCCGATCGACCAAGTTTGAATAATCCTTTTCCCGTAATATTCTAGCCCTTCCTATCTTCCTTCTCTCTATTCTGAATGAAAATATTCATAAATTAGAAGTTATTTCACCTAGATACCTGCCGAATCAGAATTACCCGGTCAATGTTCATATTTTTCCGAGTCGTTCACTTCTACTCGAACCTGTAGCTCCAAACGCTTCGGTTTCCTATTAATTGACTGATCAAATCTAATTCACTAAACCACTTCGGTACTTTTACGTGTAGTTTTATCGGAAAAGTAATATCAAAATGGATATCAGTTCTTGATTCATATTTGATTGAAATGCAGATTCGTGCTTTATCGTGCATCACAAAAATATTTCGAAAAATGAGTGGTTTTATTTTATTGTTATTCAAACAGTATCGAAATTAAGACGCGTAGTACCTAATCCTTTTGAAAAACTCAATGCAAAAAAAGAGAAAGACGTATGTGTGCTATGCTGGAAGTTTTCCTCTCTCCCAGTACATCTTCCGCCGCTAAATCAAACGTTATCGACTTTTATCTGCACATAGCTTCTGCAACTCCTCTACCTTTACCATTATGAATTTTAGAATCAATCATTGTTTTCAGTGCCTTTCGTTAGTTTTTAGGTTTTGAATTACTATAGTTTGTAACACGATGAAGGAATCCCAAAAGAAGAAAACACATAACTTAAAGAGGATTATTTCAGTTTCTCGAGTAAGACCCGAATATTCCGAAAAATTACACCATGTAGTACTCGAGTTCTCTAAATAGGAAGAAAATACTGGGTATATAATAATCGATATCTGGTAATTGATACGAAAACAACACCAATAACTTTAGCCCCTCTTTGGTGTTTTTCTTGGTTTAAGTGTACCGTTGTATGTTCCCGTTATCATGCCTTGGCCAAAGGAATATGTTACAACCGTATTTTCGTATAGGATGAAGAAAAATATGTCTTTCATTTACTCCTGTTTCAGTATTATTCATGGCTAAGATAATGAAAAAGCTACTGAAATATGCTAATAGTGGAATTCGCTTTGATTTCTCCTTTTTGAATACTATGTAAATGTAATTGATGGGATCATTTTACTGCATTTATATGGACGTTTTCTACTCATAACATTCAGGATCATTGTGGAAAGCAAAAGCAAACTACCTCACTCCTCATCTGTCCTAGTAAGCCTCATTATCTCTCCACAGCTTTTCGTAGGTAATGGTGGAGGATTTAAGCTGCAAAGCTGGCCTAAACCCGAACTGAATATGATACAAACAAGTGTTCTCTTGTAGGGACCGCAATCCCTCTCTCAGTTGTTGTTGCTTCATTCTCAGTCTACATTCTAAACTATCTTTCTCCTCTTTTCTTCACTTTCTCACCCTCTGTCATATCCCATCCCCAGATGCTCCTCACCCTTCAGTCACGCCCCGTCTTTCAGTCTCGTGTCCCTTCTCTCATTCGCATTATCATTCTCAGCCTTTCGCTACGGAGCTGCCATACATACAGCCAAGCGACTCATTTGTTCCATCGTGATCTTACATCACTTTCGCTGCCGTAACACCTCAACGATATGTAAGTTGATACAAGAGAAATAAGACTGGGTGGTTGACCATTAAAAAGTGTCGATTCAAGAATTATAGCAAATATTCAAAAAGCTTTTCCACTCAAACTGCATCGATATAGATAGCTAGAATAAATCAGGGATGCAAAGGGTCAGCGGTGGTTGTCTTCCGGCGAACCCCGAAAGATTTTTCAGGCAGGTTGCATGTTTACAGTGGTGTCTTGGTTGATGATGGCATTAGTTAAAGACGCACATACTTGGTTGATGAACTCGTACTTGGTCGCCCTGCCATGCGCCACTGGCGGCTTGCGGGGTATGAATCTAAATCTAAATGACAGTGATCAAAAGATGTCTTGGGTAATGAAGCAGGTTTTGTTTTATGACTGTTTCTCGTGAAAATTGTCAATTACATTATGCTTTCATTATTATCTTCTATTTATCTTATTGCTGATGCAATTTTTGTAGCGAATGCAAATGAATAAAATATTTGTATCACATTTGTATAAATTTTAAATTAGTTTTATCTGACAATTTGACATAAACCTTATTTATTGTATCTTGTATAACGACGCTTTTGGTTAACTACAGTTATTTTGGAACGAATCTCCGTCGTTAAATGTGGTGCCACAATACATCTATTTGTATTGAGAAGTCTAATACCAATTTTTGGTACCGGAAAAAGGAGTGGTTGAGTGGATATTTACATATCATTGTGCTCTATAATCTCCTCATTTGGAATCCCGGATAACCGAATGGGCTGCACGTTCACCTTTAGTGGAAGCGGTTCGGTTCCGGTGCCCACATGTGCGAAATGACCTTAGTTGTTGAAGCACTTTTAACAGCACCAATTTCTCTTCACTTCGAAGTTCAATGGGCCAAAAGATACTAATTAGAATTATGTATTTGGATTCTGAGTAAACAGATTTGGTAAGGAATAAAATTGACTTAGCAAGGAATCGAATTTTTACGAATCTGTCATTTTAGGATAAGGGTGGGCAGCCACCGGCACGTTTGCCAAATGTGACACGCAGAAGACTTGTTTCTGGAACGCGAAACAAGTCCTTGCGAAATTTATTTTCAAATTTTAGGGAACTCTCATGGGATTTCAGCCTGTTATGCATAATTTACAGAATCTTTTACTAATCAGGTATCAAGATTTCAAGTAATGTTCTGGGAACATTTTGGATAGCACGTGAAAAAAAAATGCGGCAGAGAGTTTGCCAATTTTGACACGCACTCTCAAAAAGATCGTCCATTCCCGTTCTAAAGTAAAGCCCCGATATTGTCACATCTTTGAGCTCCGTGAAATTTGGGTATATGAGACTTCTTTTCTGTGTCGATTTGTTAAGTCTAGAACAATGATGTTCTATTTTGGGCATTTGGCTTCTCTTTATTGTTTTTGTTGTGTATAACTAGTTATCCAAGGAACTCCTAGATAATTATTTTCTGTACAGCTTCTAGCCTAATTGATATAAAAGTACTTTGCCATCAGTAGTCGGATATTTGTACATCGGCATATGTGAATAAAAGTTCTTTGAACATCGAAAAGACTGTCTCAGGATTGAAAATAACACAACCATAAATAATATAAGGGCTGTCCCGTAAATGGAAACATAAACGCCGTAAACCAAGGGAATGCGAAATATATTCGAAGTCTTCGTATTGAAGAATAAATTTTAGGGTCATCGTAAATTATGACTTCATGTTAAATTGCGTGTGACTTCGTGAACGAGCGTGAATTTCGAACTCTCCGAACTATTAGGGAAATAAAACCCTTTGCTGATTTCGACATATCTTAACTAGATTTCTCGAGTTTTGTCGTAAATCGGTCTTGTTTTCTTGTCTCTTAAATCGACGATTCTTAATTTCGAACACCAAATCCATTGCGTAGCTCATGAGGAGCTCGTTTCGGTCTCTCGACATCTGGTTCAAGGTGCCATCGGTTCAAATGCCGACGATATCACGTTTATTTTTGAAACAAATTTTCTTCGTGCGTCTTCTCTCTTGTGAGACACGGAGGAGCCCGTGAAGGCTATGCCGAGAGAACAATGGATGTTGTCGCCTTATTTGTCTCTAGTATTTCCTTGTGGGAATGAATTGATTCGAGGTGGAAGGGGTAACTCGAAAGGCCGTGTATAAGCTGAGGGCATAATCGAGTTATGCAAGACGCGAGATCAGAATTTTAAGTTAAAGTTATTATGTGATCCCGTCGTTAGTGCGTGGCGATAGGTCGCAATTATTTAACTTTTGAGCCAGTTATATTCCACTGTAAGTTGTTCATTTGAAATCGAGAGTCATAATAAGCAGCCTTGCACTAGTTAGCTGGAAAGAAAGTGCAAACCTGCAATTCGAATGGGAATAAATATTACCCACTACCATTTCGAGTAATAATAAGGTTTATTCACTTTTTTCTACTATTATAATGAAATATTTGTCTGAATCTCGAATTTTAAACACATTCAATTAAACAAAGTCTTTNCTCTCCGTTTCAATCACTGGGTATCTGCCCCACCTCGAACGCGGGAGTCGTTCTTGAGTTATCCCCACCATTCGCTCGGGACATTTCCCACATTTCCCACCCCCTTTTCTCTTCTGCACCCCTTTTTCGTTGCTCCAGCTACAAAAACTCTTCCGACCTCACAGGAAGCCGCTGACTTCGTGTTGCATAATAATAAGGGTGCCGCTCTCGTGGTAGAAAAAATCTTTCTCAATGATTGGTTATGAAAATTACTAAGAATCCCTAAGTTAGCTTCCCGCAGATTCATGAAGAAACATTATAACGGAAGGCTTTAAGTGGTAGATTTATGCAAGATTCAAAGCTCTCTTTTTTGTGCGTGAATTTAGGAATTAAAATTATTTCTCTGATACCAATTTAAATTGGTTCTAAAAATAATTCAATTTCATTTTGGAATTTTTACTTACGCTTCCCTGGCACCCTAAAATACCTTTTAGAATCTCCTTCCTTAAAATGAATAGATTAAAGATGATAAGATTTCTGGATATCTATGCGCAATATATTTATCTACGAATCATTGCTTCGTAAAACGTGGATATCATCACCAAGTTAATGCTTTTTACATAAACAAATACCTAATAAGATGTTCCAACCCCTTCAGAAATCGCCTCTTATAGTCTTCCTCTTGGATATTTGGCACAACAGCATTGTATTACGATCGTCACTAAAAATTTATTTACATTAAATATTGGAAACCTGGGTACCACGAAATCGTTTTAAGGAAGCGTTTTGTCGTAGGTATGAAGGTTAAGACCCCATACAACGAAATTAAAGGGCTGCGGCCTTTCGCTTGAATTTTATTAGGTTGCTTACTCGTCAAGACGTAGAACAACCACGGAACGAATCCTTTCGCGAAAAAAATCTTCGGAAGAATACCGTGACACATTCGAAATCTCTAAGTCGGGTCTTCACCTAGGAAGTAACGTTTAATCCGTTAGACCGAAACGAAATTCCCCGTGTCTCCGTCCCGAAGTCCTGCTAAATATTCGTACTCCCGCTGCGTCATTTTTTCTCCTCTTGTCGCGCCTCGATATTTAGCCACCCTGGCGCCACATCCCTACCTGGTGCGTCATACACGCATCCATTACGGCAGAGGGGCGGGCATCCGGCCACTCTCGCGCTTCCCATGAGACTTATTGTTCCCCGCGGGTTGTCCCATCCATTGTTCTGCTCGTACCCCCGCCTTGCCAAGGGGACGGGATCCCGCAGCCACCCCCACAGGACCACACCCCAGAGTATTTTTCGCCTCCTTCCACGCCCATCCAAGCCGTCTCCTCGTTTCCATAATTTCTTTTATTTCGGGCGCAATTTCGGACCCTCGTCTTAGTTGCAAAGTCTTGATTAACGGTCCAAGCGTGTCGTGGAGGTGTGTGTAGGCTTTCCTATGAATCAAGTGTGGAGATTTTCTGAATGTGCGTAACCGATCTTTACTTCGCCGTAAGTATCGCGAGCCACCTTGTTTTTGCCTCATGAAATATTAAACGGAACGATACGCTTCTCATTACAGCGTCTAGTGGAGGACTATGATGATGATAGCCTTTAAAGGATTAAGGGAAAGTCGAATGGTGTCTTCTGAGCATCTAAGGTACGAACATCTTTGCTTCACGTGTGACAAATACGAGAACGTATCAATCTGCCTCTATGTTATCGAGTTAATGTTAGCAGATCAACATTCATGATTATGTGGGGAATGAGAGATGACTTTCCGTCATTTTGAGCCAATTTTGGTTTCAAGTACAATAGGAAAACATCTTTAAAAATGCGTCTGATCTAGTAATAGTTTTGGAGGTCGGATTGTATTCACATAAATAAAGTTGTGATAAAAATTCAATTTAATTCATCAAGCATTCTTTTCAACCTCGAGAGACTTGCTTAAGTTTATTTGGAGAAATTGATTAACTTATTACGTGATTTTTTAAATTTCAAGTACCGTCAGATATTAAATCGTGATAAATTTCAAGTTAGAAAGTGAATCGTACGAACATTTATTTCGTTTTAAAATCGAGACTGGTAGTAGCATTTAAATATTTTGAAATATTTTATTTTCTTGAATTTATTAGAGTAGATGTTATGAATTAATATTCTTCTGGCTAGTTGGGTGGCATTAGAAACGTATAAATTTGTCTAAAGGGAAGTGATAGCTATCTGGATTTATATGATTGTAAAATTAGAACAGCAATCGGTGCTGTAGTTCCACATTAGGAGAAAGGGGCTATGCTCAGGTCAAACTCTTTCGGAGTTATGTGGAAAAATTTTTCAGATGTCAGAACTCAGAAATCCACGAGCGCAAAATATATAGCGTTCTCCAGCGAGATTTATGTCCTCGCGAGATCATTTAACCAAACATGCATAAATTAACTTTATTAAGTGTGCCATACGATATTTTTCTTTCCCGTACAATTTCAGGACGCTACGTGATGAATCACCCGGCGACATAATTACAAGCAATGTAATTGCCCCATTTCCAAACAATTCATCCCCCTCCTTGTAACAGCTCTCGCTTATTAACGGCGTTTATCGCCGCAATCTCTCATCCACTTTTTTATTTCGCTGAATTATTAATCTCCGGGATAGTTTATCAAAGGATCTCCTTCCGTCCGCTGTGTTTTTGGCTCCCTACAAACATCCGAGATTCCCTCCCATCTCGGCGCGTTTTTTCTCCATTCATATTTCAAGGCAACGAAGGGGGTCTACTTAACACAGCTCCGTGGGGATATCTTCGGAGGCGGCATCTTTGAGGGCGTTCTTATCTCGTGGTCGTCGTCCCTATGGTCCACTTGGCCACGCGCAGATCTTTTCATCTCTCTCCGTTTCAATCACTGGGTATCTGCCCCACCTCGAACGCGGGAGTCGTTCTTGAGTTATCCCCACCATTCGCTCGGGACATTTCCCACATTTCCCACCCCCTTTTCTCTTCTGCACCCCTTTTTCGTTGCTCCAGCTACAAAAACTCTTCCGACCTCACAGGAAGCCGCTGACTTCGTGTTGCATAATAATAAGGGTGCCGCTCTCGTTAGGCTACCGTGCACGTCACTCAGCTAACTCAGGCCAATCTCCAGGGAGGTGGCCGCACCTTCGGAATGGGGCTTCTCGGTGGCGCCCGAATATTCCATTTGATAAGTTTTTTTCTGGGGAAGGGGTTGCGTTGTTCTGTGGGAAAATGTCTACCTCAAAAGAGGGAGGTTCTCATCATCGGTTATCGGTTGCTTCAGGCTATGAGCTGGAGCTATAAGACGGAGCTTCTCAACTGCTACAATACAGTGAATTTTAGTGGATTTTGTTGATAGTGAACCTTTTTTAAGAGCTGTTATTTAGTTTTGACTTCGTTTGGTTTACTCTTGAAAAAATCGAATAATTTCTCAAAGCGTCTTATCGCTTATAAATAACATGTGCTTCAGTTTACGTCGATTTTTATTGTTCCCTCGCAACTATCAATAATAGAATTTTATTAAATTATCTTTTAACATCCTTATTTATTTTTATTCCTGTACATTTCAGCTCTAGATCTGTATCAGTTGTGACATGAGTTTGTTCTTTTTCCGCATTCGAAAAGTGAATTTCTACCCTTAATAGCGAATATTATATAGTATCATTTTTTATTACGATAATTCAGATAATACTTATCACATTTATCGACGCACTTATTTTGTGTTTCCTAAGAATAATTCGTGTATTAGTAAATTTTCAATTATCATTCTTCATTTCTCATATTACCAGCCCGAAGATACGTTTATCTGCTGAGAAGTGTTCATCCATATTTGTCGTTATATTTATCATGGCAATGTTGTTTTTGAAAAAATTACATTTTGTTGTCTTCTGAAAGTGATTTCATTGATATCTGTGAAGTTTTTTTCTAATTTATAAGACCCTCAATAATTATGTTTTTGTTTGACAGTGAATTTTTTCGCATCAAAAAGAGAATCATATCAATAACTACTTTTATAATTGACTTTTTGTTTCTTCATCATTTATCCCAAAGATACAGATATTTCTACTTTCTGATTGATATTTAAAATCACACAAAATCCATTTTTCTACCCCTGAAATTTTTACAACCCTACCTTGTGTTTCGGGTATATTGTCATCTTTTTATTGATTGATTGATTTGATTTTTCTTATGGTCTCATAAAGTAACTCTAACGTATTCGATATTATTTTGGTGGTGTAAGAATGGCCAGCAAAAAATATTTTCTTTGCATTACACTAAATTCTTTTGAGTCATCACTATTTGAGTCCAGCGAAATTTCCAGCATAACTTGCGCGAGGAAATCATTGGTGCCTGTGTATTCTTTATCAAAATTTTCGGCAAATAATTTCCTCTAAAAATCTTGAGTGATAATATCGTCTGATTAAATCACATCAACAGTGCTCGCATTCATATTTCATTTAAACCTCTGTCAAATATGTAACATCAGTTTAATATTATTATTCATATCTCGAGCCACTGCTTGTATTTTCATAAAACATAGTAAATATATTTTATTCGTTTACGATATTAGTAGTTTCCTAGGTTTTGTAGATGTAATTAATAAATCTCTGTATCATATATTTACTATTTTATGTATTTGTCATATTCTTGGGATTAATGGAGCGTTGGTATTGACTTGCATTGAATAGGTTATTCGGAGCATTTACAGCTAGAAAATAACATCCTACCGGCTTACGCGATAATATATTACATTTAATAAATCAATGTCTCTTTGATTTGCACAACAAGTTACTCGAGTCCGTTTTCTCTTTACATTAACCATATTCAATCTTTCAAGCACCCCTCCCTTCCCCTTGCAATCTAACAAACAAAATTAGCATCTATACAACCCGAGTTTACGACCGCAGTGTAAGAAATCAATGGGACAGACATAACAATTCACATTCTTCGCTTTATCTTTCATAGCTTTTCACTCGTAACTGCCTTCGCGTGAGTATTTATCGAGTCGCGATCTCGTATTCTAATTCCTGTTTTCTCTGCATTGGATGATACCTGAGATTGATTTTGAATTAGCATCTCCATGGCTTATTCAGCTCGCGCATTTCGCAAAGTAATCCTATCATAACGGTCTTTCGCAACACCAATGGATTTTCATATCTCCGCAATCTTTCTCCATCTTCTTAATCACATCAAAGGATCAATGATCGTTTATCATGCTGACGTGAAATTACCCGTAGCTTAATTTGTTTCCCAAAGATGAAGCATAATACATACAAATCTTTACTCAAAATTATGTCCCATTATGATTAAAGATTTTTTTTTCTTATTACGACACATGATTAAAATTTTTTAAAGTTTGTTGTAATAAAGTTACAATATTGCCACTAGTATAATAGAGAATTTGAGGTGCAGTCGACCCATTTTTGCATCAAGTTGAAGGTCGGTGAAAGTTTTCCTTTTTAAAATATAAAATTTTTATTAGAAGTAAAATAGTTTTTTTCTCTAAGTTTAAGAGTCATCCTGGAAATTAAGTTGCTTAGAATGTCTGTAAATAGAGTTTAATCATCTTATCTGGTTTAAACCCTCTGTGTTAGGCAATTAAAGATTCGGGTTGGTTTTAATATCAATTTCTACGGTGATTAGGAAATAAAATATATTGTCTGGATTAAAAATAGGATAGAAACTGTTAAATAGCGACAATTAATATATTCCATTCAAATTACGAACACCAACCTTCAAATAGGAGCCGAAGCACTAAAATTTTCTACAGATTTGAAATTTCCAGCTCATACTCTTAGCTTAAAGACGAAGATAGACCAGCAAACTTCGTTCTTATTTTGGAGATTTTAACGGAAATCTTAAAACAATGTAAGTTCGCAATATAGTTGTGTACTTCAAAAAGCTTCAAATTTCTGACGACCTCCGCCATTTCGATGTAACTTTAATATAATACGGCAATCAAGAAAGCTCGTATGTTTGCTCAGGATGGTCATTTTGTTTGGAAATTTAACGGTATGAGATAGTTTTAGCTTTCCATTTCTAGTAGCTCTTTGTCAATATTTTCTTATTATCATTCCATAATGTTTCGTGATAAGTTTAAACGGAAATTATAATTAACTTCGACTTTTGTACCCGAATCGATATTTAGCAATACCGAAAAAATATTATACGTATGTAAACAGCATTTATCAACAGCTTGGGATCTACATACTTCCTTGGGACCTTTTATGGGAGTGAATGTAAATTTAATAAGGATAAGAATTTTTAATCAACAAAAAACTGTTACGATATTTAGGAAATTCAGGCTTACTTCGCATAGCTGTTCCCTGAAAATCCATTTTCGATAACGAACCTTTCATTTACTTTAATAAGGATATAAGTATATCATTTATATATGAAGATAACTGCCTTATTTCCCCGCAGAGCTCATTTACACACCCTTCTCCAAATTCTTTGCGCATCTTACTCATAGCATTCTTCCTTCTTCACGAGCACTTCCAGTTTGCTACCATTTTCGACTTGTCATCCTCAACTTCATATGAAAACCACTCGCCCTCAAATTCTTACGCTCTTCCCGCAGATTTAATTCAAACCCGCGAGCACATACTCTTACCTCAGCCTGAATAATTCACGCCTGTAATTGCTTCCGAGGCGCGGTTGTTACGGGCCCACTACCCACTCCACTTTACTCCGCTGCTCCTATTAACTTCTTAGAGCCGCTGGAAGTGTATCAGTCAAGAAACGCTCCCATGGACCCTCTTTCCATCGCTCCAGTTTCTCTGCATCACGCCTTCTTCAAAGCACAGCGGGGGCGCGAATGGACCTTAACGTTTCCGGTTGTTCAGGACGACGTCCTACAGGAAATCCACTTTTAAATAGTTCGGATGAGACGCCTCGTGATGAAGTTTGAGAGAAATTGGAGTTGGTCGAAGATGGATGGTTTGCCCCACTGCGCGGGCCTTAAATTCCCCGTTGAAAAAGACGGATTACGAGGGTGGGAATGAAAAAATTCTTGGGATTTCCATGGGGTTGTCGGACCCTCCAAGGTGGGAAGTTTCAGCAACAACGCCGCATGTTTCTCCGTTACTTTTCGAATTTATTTACCTCGCCGAATCCGGGTTTTGATCCGAATACTTCATCAAATTAATTTATTCCCCGCCAACCGCCGCGATATAATTCCGAGTTTCTCCTCATTATCCGCTTATCTCGTAGCTCTTTATGTCCGCTACCTTTTCCATCAGCCGGGGAACACGGTAGCGGGCTCATTAGTTCTGGGAAAAAAGTTCTAGATTTTTCGTTTTGTCTGGGAGTACATGTGAAGTGCTCTATGCGATTCCGTTTTTTGCAGTATAAACGTCTCGTTCATTTCCGGAAAGGCGTATAATTTCGCAGATTAAGATCGTCGTCGCCATATTCCTCCAGCTCTTGATGCCCTTAGGGTTCGTCTTCGAGATACGCCTCGACGATACCGAAATGCAATAACGCCGAGAGGATCGTTACGAAATATTCCCGTTTTGTTGTAAAGCGGGCGGAGGCCGAGGGAAAGGGGTATACTTCTGACGCAAGGAAAGATTAATTAACAGGGGTTTTGCGTCGCTGTTGGTGGCGGCTCGCATTCCCCTTTATCGAGATGATCTCATGTTTTGCTAGTACAACTCTCGGATACGATAGTTGTAAACAATATGGCAGACAACCTCGACGAGGACATGCGGCTCACGCGCCGACATTTTTGCGACCTTATTTTTCGCTGTTTATTAACCATTCAAGTCGCCTCGCAAACGAGCTGAAAAAATATTACGTCTCTTTGAAGACTTTCTCTTAATGTCTCCAGTTGGGAGAATATCATCCAGTCATGTATCAGGAGCTGTGCAAAAATGCGTGTCGTAAGGAGAGGCACCTCTCTTAACATTTCAGTTCCCGCCTCAACGCAAAACAATGATATGAATTTGAATATTCCATGGAGGGAAATCAGCTCCATTTTGAATTTAAAATTCTACGAACGCCTTTCTGTATACTTTCAGTATGAATATTTTTTAAATGGTACAGAGAATAAGATAATTTGGAGTTCTTACGAGAGAAGAATGAGATTGTGAATATATATAGTGAGGGATATGAAGAAGCAAAGGCTATCCCTGTTATTTTCTACCTTCGTTGTTGTGGCTACGTATGTACTAAATTATAACTACCGACATTTTTAGAAATAATCTAAAGGTAAAAAGTAAAGTAATAATTGGATTACCCTGTATATTTTTCGCCATAATTATGCAGAGTTATTATGAGCTGTAGAAAGCACACGATTAGGTCTTATATAAAACAAATGAAATTGTCTTTAAACAGTAGAAACACTAAATTAACAGAAAATTATTCTTCAACTTGCAATTAGATTCTCTGAAATGGTAGTGTAAACACTACAGCAAAAATCTATTATTATTACTAAATATTTCCGCTTCCATTTTAAAGTTACAAATATCTGAACTTTTCATTCAAGCTGTATACTTCTAATTTAGAATCATTTTGAAAATGCAGCATTATGACGGTGGCGAAAGGATAGCTCTCTTTTTGGTCGAATTGAATCAAACTATAAACTATTCCCTAATATCAATCATTCCTATACAAATAGGTCTTAGTAATAGCCCCTGTCGTTCGAATAAGGTGGAATGAAGGATTCCGTTTCGCAGGATGGAAATCAGACAAAATCAAGATGGATCGCTCAAAAATTATTTCTATGCTGTCATTTAATGCAAGCGTGTGGTCATATCCACATGTATCGGACGAAGTATAGATAGCATTGTTTTTTATCGGTAAAAATATTTACCATCATTTGAAAATTTTAATGTAGTGTTTCTTTGAAGTGACTCTAAGCTAAGTTGGTAGATTTCTATTTATCTATAATTTTTTCTAAATAATGCTAAGGAAAGCTTTCTGCTGTTTGTTTTGAAAGCTCTAATTTATTACTTAGGTCGTGATCCTTTTCCTTATACATAAAGTTGGTTGAGTTTTTTTCTAAATAATCTTAAGATTTCCTTCATAGATCTTTGATTTTATTATGTGGGAGACTTTACAGTCACAACCATTAAAAATCTTACCTAATTAACCTAACCTTACGTAGAAAAATAGTATTGATTAGCAAGAAATTACTTACTTTTTGATCTACCACTTTGTTTTCTTTATATATTGCCTACCTCGAAAGCTCATTGTTTGCTTACCAACGTGATGGTCCCAGGTTCTATTTCCGATCATTCAGCTTTTAATTGATTAAGGCAAAGGTGGCTTTAGGTCAAAGGTCGTATATTGTTGAAGTCCCTCACCGTATCTCCCCAAGGATGAATGTCTAAGCCCGGCAATATGAAATAATTGAGAAAGAAAGAATAAAAATCCTATCTTTTTTAAAGCAAACATCACACCATTCATATATTATCAGATTAATGTATCCTATCGTACACATATAAAGAAAAATAAATTACGGTAAACTGGTATAATATGGTTTACCGTTAATTAAAAATACATACGTTGCGTATCAATCTAATGATGGAATCGAGAACCCCATATCGCACATTATGAAATAACTGGCATATTTGAGTCCATGTACCGAGAGAGGGAAAATCTCCGTTCGCTCATTCGCTTTCTTCCGTGGCTTGCATTATAATAAAGTTTCCCAGTCATGCGCATAGTTTTCTTTGTGTCCCGTCGTCAGCTCGCGATGCATCGTCCATAATGCTTTCATGCGTTGATAAAGGAGACACTTGTCTTAAGAAGATTCTCGTCGTTATTCATTCAGCAAGTGGGATTTCCTATATACCTAACCCTTTCTCTCTCTCTCTAGGCTTATTTCAATTTATTTCGATCACGTCTGCATACACTTTTCCGCCTCTCTAAAACCGGCCGTTTCCATCCCATCTTCCTTCTACAGCTCTTTGAACCACTATTACTAAGCTCAAGGTATTTTTCTGAGTAAATTTTTGCTCCCGTCCTCAACTTCCATGTTTGTAGCTCGGGAATGGTTAAGCGACCCTTTACTGACTTCTCGGATTTTCCCGTCGGACGTTCAGTTCCGCCGTGAATATCCCAGTCAGGGTAAAGGACGTGTTATATGTATGTACTTTTCTCGATTATGAGATAGTCACCTCAGTTATCCCAGCAACGGCGGGCATTTTCTCCCCATCGCCATGGCTCGACGCGTATTTTTTCTACTAGACTACGCATTAATTAAGCCATAAATTATTTTGAAGTCGCGAAAAATTTCGTGATCTCTGTTTAGATCTCATGATTCTATAGACGTGCGGGATCTTAGTTTGCCATTGTGTGGGCTCTGCATCTCTCGCGAGATAAAAATCCTTTCGGAGAAATCTTGATGTTGATTTAATCGGAGGCTGGTGAGGTATTTTAAGTTATAAAACTTGAATTCTATAGTAGATGATTACGTGTTTGGAGAAATACGTCCCTTCTTAGCAGGTTTTAGGATTTTCTCGGATATTTTCACGAGATACCTGTATTATATTCTGTAAAGTGAAAGCTTACAGAAATTTCTCGCCTGACTCGGGTTTAAATTCCAGCGTTGTTTAATATTAAACCTGTTAGCATGCCACATACGTTGGGGTCAATAATCAGTTGCCTATCGCTTATTTATAATCTGTTTATTTATCGGTTGTTTATAAACTATTTATCAATTAAAAGCAGAAGAATATTATTAATACATGAAAATTTGACAAAGAATTTTTATACGATGTATTTACATTATACTGATAACCGTACTTTTGGAAGTACTTTTAAGTGAAATAATTCTTTCAATAATTCAATTTCTTTTAATAATTTTAGCAATTACACTATATTCCTTTTAAAGGATTGGTGGTTAAATTACTCCTTATTTATGGTCTGAGAAACATTTAAGCTGATCTTATTTATATTAGTATTGGTCGGATCTTGAACATAGGTTGTTGATTTTTGATTTTCACAACTTTAAATTCGTTGATTGCATTTAGCTCAGCGCTAGGGTTATCAATAAATGCATATTAATGTCGAACCTCATGAACATTCAGGGATACCTAATCTAACGTCGGAAACCGTATTAAATCTATCTTTTGTTTCTTGTCAGTAGTGCCCACTTCAAGATTTCCTCGACATCTCATGAATAGCGTCACGACAAAGCGTATCTCACAGACTATTTTTCTTCTCGTCGATGCTACGCTTTCAGAGCTGTCCGATGTCACGGCGCCTCCATCTATTCTTCTCTTTTTGTAGTCATCCTTCCACGCATCTTTAATCTCGAACCTTTCGAATCAAATTCGCCTTGGTTATGTGGCGAAAAAAAGAAAGACCCAATTCTCTGTTTTCAATCTTCCCTGCCTTGAAATACGAATAGACATTTAGGTTCTGATATACTTTTCTTATCTTACCATACATATTTCATAGATGGTTTAACTCCGTCGCCCAACAAATCCTTGTTCGAAAAAGATTGTTTGCCATTGTTCCAATTCTCAATATAAACGACTTAGAAGTATTCGAAAGCGTATTTGAAGGCTAAAAAAGCGTCTCTCCCCTCTGAGTCCTCAAAAAGGGGATTTATGACTCTCTTATATTTTAAAATATATTATCTACTTAATGTAAGATCCTCAGATAAACATAAAAAGATAGAAATTCACTCAATATCCCGATTTTCAAGCAAAAATTGTTTGTCAAACATTTATATCAAGAAACAGAAGATAAAGAGCCTGCCAGCCAACTCGGATCTCCCAATTATCGGTTGGTTGCTGTCTTTCATTTCTTAATCTTAAATCAAGCACGTGGATCATGCTTTTTTCACATTCTTTTTTACCAAAAATTACCCGAAAAATTCTACCGAGACTTAGGATATTCATTTTTTTAAATTCGTAAAAAATTTCTCTTCAGCGATACCTAGATACGCAACTTGGTGCATATGCGTAGCTTTCCCGATGCACTGAATCATGTCTCCGCTATTTAACGGTGGGTCATGTCGGCGTCACGTTTCACGTCGCTCGCCTTTTTCTCTCGATTTGAAATTGCGATCACGCCAATATTTCCATATTAAACGGCCCCGACTCTCAACTAGTCCTCGAACAGCACTTCGGCAATAAAGCATCCATCCCTTCACTACCCTTTTCCGCGCCACCTTCGTCACCCCACTTATCGAGTCACCCCCGCCCCTTCCTAAACTCTGGACCTTCTCTTCCCACTCTGAATCAAGGAGGAGCGAAAGGAGAAGGGAACGGAAGGAACAGGGGTGGGAAAGGGATGAGGGAATGATACGGGAAGGAGGGGGAGTTACACCGATGACGATGTGAGGCTTATGTCCATTTAGGGAAGGGAGTTTGCCTACTTCGTACGGCTTCGTAACCGTTTGATTTTCCCTCGCTTGCGAAATATTTCCCACTTGGCACCATACCTTTGCCCTCTCTCTTCTATTCTCCCCTCTATCTGTTATTCGTCCTCTCTCCTATTTGTCTCGAAAGATTCATGGATATTTATTATTCAGATACTTACAGTATAGTAATTTTCTTACACATTATGTACACATGATTACGCTTCAGGTAACCGTACATGATTGTAGGCTCCATTTTCGTATGACGGTGTAAAGCTTTTCTACCATTTTTGGAATCATTAAATGTTTAAATTCACTAAGAGGATGGTAACTTTACAAAATATCACACCTAATAAATTAAATTACAGTATTAAAATTTTCGCTCAGGAAAATAATCTACGAAGTAAAATAACTTTACTAGTGAACTTTGGGATATGCAGAACTATATAATTCAGTTTTAGATTATGCGGCGAAAATTTGATTCTGGTCGTTTTATATATTCATTATTTTGATTGAACTTACAGCTTAAAAGAGTAAATGCCTTTATCATTTCAAACAATAATATATATACTTGATGATTCATATCATCACCTTGTACGATGATGTACAATTATCGAAATTATATTTTCATAAAGTGTACATCTACGTACTACTACTACTAGTAAGTGAACCGAAAATGGTAATTAAATTCTATTGAAAGAGTATTTTAGAATATCACCAAGTTAAATGTAAATAACTTTCTCTTTCGTTGAAATTATTTCCATTCTCGTACCGCTTTTTGGTGATCATAGTTTTCAAGACCATTTCTATTTTGAAATATGAAAAATTGTCTCTATAAATTATTTGGTATCGCAATGAATCAGGTCAATCCCATAGTACGTCGATCCTTGCTGTTTTGACCTTGTGGGTTATCGTAGAAAAGTTATTATTTTCGTTATGTATCGTAGAAAAGTTATTATTTTCAAAATTTATAGCTACATAAACCAATTTTCTGAAAGTGATTGGGAAGTAACTGGAATGAGGCGATACCCATTCGCAGTGGTGTTTATCTCATCCATGTTATGAATTAATATTTAACAACCGATTAAACAACTTGCTACAGAGTGTCAGTTATTGGATCCCGTCTTTCATTTTCACTTCAACTTTTATATTTTTACGCTTAACTGTTGAATTATATAGGCAAACGTGACTGTAAATAGTCTTATCGGTTTTACATCTCCAGAAACTATATTCATTGATTCATTAAAATAAGTTTCGAGTTAAGTCATAATTTACACAAAAAAGGTATAAGTACACATGTGCTCTGTAAACTATTAAAGAACACTGCCAGCATCATTGTGACACACTGATCATCAATTAGTTACCCAGTTTAGGTCCGTAATCAACCACACGCCGAAGTGTGATTTGCAGGATATCACTGTAGATAGATATTTTTCGATGAATTTTGAGACATTCTTTTCATTCGAGGGAAATATTGAATCAGTGGTATGTGCATGAGATCATAAAATTTGTATTCAAATATCAGTACTTCAATATAACATTAGAATTCGAAAGTAGCACTCATATCTGTGGAAATTTATCATGCAAATTTTCATTTGTAATTTCCGGTATTATGATTTTTAATTGCCCTCTGTTTTGGTATTTCAACCACTATTTTGTTACTGAATTTATGTCATTTGTCTCTATATCATGTTGTTCTTCTTCTTATCATTTAGATACGACGGTCTGAACGTTTGCATAGATTTTTCACACCACCCCCCTTGGGTTTGTTTACCTGCTGTATATTTTCTCCCTAGATTTAACACTTAGGTTTTTTATATCCACCCAACTGAAATTTCCTCAGCAACCTCCATATATCAAAAGCCTCAAATTCCTTTTTTTTTTGGTGGGATGATTTTGACGATGGGTTTGATGTAGGAATATATTTGTCTCATCCTCGCCCAAATAAACCTTATTCATTTATTTATACTCGCATATACTTGATACATAAGTTGAAAAGTCAAAAATTACGGTATACTGCTGCTCTTAATATTGGCAAACAATATTGTCCCAATGGTGAAATTATGACTCCTTCTCCACTATCTTTATGTCCAAGTCCTTACATTTTTCTCGCGTTCAGTCGTGACGTGAGCCTTTTCTCTAACTTTTCCGCATCTATCTCTCCGCTCTCTCCCGCCCCCTCACTCCCCTTCTCTTTTCCATGCGACTCCCTCATTTCTCAGTATTCCATAATGCGTCCGTCCGATTCTGACAGCTGACCTTTTTTATTTCGTAAAAAGCCTTGAACTCCTTCGCCGCAGTCTTATCGAGATTCGCTTATCCGTTTAGGTGAGTCATTTTTGTAATGCTTGAACTTTTACTACGCTGCATACCTAATCCTCTCTCTCACTTTTTCATGTCTCGACTCGGATCTTCGAGAGCTATAGCATCCATAAACTCTTTTTGCTGTCGTTGTGCCCTTTGCCTTTATGTTAGTACTTCGAAAACATCTTGGCTTTGCTAGTAAAAAAGTTACTGAGGTTGACAGTCCACTCTGAAGCGATCGATCGCGCACTTCGCTGAATCGAATTCATGCGGCTTGAAAGACTTGCCTTCGTACTCGTCCTCATAAGCGAAAGTATTTGACATATTTTCGAATATCTTGCGAACCTTCCATAAAATTCTGCTGTCATGTTTTGAGGAATGAAATTTTTATTTGGTACTGAATTAAGGAAATTTCAGTTTCGTATATTTTGTTTGAGTGTTATTCTTGCTCATGGCTATGATAATACGGAAGTTACTGAGGTATGCTCCATGCTGTATTATGGGGCTTCATTCCTTATGAAAAGGATTATTAATAGGGCTATTAAGCAGCCAGTTTATAGCATTAAAGCTCACTAAGAAGAGTAAAGGAAAGCTACCTCACTCCTCATCTTGCCAAGTAAGCTCATTCCTTCTACAGGACTCTTGGTATCTAATGGTGAGTAATGGTTGAAAACTACCTCACACCTCATCCTAACTAGTGATATAGAGGCTGAGGTTGAAAACGGCCTTCGGGTTGGGAACTTTACAGACAGCCTATCAAAATATTTATATCGTATAGAAGTTATCGATCGTAACTAATATTTTAGAATTAATTTCAATATTTTAATATTTAGAAGAGCAAAATGGTTCAAGCATTCTAAATCAGGATATTTAAATTGGAACTTCTATAATTTAGCACAGATTTTGATTCTAAAAAAATCACTTGCTATTATCTGATAATTATCGGTCCGGGAGGGTTGCGCAGAAGAAAGTTTTGTTGAGATGTGGATAAGATACCATTTTTTTCCTTCATGATGCCTAAACACGAATTCACGGACCTCTTTGGACTTAACTTAATTGTCCGCTGCAATTTGAAACTGCTACTCCAACCCTTTTTTAAACCATACTTGTATTTAGTTAAATAGCTGTCTGAAAACTCGTTTCACGTGCGTTGTTAATTTAGGTACCATGGTGCAGTGCTAATGAATCTGAGAGGTGGAGGTGTAACTGTAATCCGAAATACGAAAAAATAATGACGCAGTAAAATTTTCTTTTTTACTGTCGAACGGACTTTACAGCTGTGGATTTCTCTGCCTTTGATAGCAAAGGTCTAAATTTTGTTTTCTTTGACGCCACCAAATTCCTCAGATTCTTCACTATTATAATATCTGTAGAAGTATTCACCGTTAGAACTTCGCCACACGCGAGTGAGATGAGAGAGCCTTTTTCATATTCTACTTTCCAGCTTCCTTCATTTATCTTCATTCGGTAGTATGAATGTTTCCTCTCTCTTAACCACTGAATAAAACACTTGGATAAAGCATATCCTATGGCAATCACGCCGTGACTCCCACTAAATTGAAGCACGAACTACCATAGCAGTTGTTAAAAGGAAATAGGTATAGATAATGGGGAAATGTAGGAATAAAATTACACTTGGCATATTTTCTACAGATGTATTTAAAGCGACCGGTTTCGGCACATGTTGGCCACCATCAGGCATGAAACCGGTCGTTTTTAATATATCTATGGAAATATGTAAAGTGTAATTTTATTCCTACAGTCTCCTGCCATGGATTTTCACAATGGAATGCTTTCCTGTACTGCTTTTACTACAAGGGTAAATGTATATCTAACTAAATTTTATTTTATGAACCATTTAAATGTAATAATTTTCTTAACTTCTAACTTATCTTCATTTTTCTTACTTTTTGGTTAACTATCCTCAATTCGGAGATGTTTATTGTAAATAAAGGGATCAAATTGATATTTTATTAACCGGATGATAAATTATGATATTTGGCTACATGAGATCAAAATATTTTTAAGAACATTAAAAGTTTGATTTCCAATGTAAGTAATAATTTGAATCACTTTTAATCAAAGCGGAATAATAGTGTCGATTATGAGCTTAAGTAAATATTTTTGTTTAAAAATGTAGCTTTTGATGCTGATGTTTGGCTCAGAATATAAAACTACTTTCACTCGTTACCACTGAATAACATAAATTCTCCGGCAAAGTGTAAAACTTGTTTCTATTCCTCTCTCATCAAGTGGAGCTACTATAAAGTTGATTACGAAACGGTAGATTTTCTTTTTATGCTTATTCTTGTAAATTAGTTTTACTTTTTTAACTAAAAATTATATAAGTAATAGATTAACATATATGTAGTACTCCTTTTAGGCTGTGAATACTCTAAATATATAATACTTTACTTATATGAACGAGCTGTTTCGTAGAATGATTATTTCTTTAAAATGTCATGGCTTTTTACCACAAATTACTGACCGACACATCATTATTTAACCAATACACATCTGTGTAAAATATTTATCCAGTTTATATTTCGAGAAAAATTTTATATGAAAACAATTAAAGAATCAGATATAAGAGGCTTTATGTATGAGCTTGCTAGTGGCTGAGCAACTTGAACGCTAGAATCTTGAATTCTTCCTAACTTTTCCTTTTTCACTCAGCAACTTACGTAGAAAGAATATTTAGTTTCCTCACATCATTCTGACTCGAAGCTAAATATTTTCCTCTCTGCAAAGTACCTCGATATTTATGTTCTTTAACACTCTCAGAGGAGTATTTTCTTTGCGATGAATTATCAGGCGAAAGGACTCGGGTGTTCTTGCTTGTAAGTTTATATTTAACCACCATCCGTTACACTCCAGAAGTCATTACCGGAATCCACGGATCGTCCACTGCGTAAGACTTGACACGATTCCTCGTGTTACAGTTCTTACTGCCGCTTTCATACTCCAGTGCATAAAACAAGGTGCAGCGCGGCGCGGCGTTATCTGTTGGCATTCCGTCCCGTCCTCCGGATCGCCGCGTACCTTAACCCCAGTTAGTGGGAATCCTGGAGCGACTTGTTAAAGAGTGTGATACTGCTCATGCCTTCCGATCCATTTAACATCTAAGGGGTGGAATACCACTGATACTTGCCCACCTTAAAGACTCTTCCGTAGTCACGAAGATATGCGCCGCGCGAACTCCCTATAACTACTCCCACGACGCTTTCATGCAAATCCTCTCTGGAGATGCGCTTACGCCCCCGCATATAGGT
The DNA here is from genome assembly GCA_000376725.2 of Ladona fulva. Lineage (NCBI taxonomy): Eukaryota > Metazoa > Arthropoda > Insecta > Odonata > Libellulidae > Ladona > Ladona fulva. The sequence continues at coordinate 406,299 of KZ308351.1, read as the reverse complement.
TAGCGCCACGCCCTCAACTTTTCTCTTTGCTCTACCTGTCTCTGTCCGTTGCCGCCTCTCCTTCTTTTCCAATATCCTCCCTTGCCACTTTTCATTACTTCGCCCGTTTGATTTACGCTCTACCGCCCCATTGGCAGTTCTGTATTGTGTTCTCTCGAGTTATGAGATTCTCTATAACTTCTCTAAAGCTATTTTCTTGATATTTCTACGAGTAGTTAATTATTTTTGTTTTTTAGGCTTTGTTATACTCTGCGAGTTCATTGCCAGTTGATTTACATATGCGTTCTGGATTATTTGAAGTTGGTTTCAATTTTATTAGTCAGCGTTTGAATATTTTTATCTCTCATTTCTGAGTAGCTGTCCGTATCTTCAAATATTTTAAGATTTGCATGTCAATTTCAGCGTAAATAAATTAAAGATTTTAATTTGATTTTGAAGAAAAGGTTAGAGCCTTTTTGTAGTGGGATGGTGCAACTTATTGCGTCATTGGTTTGGTTACTTAGAATTGAAAAAATAATATAGCATTTGTATAAAAAATTAATTTCTGACACCATAATTCATCGTAGGAATCGTAGTCAGCTAGTTAAACGCAACGAATAGATAGTATAATATATAATCTGGCATTATCTTATCCACTGGCCATTACGTGATGAGTGGACTCATATTACGGTGTTGTTATTCGTTTGCTGAGTGATTGGATTCCAGAAATGGCAGAAAATTTACCCTTCAAATATAGCTTCAGAATTATTCAAATAATACTTTCGATCCAGTACAACATGATAGAATGGGAAATACTTGCTAAAACAGAGATTTCAAGTTTATTGGTCACCTCCACCATACGCTTATTTCCCAGAAAAACTCTTACTAGAATATTAAATTAATAGGAATGTGCTTTCAGAAGAAATCCTTATTTATCTTACTCAGCTTTTAAGTGATACAATGTAGATGCCTCAAATTTACATTTTTTTCTTCCTCTTAATCGCCGTGAAGTCTATTTTCTTGGTGATTCACTATCATTTTCTCTCTTCATCCGCACACTCTACGGTGTATGATAATACTTTAAGCCTTCAATAACCACTCTTTCCGTTCTCCCAATCGCCATCTCCTTTTCTTCATCTCATCCTAACCCCATACGTACCTTTGCCTGCCCTTTGCAACGGGAGTTGTACTCCCGCATGTTAAAGAGCCATCTCATAGCCAGATCTCCTACCGTCCCCACATAAGCTTTGCGTCTCACTCCGGACGTGGGACATAAAGAGTGGTCGCTGAAGAGCCAATGCTTACTCGATGGTATCTCACCGGCCGCAGAGGAGTGGCGATGACGGTTCTCCCTTACCAGCACCCATCCTCTCACCACTACCCTCCTCAAGGAACTGCAGAGATAGTTTTATATGCTTGGACGTCCGGATTCACACAGGAAACACATCGAGATTCTTGAAAGACAAAAAAGTTCCGCGTCCTTTTTTGCCGGCGATAATCGTTCAGTCGGTTTTAAAAGGTCTTCTAAAAGGCGGTAGTGGCGTCTAAGAAGCGGAGAGCTTCGTGTCCCTGCTTCTAGGGAGAGGCGCGGTTTTTAAGGGACGATGACAGTATAATATGTGGGTGGGTTCGTATTTGATAATTGCGGAAGGAGATTGCGAGATGCAGATATGATTTATACGCGTAGAGCGTTTTCCGCGTGCGCTTACTTCTCCGTAGCCGCCGGAATATTTCAGAGACGTGCCTCGATTTTAATAGTCGATAAGGTTAGATGAGAAATTCCAATCTTATCGTTCTGCGGCATCGTATGTGTCCAGGCTTTCCTTTTTATCGTCTGTCATATCCCATTTTGCTCAAAAATTTTATTATTAATCTCGCGAGATTGCTTCAATTTCAGATGGCATGGCAGCAATAAAACTCCGCTAATGTTTCAGGGGTGATTTAGGGTAGTGTTCCACCCGGATTTGCATTCGTTTGCGTAACGCAGAGAAAATTATTTTTGAGGCGCCAGCAACCGATTCGCGTCCTCGTATTATAGAAAATAAAAATTCGAAAGTCTGTAAGAATATAAAAAGCGTGGCTGGCGAAAATAGAAATTTGGATGGTAGCCCAAGCGAATTTCATTGAGTTCTTAGTGTCTCTCACATTTAAGGGTTTTATTTACGCATTATGTTTAGTAATTAAGAAAACTGGAACTTTCATGTCCAATTGATAAGTGTTTATTGATATTCATGCATACATACAAATCATTTCGCCCAATAGAAACTTTTGCTTGGATGTTTATGTCAGAATTACTGTTTGATTCGAGGTGATATTTTGACGTGCCCGTTTCTTTTAGTGGACGACTGTAGTGGTTAGCGTGCTAGCCTAGCAACGCCGAGGTCCCGGGTTCGAATCCTGGTTAGGGCATGGTTGTTTGTGTTCGTCTAGGTTAATTTTAAGAATGGTCTCAATAGACCAAAATTCGCCTAAATAAAGACGTTATTATTATTATTTGATGTGAATCATGTGAGATTCCGTGAAAATATAACACGATAAAAAATTTCAGAATGATGCAAAACTTAAATAAGATTTAGTATTTCTATGGACTTAGAAAGAGACGTGATTGGTCAAAATTAAATTGATTATTAATCACCAAGGATATATTGAAATTCAAACCGACCGAACCGATGTTGCAGGATATTGCAGTTATAACAAACTTGTTATAGCGTAAGCGTTTTACTAGAATTCCCAAAGGATATTTGCTTTACCAAAGCACATCTTTAGGATTTCTAATAAATGTTTAGAATGGATTGCAATTAAATATTGCTAAAGAACATTCTACGGAAATAAAACTCTAATCACAAAATATCTCAGACGCTAGCAGGTTAAGGAATATATTTGTTTCGTTCGGTAGACATTTCCTAAGGTATGTTATAACCCTAAATGCAATGAGAGGTACATTTAATCGCCGTGTTGCTTCCTCTTTTTTGACCTCTCTTTGCTTAACATCCAGCAAACAAAAGAATGACAACTCAATATTTTACAAGTTTCTCTTTTATGATCTCTTACAAGTTTCGTATCCAAACTTGTTTATTGCGTATCTCCTTCAGCCCGAACACAATTACCGACTCCAAATGAGTGGTGCGGCGAATACACGTACCTATCCTCGAGGCGTGAAACTCCATTGCTTGATTTTTATACGATTCGGTCGTTAAAATTATACAGCTCTCGCGTACCCATTGGAGCATTTTTTCAGCGATTATGAGGCAACTTTTATGATAGGGCACGGGTAAGCTTTGGCAATCCCAAAGGCATTGGGCATGTGAAACTTTTTTATTTTTTTCATACTTCACATTGGTTGTGAATTATTCAAGTACAAACTCAGGCGAATATTTTTAGTAGAAATGTCAATTCAGAAATAATTTGCTCGGAATTTATTCTGTTAAACGCAAAAATGTTTTCGATATTCATTAAAATTTTCTTGGGGTCCACTGTAATGATAAAGATTTCGTGAGGGAAGGTTTAATTTTATTGGATGATTTACGGAAGCATTTCCTGTATATTTGTTATTAAAAAAAGACGAAATAAAGTGCTTGTTTCTAGTTTATATTTCAACAGCCAACTTATTCTGATCTTGTCGGCATTTTCCATTACGTCTTACGTTAATAATGAGCATGATTAATCGTAAGATTAAAAAATCAGATTTATAACATTGATTATCCAATTTAATGTCATTGGAATGGCGTAAACTCTTAAATCCTCTCCAACAAGATACTTTAAGGGTTAAATGGAAAATGGGACTTTTTAGTCCCAATTTCGCCCAATAAAGACGTTTATTATTATTTTTATTATTACTTTACCAGAGAAATCAAAGTGCTAGTCTTTGGAATTACGTTTTCAATATCTATCACAATATATTATCATAAATACGAATAGCATAAGAAGAATAACCTGCTCCTGCCTTGATAACTTGATAGGTGAAAATTTTTTCATGTGTTTTTTGGTGTAGGATAGACAAAAATGTATCTTTCATTTACTTTGGTCTCTGTATTATCCTTGGTGGTAATAAAATGAAAGGTCTTGAGGTCTAAGTGACACTGAGTAAGGTTTCTTTTGTCACTCCTTATTGAATACTGAAAGCATTTTTATTCGTAGGGTCTCTGTGCTCCACTAACGCGAAGAGTTACAATTCAACGGACCGCCAGACTGAATATCTTAAAAACGGTAATAAGGACTTTAAGGGTTAACTTACTCTACATATCTAAGCGTTAACATTTAGAATTCCAACTTTTGAAATTTTGCACGGTCGACTTTCCACAATGGCTTTGTAAGCGTTAACAATATCCTTTTTGTGACATATTTATCGAGTATGAAGGGATAAATGCGAGTTTTGATTGTCCAGAAGCAATTTCTTAACTAAAAGATGTTTAAATTTGGAATGAAATCCGAGCGTATGAATAACTCTTAATTTTTTAAATACTTCACACTGAACTCTCTCCAGAAATGCGCAATGGTAGACCCCATATAGAGGTTTCTCTGGAATCATTTTCTCCTTATCTCAGTAGTCCCTTTCCTCGGCGCTGTTCGCGTAATCATACACGTTCCACTCCGTCAAATATAAAGAGACCTCTTTCTCAACCACTTTTCCTCTCAGGCTTTCCAAGAGATCTTCCGACGCCAGCGCCGCTCTCATCGGCGCTCTGGGAATAAATCTCCAACCCTCCCCATCCCCGAGATGTCTTCCAACCCTTAGCTCCTCCTCGTCCCAACCTCCTGCGAGCATTATCGCTTTTTTGTCCACCCTGATATCTGCACGGTGCTTGGCTTCCCCAAGCTCGCTGGCATTGTGCCCTCCAGTTCAGCACGGCACTTCAAGAAGAGTCTCCGCTCATTGGCCGGAAAAAATCCTCGAGGGTGAAAAGAGAAGAGGTGAGGGTAAAGAGAACTCGTGTTAAGGAATCTGTGCTCGGGTCAAGTGAAACAGGTAGGATAGGGGGTAATGGATTAGTTGTCGGTTGTGTAGCAGAAGTGATATGGCCTAAAGATTGGTCGATTCAACGGTCTGCGGATAACCCGGATGGCTGGAAAATAATAGCGGCTGTCGGATTGCCGTCGTATATTCCAGAGCTCTTCGATATTTTTTTTCGACATCCCGCTATTTTTTCACGAAGGGGGAATTTATTAGGTCGTAAAGCGGCTTCGAAAGGAGACGACTTTGGAGATTAAGGGCCGATATTAGAGAGATTTTGAATGGTTTTATGTATCCAAATGCGCGCGCGAGCTTGATTTTCCGCGCATTCTTCGTTGGAGTTACATTTCAGCTTTTATTCTCGGTGGGCGATCATAATTTCGTGACGGCGACGCACCGCGGACCATTCTTCGCGCTCGGTAATAAAACATCGCGCTTATTACGAGAGCATCCGGAAAAAAAATTTAATTGCCCCGCGATCCTAATGATAATAAAATTTTATGGTTTATTATGCCTTTCATAGCCTCCGTTGCGTTAAAATCTACACTTTGGCCGCCTTCCTAATGGAGGGGATCCGATTCGCGTTAAGGATTAATTCTCCCCGCGTCACGTCCACATGGCGAACCCTTTCGTTAAGTGTAATCTGGGGCGTGCTATTATTATCTCGCGGATCAAAGTCGTCACTAATGGCGTCATCGGAATCCTGGTTGGATTCTTCGGCGAGATCTCCGAGGCCCTTGAACCGGGGTGTTCTCGTAGTGCCTGGCGGCGTAATCTCTTTATGGCAAAGCCAACCTCTTCCCTGACCAACCTTTACAGCACTCAAATCAGCTAACTCTCTTCCCAATCACGATTCCCATCATCTATTTGCTCACAGGAGTCGCTTAGCCAAGAGTCTTCGGGAGACTAATTAATCGTATCGGATGGGAGACTCAAACAGGCTCCCGTTTTAACCTGGGCCGATCTCCCTTTTCCGGCCCCTATATCATCCACCTTCTCTCTCATCTTCACCTTTCATTCACCCCATATTCTTCTTCTCCTTCATTTCTTCTCTCTTGGAGACCGACCACCTTCGTTTTTCCCATCCTCCGTCAAAGCTCTTTCGCTGCCGCCTTTTCTCGACGCTCTGATTGAACTAGTTACCGCGGAGCACATTTCATCCCCGGCTGGAAGGTTTGCTTGATAAAAGACCGCAAACAAATTGCAGGACTTTTGAGAAGGGAAGTTTTATGAAGAGCGGGTAATTGAATCGCAGTTTCATGGCCTGAAGCCTGTGAAACTTAGCCGTATCCGAGAAATACGTGAAATGTTAGTATTTCTTTCGCAAGTTCAAATACTACGATTTCTTCTTCGCAGGTATAGGATGTGCCTTGAGTTGTTGTTGGCGCAATATATGTTATTGGTTGATATAATTTTTAGCGTAGTTTCGTCAACGATCATCAACAAATAATATTGTGGAAGACGGAAGCCGGTTAATTTTTATCACTGCACTGTATCAATGTATTTTTAAGTGCGCTTTGGTGTTTTAGTTCAGTGTTTCAGGATATTCAGATTTTATAGATTAATTCGATTAAAAGTTAAATTATTATAAATTTAGTACCTAAAAAATCTTGTTTAACGAATCTCCTTCAGAGGATGTTTGAGTTAAAAAATTTCTGGGATATTTTCTTAGGAAGTATGCAGTACAGTTGAATCGGGTTCAAGAGTAAATTTCGATTAATGAAAATGAAGAACATGAATTAAAATGTACCGGTTTAGATCAATAATTATTGTACCTTAAGAAAGTATTTGGCTCTGAGGATCTACGCATGGTTTTCTACAAGCTCTTTTCGGTACTTTTACAATTTATTTCCCATGAGTAACGAAGCTTAAGGTTTTTAAAGTTAACAATTTTTAGAAAGCCCCTTTTTTAACCCTGATTCAATCTTTGCAAAACGCGCTTTTTAAAGTTAACACTTTTTAGAAAACCCCCTTTTTAACCCTGATTTAATCCTTGCAAAACGCGGTTTATGAAGTCTTCCATGCATGTTTGAGGAACTTTTCATACAAAGTTTCAATGAAAAATTCTCAAATTTTAATTTAGTTTAATTGCTCGATTTTAGAATCTCTTATTACGAACGTGTCCATTGCTTAACCATGAATACCTTTCATGTTTGCCAACACCAGCATTAACAACATATGATTCTTAAATTTTCCATGACTTTATCCTTAGGTTTTCATCACTAGGAGCAAGCTAAATATTATTCTATTATCCGTATATTTAGTATGCACACTTTTATTCAAAAGTGTACCTTCACCTTCTTGTCATTTTGTAACATTTTAATTAAATTAGGCGTTAAAACGATTTAGATAGGTTAACTAAACTAAAATACCTAAATTAAAAGATTTTTTAGATGTCTTAAGATATATTTTCAAATCCTAGTCTTTTTCATGAAAACCTTTGATATAGCCGAACGTAGAATTTCGGCTCACAATAAACAATCGAAATGGGCCTCTGAAGATCGTCCAATATAAATTTGTGAAACCAATTTCTTCTTTTGGGCTTGTCATGATTGCCTGTCACGACTGAGGTTGCGGCAGTCGCTTTGAAACTGAGAAAATAATTTTTCTCTTTGTTGCAAGCTCTGTTACTTCCATATCTGTATACACATTGTGTTAATACCAATGTTTATGTGTAATTTTTACTCGGTCATAACTTCTTATTAATACGGTTAACATTTGAGGCAATGGATTTTGAATTGTATTACTGCCACTTGTGTCACGTATTACCAAACACGGCTATATACATATTTTCAATAATATTTACTGTTTGTGAAACATTTATAAATTTATTTTTATACTAGCATTGGAATTAATGTCCCACAGTAGAAATTTGCGTACTTCTTATTTGCGATAAACGATTGAAATGTTGATATATTTGTTGCGGTCCCCGCTAGCGAAGAATTTTTTAGATTTTTGGATCGAATTGGCATGAGGTGTGCCGCATCTTACATGAACATCGTGAGCGTTTTCCTTATATACTATCCATTTTTTCAAATTCTTTAAATTACCAAAGTGATTCTTTTCAATTTTATAGTCGTTTTTATGTCTTCATCGTCTCACATCATATTACTCATCACTCTAAGCACGTAATTATTTGGGCTAGCTTAATTTAAGATTGTATTCTTAAGTCTAAATCTTGCTAAACATAAAGTCGTGCTTACGTTTTTTGCATTAATTTCTGTGATAATTGAAGTACGAAGATAACCAGAGATTGAAGTCAAAGATCTTTATCGTAAATTCACAGATGAAGGATAGAAAGCGATAAAGAAAGGCATTTCTTAAAGGGAGATAGCCAAATTTTTTTCAAGGAAAGGCCCTGTTGGATCTTGGTTAGCTTTGCCGGTCGCTCTTGAAAAATTATATATTTTATCCTCCAAAAAATAAACAGTGAAAGATTCTTTTATTCTTAATATAGTGGGAAAGAGTGAAATAATCAAACAAATTCCATTGAAAGAGGCGGTGGAATTCCATTATATGGCAAATAATTTTGTTTTTCAAATAAAAACAAGGTAACTTTTATCTTATATGACTGTGTTTTTTATAATTAAACTTGGGGAAATTTTCTCGGGTTTTTACAAAATAAATATATTTGCCATATATAAAACAAGGTCGAGCATGAGATGTTAATAGGATGTATGTATTTAAATAATAACCAATCTGTTCTTGTACCTCACAAACACCGGGAGGAATATTTTTGAGCACCATTGTTTAGGTCAACTAGTTTTACGATATAATAAATCTCCAGCTTTATTTCTGAAATGAAACTATGCATTTTTTGCACATAACCTTAAAATGACCAAATACTCGGGTTGGAGAAAGCATAAAATTTGTGTGCACCATTCCAAACCGTAACTTGAACCGAGACATAACCAACAGCGTGATTTATGTCACTTTCTCATCCACATTTATGCTCGGGGATGCCAGAAAATCCGCGACTTAAGCTGCCCGTAACTGTTGCGCGAATGCGACACATTTACGCAAACCGTGGCACTTTGCGAGTTAAGGTGATAGGTTAAGAGATGCATAAAAAGCCAAGACATGCGGCACTAGCAGAGGAAGGGGGTAAATACTATCGTTGTCTCACGAGGGGTCTCTCGCCAGCCGTTATTCCCTCTCGAATCCCGTGTGCCGCGATTCCTTAATGAGTGTTCTAATTAGAAGTGCATGCTCATACGACGATGTAGAGAGAGGAGTGAAAGAAAGACCTCGAGTGAGACCTTTTATTTCACAACGGTATTCCCTTCTTTCGTGCGGCCTGCCACTCGAGACCCTGCATTCTGCGTCGGAGTTCTCCGGCTTCTTTTCCAAAGCACACCGTCTTCGTTGTTCGAAAGGTCGGGAGCGCTAAGGCGGAGCTTAATAAGCTTCTTTCGTTCTTTCAATTATTCCCTTCCTCCCTTTGGCCCATATTTCCCACGATCCGTTTATGTATTTTTTTCCGCTTCTCTTAACAAGCCTTTTGTGGTCGGAGAGAGAGCAACACAATCGGAATACATATCGATTTTATTTATCGCTCTCGCTCGGGATGTCGCTAGCTCCGCGTTTATTGATATTCAGCGCGATAGGCCGGTAGATGCTTGTCTTTTTAATGGCACCCACGCTTTCTCGGTGCATTATGAAAATAGACGCTCGTCATTGTTTCGTTGGTGAACTGGGCTGTTTTTTCTTAAATCTCAGATGAAAAAGAGGCTGTGAATGGACGGAGGAAGCAAATATTACATCAGTGGCATAGTTTGAACGGTTTCAGCGTGTCTATGCGTTTCTATCAATTTGTAAAGGATGCCATGATAGCAGTGGAACGAACTACTTGCGATGAATTGGTCGAAATAATTTTTTCTTGTTTGCGCTATTTCTAAAATAAGGGAAACGACGTTTTAAAGAGAGGAATTTGATGTTCCGCTCATAGTCGAAAAAATTAAATACTCAACAGTCGACGTTATCGCCCGTATCTTTGTGAAATGCCATCTTGATAATAAAGGTAAAAAATGAAGTAATATACTTGACGAAATTACAGATATTCAGATATTTTTCATTATATTATTTTTTCCCTTCCATTTTTATATCTTATTCTTAATTTGCTTGCTTCAGTTTTTAGTCACCCCTCTCTATGTCGTGAAAGAAGTGCGAAATTTTCGATAAGTTACGTTACCATAGTAAACGCCGAAATGTTTTGTGTCTTCTCTGAAAGTACAGCTCTGGCAAATAACACTAAATAACTTTTACTGTCGGTAAAATTTCTTACATGGCTCTTTTAGCTGTTGCAAGTTCGTTGCTCTTGCAACAGCTAAAAGCTCGTTCGTTTCAAAGCTTAACGTCGGTATAAATATAAAGTTCACGGATTTTTAGGGCTGTATGTCAGTAATGGCGGATTTCTCAAATAATTATCTCTTATCACAAAGTCATGCCAGAAAGAATTAAATGTGGTAGGGCGTTTATGCCTCTTATTTCGCAGTTTCATATTTGTCGCAAAGGAATAACATCAAGGATTATTCAGCTTTTTAAAGTCATATAAGAGATTTGGCATTATTCTTATAGTTGTAAACGATTTTTAAATAGTTGTCTCTAAAATATTGTCAGTCCTTAAGATTCCATTATGCATGCAAATATTTTAGTGAATTGAATGCAGATTTCGGGTTACGTCTACTTCACCTTCATGTATTTTTATTTTTCATGCTATTGTGGATAGCAGAATTGAGAGTTTTGAAATATAGGTTGAAAATATCACAAAAAGCCCACCAGAATTTCTGGTGAAAACAGCACTCCTTCATTGAATTTAATATTGTACATTTGCTTTGGTACACACTTTTAAAAGCATCCCTAATACCCTTGAGAGTTGCAGCTTTGAATACTTCAGCATATAAAGCGAGGCCTTTTTTTCAAATTTCCGTAACTTTTAACTCAACTTCGGTATAAACCATGTCTATGGTAAAAGTTTTTGTTTGCCGGTAACTTGTGTATAATTTCATCTAGGATAATCGATTTAGAATAATTTGTTAAGAAAAAAAATGAAATTATTCACTTTTTAGAATATAAATGCTTCATTTTCAGCATAAAGATTTATTTATTTACTGAACATTTATTTATTTCGTCCATTTCTTTTATTAATAGGCTGGGTTAGTAAATTCCTTTTACTTTTTTTTGTCGTAATGTTTGGTAATTACTTAAGATAAACACTGAAAATACTTTTGAATCGTTTAGAGATAGGGAAACGGCGATTTAAAATCATTTGCCACCGAAGAGAAACGCACGTTTGCCTCTGGAAAGAAAACTGAGCAATAAATTTGGTTTCTCCAGGACTCGGATCAGCCATATTTTCTCTCTCTGATTTTACGTTCCTAATAATAATTTAACATGGCAAATATGGTAGAAATTTATGCAGATACTTTAAGTGCCAAGCTATTCTGCAGTATATTGTCATTTCGTCCGTCACGCACCCGGTCTTGTGGCCGCTCGCTTGAAAAGCTCGCCATAAGAATATGACGGCGATAGTACTAACCTCGTAACCGCTCGTGCCGGTATATATCGACACGCAATATAAATGTACAACCACCTCACGCCGCGGATACCAAAAACAGCGTTGCGACCCCTTCACAATCTGAGCCCATTCAGCATGTCCTAAACGGACTCGGACTTGACGTGCCACTCATCAACTGAGAAACAATCTTACCTCAAAGAGACCAACTCACAATGCACTCCGACCACAGACTCACTCGGAATGCCTGGAGGCATTCCCCAGAAACAAGAAAAGATCTGAGAAATAATTTCCGACGGTCAAGCGCATTGGAGAAGAGTGCGAGGAACGGTTTAAGAAGGGAGAGATCTCCTCAACAAGCCTTTTCATTAATGGCCTCGTAAAGTACGGTGCCATTCACTGAGACGATGGTGCAAACGATTACTTCTTTTGAGGTCGGAGGTCAGTTGGCCCTGGAAGTGAAGGGTTGCCGAGAGCAAAGCAACACCATAACCATTGTGTGCCGTATCGGAAAGGAACACAAAAGCCATCGAACGCGAATTCATAGGCAATCAGAGTAGGGCTTTTGGATACCTTTGGTCAACAACGGTCAGACCTGGCGCGTCGACCTCGCGTCACGTCATCCACATGGGAAAAGCGCTCTACGGCTAATATTATCCCGCTTTCATCGAGACCATCCATTCCCTTTCTCTCGCAGAGTTTTATGTGTGCCTCTTTTCAGCGAGGCGCCACAAATTTAGGGAGCTGAGACCTGTTTTTTTTTTCACACAGGAGTCTGCCGGTTGCGCTTATAGTCTACGTTGATTTCCTGTCATACTATGCAAAGGCAATCGGCTCTTTACGTAGAGTCAAGTTTTAGAAGAATATCCATCAAAAATTATCTTTTAATATCAGTACAGGATGCCGTTTTCAACCCAATACAAATGCATATGAACTTTCTTTGTTTATGATGAGTTGAGTTCTCGAATTAATTAAACACCAAGGATTATATATTTACTTCAATCATAAACTCATTTCATTATTATTTTGATCTTTGGTGGAATAAACACGTCCATAGAAATGTTTCTTATGTACCAAATATGGACAAGTTCCGCTAAATATCGCCAAATCAAATTAGTTATATTCTTTTGATCACTACATATTCTACAGATCTCGAAATTTTGATGGTTAGCATCAGGGCGTGGCCAAGTAAGGGGGTATCGGGTTCAAACCCCCCATGAGAATTGAGGAATTATCAACTAGGGAGAGAATGACCTGACAGAGGCTACGACGAGCTAAAATTAGACTGTGCGGGGTAACCATAAACAAACTATCGTCAGATTATAGAAGACAACTTCTCTAAAGCAGTAACACACAACTATTGATACGACATTCGTACACAGGGTAAAAATAAAGTTTGGATAGCAATATCGTCTATCTGTTTCCATTTAAAATTTTGGGTTTATTTTATCTCGCTCGTGGATAGTACTAGATTGAAATGGACATGAAAACAGTCTGACTGAAAAGTCTATTATATATTAGCAATTTAATTCGAAATTTTTTAAATTATCATCATGTTATAGCTATTAATACCACATTATCTTATTAAAAAAGCTTTTGTTATTCAATAAATGTAGATGGAATTCAGTATAAAATTAATTTCCGTCATATAAGACGAGGCTATTCGCTAACATTAAAACAAGAGCGGAAAGGAAGCTCTGAAAGCAGAAAGTCTGCATTTGGCCTGAAGGCTATAGGTTCCCCATCCCTTATCTTCTTATTTTATTTTTCACCCATCCACCTTTCGTTCTCGCCAAATCAACCCTGCCCTGCCAATCTCTTTCCCTCTAAGTGGCCTCACCCTTCTCCACCCCTTGATTCTTGACCTCTCTCCATAACCCTATCACTCCCAACCCTTTCCCTTCCTTTTCCCTCTCTTTAACCACCGCATACGCCCCCACTTGGAGCAACTGTCCCACTAAAAGACGCCGCTGGTTGCACTTCGTGATCCTCGAGAATAAACGCGTGATGCTTTCAAGCGAGAATAGACCGTACGTTGTTTCTCACCCCCTCTCATTCTTCGAGAGAGTATGCGGAGGCAAGGATTTGAAAGAAGCGAATGGATTTAAAAAGTCGCCTATTCAAACTGATTGGTAGCGTACGCTAGCTGGTAATACTTGATTATGTAATATATTACTATGGAAAATTTCGTGATGCTACTCTATTGATGTTGCACATCGGCCTTAGGAAGAAAGATGAACCTCCAGCTTAGACAATTCTCAATTTATGTAATTGGACCGTTCCTAGACTCATTACGTAACTCGAATTTTGCCTAAGTTTGACAACGTTCCTAGCGAAATATTTCAAAGAGGAGAGTAATTTAAAATTAACCATTAAACTAAGGACATAAATTCACACACGTTCATAGACTATAGAACTGTGAAAGATGGCCTGCAAACTACTTGCTATAGTAAATTGCATCATTAGAGCGCCCTTTATTTCTGAGTTGTCTTTTTCCGTACATTTTTCGATCATTAGAATTCGCTTCGTAAGTTTAGATTCACGAATGTGGAACTTACGTAAGTGGGGAATTGTCTGTATGTTAGATCAGTCAAGGCATTCGGGGGATTTTTTTGTGTTTTATTCGAATTTAATTCACAGCTGACGGAGAGAATCAAATAAATAATAAACCATTTTTGCGTTATTTGCAAGAGTTATTCTGGAGTATGAAATGTTACTATGGATTTTTATTTTTGTGAGTCAAGAGATTATTATTTAAAATTCAAGTTTATGCGTTTATTATAGAAAACATTTTATCCATGTTCGAGACTTATTACCTTGCTTAAGGTTGAAATCGTTTGAAAACGATAATTTTTAAATACTATAAAGCTTGCTGATTTACTTCTGTTGCTCTAAGAATTTAATAAAGAACATAATGATCTGTGTTAAATTCGGAAAGTAGAAAGACTATTATGCTGAAAACATTTTCCTTAAATAATTTTTCTTAAATCAGTCGTCAGAATCTCTTTTTCAGTAAATTTTACTGATATTATCATTAAACTTTTCTTAAATGTGTGATTTAATAAAATCCTAAGCTAACCATTTACTGTGAATTTTTTCCCTGCTTTCTGATTGAATTATATATCTTCAGTATTTTTTTAGCCCATTTATAAATTGAAACCTTTCCCGGTTCATTGCTCATTAGCCCTGCTCATTTAATTACATCTTTTGAACGTGATTTTTCCCTCATTCGTTACTCTTTTAGTTTATCTCATTTTTATATTTTCTTCAAGTTTCATTGAGTCTCCAAGTATGAATTTAAAGTCTATATGAAACAAAATTCGAACGATTTTCAAGTATTATTTATAAATTAGTTAACTTATGTCATATAAAATTATAAATAATTAATATATTATTGTTTTAAATACTGACATAACTGAATCCAGAATATTGAGCGGTTTCAATGGTTATTTATATCGTAACGCAAAATTATCTAAAGCTTCCATTTACTTGTGAATTATATGAGAGGATGTAGGGCGCAATTGAGGAGGATCACTTCTCCGCTTGGACGTTACGTGCATTCTTAATGGAGACAGCTGCAGCATACTAATTTGGTTTACCTATGGACGGATTGAAATTTGATCCTCTAAGATCTTTCGTAATTGAGAAATGAGATTACAAGATAAAGTACCTCCATTGTATATAAATTGATTTCATTGCGTACATAGCAGGCACGAAGATTAAGAATTTGAATCACGATTCCTTTTGAGGAGATAAACAACTTCTGGCTGATTGAAATTCTAATGGCAGAAATTAATTCCCTCTAAAATTATGCTCTGAAACCGTACCGCAGCGGATTTCAATTGGCAAGTGGCCTAGAATTCTTTTTAATTTCCTTGGAGAGATATCGTAAATATAGCAGCTTAAGAGTATCAGGGTTACTTGCACGAGGTGTTATTATTTTCACGCTGCACTTAGTTTTAAAACGGATTCATATCTGCTCCGAAAACCTATTTCGCTCCTCCCCCTCCAATATGCTCATCCCATTCGCGTTAATCTCCGCTTATTCCCATACCCCAAACTTCTCTTGTTGACCAGCTGTGAAAGGTCTCCAAACTGCCCACTTCAACGCACATTCTAGAGTTTCCTTGGCTTACCTTTCATCCTCCCACGCTTTGGAAATCTCGTTTGGTACATCCACTTATCTCTCCTCTGTTCTCCGTTCCCAATCCCTCCGCTCCATACATCGATTCCATAATTTTCCTTTTCTAATTTTATCAGTTTCGCTTGCGTATGAGTTTTCTCATGTTACCTTTTGTCATTCATTCCGTGCGAGTTGCTAGCCTGCCGTCCATGAAAATGAGTATAGTAAGCTTTAAATTTGGTATCTACGATTTGAATTGAGTGAAGATTAAATTTCTTTCTGTTTTTAGAGGACGGTTTTAACTATGGTCATGAAATACATATTAATAAATTTTGGATTAAAGTGTATCTTTCAATTGCTTTTGTCACTTTGTTAACTACTGAGGTATACTGAGTAATAAAAGGTACTGAGTAACCAAAATGAGTACAAATGGCAATGGCAATCATTTTGGATTCTGTTCAATTAATAATAAGTACAATAAATAATCATTTTCATACATTTACGTGAAATTGTTTCGTCAATAGTATTGTAACACAGTCAGTAAAGCAAGGGCACCCAACTACATCACTCCTCAACTCGCATAGTAAGCTTCATCCCCTCTCTAACGCTTTTAAGACAGAAGCGGAGAGCTTGAGGGTGAAACCAGCCTTCGGGATGATGAAAGTGATCAAATTATTTTAACTTGGCGTCAGCGAAGCAGTATTCTATATGTATTCGTCATGTGATATCGAAATTACTCCTCGGTTTCGGCACCTGTTTATCAGATAATCCCATCTGCGTGCTTGCTGGTTGGGAAGCTTAGCTTATCTGCTCTTTTATGCGCAAATAATGCTAGCGTGATCAAAAATTTATTTCCTGGGACTTCTAGAAATACTGCTGCGTGACCGTGCAAGTGATTAGCTTAGGAGAAGTTCCTCTTTGAACTACAAAATTAAAATTGAGTGCAGGTACTTCATGTGTCTCAGAGATCTCTCGATAAGTATTTTTTAAGCATCACGTTGCTTTTTTGTTTTAAGCGTATTTTTTCCTATTAATGTTTCATAATCCCTTTTTAGTAATGTTTTTAGTACGAAAGTAATTTCCTGAGTCATTCTTAAATTAACTTTCTTATCTTAATATTCTGATTCAATGGAAAACTTTCAAAAAAGGGGAAGTATAGATAGGGGTGGATTTAGGCTATCAGAGGCCCGTAGCGCAAATATGAAACCATGACCTCCATTAGGAATCAACAGAGTAAAGAATGCCCATTTAGATACCAGGTACAAAGGAGCGCATATCATAGAAAATTCAATCACTTCACTGCGCTATAATTATGGAAATGTTGAACTATTTCTTTTTTCCTGTCTATTACACTGAGTAATGGATAGATTTGATATGAAGACAAAACATAAATGAAATATCCATAAACATAGCATATAGAATTACCTAACATACATAAAGTTCTTCCTCGAAGGATAAAACGAGAATTCAAGAACGTATATATTCAAGTACCTATATAAAGATTTGAATAATATTTTACTACACTATTATTGGTAGTTATTGAGAGTTTGCAAGCAGTCTCCCCTATATAAATGAGGCCCTTAGCTATCACGTAGTGCGTCTAATAAAAAATCAACCCCTTGTCAGAGAGAGGGAACTTATGCAAGTGGATGAAAATTAACATCAGTAAATCAATCTATTCGCTACTTTCGGATATTCGGAAACGCAGATTTATTGCAAACTATCAATTCATAGTTAAATGACTTATTTATCTATTGTTGTATATTATCGTATCACATCTATCATTTTTATATCTAAATATATTTTGATTATTTCAATTTTCTAAAAAATCATTCTTCTCTACAGATGCACATCATATGTACGTGTATAAACCAAAAGATTGTAAAATATGAGGCCAAAATATGTTTATTAACTCTCTCTTAGATTCTCATATATAAGACACAAATTTTCCATTTTCCTGTTTTATTATTGATGACAGATTTGATTAAAAAAGTAGCCACAATCTTTTTCAGAAACCTAAGCTTAAGTTCGAGTTTCCTATGAAATATCCTTGGATCTCATGTTCTCTCCTCGACGAATGCCTCCCTATTCGAGCTTGCTTCGTAGTTTTCCTTCCTTTGCACGCTTTCCAATCGAACGCTGCCGTAATTCCGATTCTGTTCTCGCATCTCTGCCGAGAAAAACTCTAAATAGTTTGTTCCAAGAACGAATGACCCTCGGCGGTGTATTGTAAGATATATAGCTAGAAGTGAGATTCGAGTTCCGATCTACTTGTTTTCCCTTGTCCCATTTATTTGAAATTGCGTTCGGATGGAAATTTATTTTAGGTCTTTTCGATGGCAACAGCCAACGAATAAGCCATTGATTGCTGCTTTCTGATCTCATACCGGTCGCTAGTTAAGTTTAATTCAGAGTCTAGAGCTTGTCTCTATCTTTGAAAGCTCTGAAATTGCCTTTGCCTCCATTTCAGAAGCTTGTCGAAATTATGGCGCACAATTAGAATGACGCTCCTTATCACCGTACATTCCTCAATGAACTTCGTGGTAAATTTCTTACTCCAATATCTACAATCAAGGAACTTACTCAATTCTACTCGAGAAATACCAAATGTAAGAAGCGGGGTTTAAGTTACAGGGAAAGCATTTTTCGGATTTTTAATGCATCTATTTCTTAGCAGGTTGCATGGCTTTCAATACGTGGGAACATTTCTAAAATTTCTCTGCTTTGACACAAGAGCTAGACTCACTAGGTACTCCCAAACTTATTATATTTTTTAGCTCCACCATTTGGCAGAGAATGACGCACTTAAATAACGGAACATTGTTTTATCATATTTCTTCTAAAACAAGCCTCATTTTTAAATATATCAAAAGAATTTTATTAACGGAATTCGATATTAATTTATTTTCTCTACTCGGTTTCCTTTCGCTTGTGTGTCGATACTATATGCATTAATGCAACTAACTTAACACAAAGACAGAGTAATTTTAATTAGAGCAAAGTATTATGTATAAAGTATGTACATAAAACACTTTACACGCATGCATAAAAATTGTATCTTTCCGTCTGAAATATTCGCTATTTTTTACTTTCATTGTTAAATAAAATAGTGATTGACTATTATTGATAATATTAGAAGAGAGACGTTTCAGTCGCAACATTTATTCACATTTAGTCTCATCTTGCAACAATGAAAACATTATCTAATCCTAGCTATCAATAACTCATCCTAATATCGCCACCAGCTAAAAATAAAATGTTAGCATGGAATGGGAAATGGACTGAAAATATAGCATAATTTATTCCGGATCCTTGGTTTTTAGCTTAGCTTTTAGCCTTCCCTCTAATATTCAATGGGAATTATTTCAGCGTATTGCATGATGCGTCTCACGAGAATATAGACATCTCCGTCCCTTCTGAAAATCCACTTCCCAAAACGGGAGATGAGAGAGCGTGCGTCTCCCATTCCTCACGTAATATCTTCGCTCAGCCTGAGACACGTATTCTCCTTCGTACGCGCACCTTCAGTGCCCTCATGTCTCCGAAATCCCAAGTCATCTGCAAGAAAGCGCCGCCGCTCATAATGCATAAGCACCCTTCAAACACCTACGACACCCGGTACCAAATTCCCAACCATGTTCCGCACGCCTATCCTTTCCCACTGAAAACGATACCTCTTTCGTGATCCAAACACCTTTTTTTCCTCCCGCTGCACGGAGGTAAGCCGGCAAATTAAATCGTACGTGTACGCTGTCAACGGAATAAGGTAACCAACGGCTTCAGTTCTCGCAGTCATAAACCAACTCTCCCTTTCTCTCTTCCTTTTACATTTCCCTCATCCCGAAAAAATATCCCCCCGCGACCTTTCGGATCTCCACCAATCCCTTCTCCCATTATTTCTTTCCACCTCTTCACACGTTACAGTATCCACTGCGAGCTCGTTTCCCTTGTACTCCCGATTCTACTGTGATTCAGTGCGTTCTATCTCTTGGTTTTATTGCCTAAGTTTTTACGGTTCGAACCGGGAAGATGTAGTCTTCCTTACTCACTTCCTCGACATCTAACGGGAAAATCAGATGCATTTTTAAAACGAAACGGATGCAAATTATCATCAATTCTTTTAAGCAAGTGGGTCGATTCTTTTCACTAAGAAGGGTTTGGTCACTTTCTCCGCAGATGATAATTGCTGTTACATCTTATTACTCTAATCTTAAACTGCATAATCTAGCTGTCCTTCATTGTAGAAGTTTCCAGATCGGTTCGCACATTTTAATACGCTGTCTTTCTTACGCCTAAACATGTAACGTGGTGGCATTTAAATTACGGGGTGGAATTCTACATCGTGCACCGTGTAATTTTATTGAGTATTATCAATCGTCTCATCATTTAACCGCTGATAACTTACACGTACGTATTTTAAATATCTTGAAATCTAAATGTTCTTGTCAATTTCATATCTCCGAAATGGCTAAAAAATGAATTACTTTTATTCTTCGCTAAGTATGTACTACTTTTTTAATTTTCTCAATGATTTAAATGACGAAAATTGCGAAATGAATGGTGAAATTTCTATCATATTTTTTAATAGTCACGCCTCTATTGACAATGACTTTCTTGTTGACCAAGATCAGCTAATAAATGGGTGTACGTTATCTGGTCACATGCGTATGTTTGGTTACCTGGTTCGGTTCCTCACGTGCCTATTAGCGGTTGAAGAAATTAAAGGGAATAAGTCTGCCGTAGCGGGGAATCGAAACAGATCTCCCACTTTCCGGGCGGGTTCTCTGTCCTCTATGTTACCGCGACAGAAAGATCTCTCCTTCAATTTCTTAGGATTATTATAGCCAAAGAAGTGAGATTATTCTGTCGTGGTAGCTTTGAGGACAGAAACCGCCCGGAAAGTGGGAGACCCGGGTTCGATTCCCGGATTCGGCAGACTTTTTCTATTTAATTCCTTCATCTAACATGTGAAGCATTCGTTTATCGTGGCTTACCTATTAACGGTGTAACTGCGAAATACAAATTGTGAGAGGGTCATATAGCCAAAAATTTTATAAAGATTATTTTTTTTAGCAGTAATGTAACTCTTTATTCCACAGACAGATTCAAAACTCATCGTGTTTAGAAGAAAATAATGTTTTCAGGGTTGTAGTACATACCTGAGGTGGATATCCCGCCCACTTCAGTTCTTCTTTAACACCTCTATTCCATTTGTCTCTGTACCCCCTCTCCGTCCAATTTCACTCCGGGCTCGAATCTCATTCCCCTAATACTTTGTTCGTCCTTTGGATAAAAGCGTGGGCGAAAGTGCAGGTCGAAAACACTTTCCTCTCGCGTGGCATCTCAACAGCTAAGTACTCCCTGAAAATGCATTTCAAGCGAGAGCACAAAGAGAAACGCAAGAAAACGGCCACGCTTAGCGATTTAATGGGTTTAAATGGGTGCTCCTTTTCGTGCTTCAATGCTTTGGTTCTCACGGATTTCTTCGCCGCGATTAATCTCCGCAAATTTGCATTCGCTGGTTCGTGAGGACTTAAGGATACATTCTGGAGGCATTGTCGGAAGCAAGAGAATTTATTGAGTGCCTAAGTGTTTCCTTTACATGCCTTTTCGATACAGCCTTGATGGTGAAGGATTGCATGAGTTGCGGACAGGAGATATCCTTGAAGGGGAACTATTGTTTGGGAGATGAGTGAAATTTTTAAAATTTATTGTAAGGCGAACTCCTTCCATCTCAAACTATCCACAGTGTTTCGAAAGTGGACGATATAATGTGGAAGGAGAAAGATTTCAAATTATTTTTGCTGATAGATTCGACTGCTTGGTCCATGACCTCTTGGCAAGACTCCATTAAGGAAGAAGGATATTACTAACTTTTACCAACCACATTATTTATTGCAAAGGATCATGGTTTCAACTCGTGAGGTAATCAACAGGTGATGAGGCTTGTGAGACGATAGCTGATGAGGTATCAGGCACATGATTATGACTCGACTACTCTCGAAACTGTAGTCGTTTGCAATGAATATTGTGGTTGTTTAAAGTTCGACTTTTCCTTGTTCCTTTATGCAAAAATTTCGCCACAATTAAATCAACGGATTTTAGATCATTAGCTCGGATCGGATGATATTCAAAATTTTTAAAATCTCATACATATTGAAGGTTGAAAGCATCGTGTTAAAACTAATAAAAGAATGAATGTTGCATGAAGTATAGAATATGTGTATTCTGAGTCTACAAGAAGCATTCAAGGGCAATTCCCTTCATTTCAAAAAGCAGAAATTTAAGAAATAAGAATAATTTTCTTGCTCCTTAAAGAAGATATCGTTGCAGCCTCGTTGAAATAACAGCGCTGATGAAAGATGCCAAGGATATTTGAAACTAAAACTCATGCTTATTAAGATTTTTACATGAAAAATCAAAAATATAACTTAGCTCTGAGTGAGTAAAAAGAGAAAAATTCCAAAAACAATCAAAGAAAAGAAAATTTTCTTTTTTGTGGTTTTTGGAGTGTTTCTTTTTATTTACTAATATAACCATCAGTGGTCTACGCTGTTCTTTCAGCTAGCATCTCCGATTCTTCCATCAACTCTGGGATTAAAATCAAAACACATTTATCATTATTCATCTTGGTTTATTAAAAAAAGTAGTCTTCGAATGGAAGTTGTATCAAATATACTGTTTGGCAATTATGACTTAGACTATGTTAAATACTAAAGGAAACGAAGTCAGCATAAATGTTGGATTTTCGGTAATTGTAACAAAATCTCATATAGAATTCTATTCCTACCCATATGGACTCTAGTGCGTATCAATTTAATTCGAATTCTCGCGCAACTCCCAATCGCAATAGCAATCTCTGCTCCCAAGCGTCAGCAAGTGCACATGAAATAATTATGATCAATTTGACTTTCTACTGTACTACTGCCGCGCCCAATCTAGAGATAGGAGATATCGGATCATTGCGGCTAACAACGTAATTTGTACTTCACCTGCTTAACGATTTGAAATTTTAAAGTCCTCCAGTTATATTTCCATCACTTTATATTTCATTGTAGTAGCCCGTAGTAGCTTTGAAATTATTGATAATGAACGCGAGTGTTTCGGATCATTCGAAATTGTTGCTTAAAATTCTTTATTTCCTTTCATTTATATGCATATAATAATTCTTTAACAGAAGATGAGTTTTAAATAAATGGTAGATTGGATCATCAGAAGTTATACTGATGTCAAAACAACAATTAAAATTTTTTTTGTCTGTCTGTTATGTTTTAACGCACAAAATATCCGACAGTTTGATTTAGTTTGATATCATGATAATCTTTATCTCGAAGTAACATTTAGAGTTCTGTCCATCCCGGTGTTACATCTTTTGGTGGGTTAATAGGCAGAAGGCTAAAGCTGCCATGCTGCAAAAGATACCTACTATGTCCCAGTCACAGGAATCATCAAGCTGATCATATATTGTCATCAGCCAAGTAAAAGACATTTGGAGGCTGCTACTTAGTCAGAGTCGCTTCTCACTTAGCCTACAAAGTATTCCAAAAAACTAAGTGAGAGAAATTTACACTGCACACGAACGAAGTGTAAAATTTACTATCTCCCCTTTCCTTACAACGAAGATATATACTTATTGATCATTGCATTAAATGGTGTTTTAATTATTCCTAAAATGTATGTTATTTTGTCCTTTTCAATGATGTTAGAAAAAAATCAACGTGAAAAGTAAAAAATTGCGGATTCTCTACCGTCTCCTTCGTGGAAGGAAAATTCACGCTGATTTCAGTACGTTACTCCTTAAATCTCCTGCATTGGATCTGGGTACCTTTTAAATTTCTTACTTCTTCCATCAAATTCCAATTGAATACTTAACAATCACTCAGATTGCGTTTATGATATGCCAATTGGTGGGGGTGAGCATAGGTATCAAAAGGTTCGAGATCAATGTCCTACGATAGACCTTTCGCCCTTCAGCAATCATTCACGTTAAAACCTCCGTGACCCGGATTAGCTCAGTCTTCCGTTCAGTCGGAGAAAAAGTGCTGCCGTGTAAGGATACTTGGGTGAATTATGGTGAGCGAAGAACGTTTATGACCCTCCTTTAGAGCGTAATATTGCCGCTCAGTAAAGATTTGAAAGACGCCACTAATGCGTCATCAGACTCATCTTTGATGGTTGGCGGTTGCGCCTCTATCATATACACCTCAATTCACACTCTAGTGCAAAATGTCTAACGATGATGGATAGCGAAACTCGACTACTTGCCAGGAATGTAGGAGACAGATTTTATCAGCGAATACCTATAAAGTACGGTATACTGTGCTATGGGAAGAAAAGTTGTTTAAATTAATTTGCGTCGGCTTACCTGCGTCTGCCGTGACAGGGAAGTTTCGCGGTTATCGCGGAATTGATCATATTCTTTTGATGGCTGATCATTTTAATTGCTTCTGGAACGATAACTTGAATTAATTATTTTTCGTTTTTTGGTACAGGTTATAAAAACCAATCTTTCATCAACCTCCATTCTATCCTTGACAATTTGCTATGGGAATATGAGATATACTGATGTTTGTTTGATGCTGATTAATGGCAATAGATTCATTTTGCCCACTCCTCATTGAATACAATGAAAATGTTATTCAAAAGGCCTTTACTTTGACTTTTTCAACTCAAATATTCTGGTTCAATGAGGAAAGCAAGAGCAAACTACCTCACTCCTCATCTTGTCTAGTAAGACTCGTTACATTTCCAAAGCCCTTGGTTGCTGATGGAGATGAGGATGGTTACAAATCGGTCTTCGGTTGAATGCTTTATAGACAACATTTAAATAGATAGCCAATAAATAATTTTTTAGACCGAACATTTACCCCTCTTCGAGCTGATACACACTTGATGTGTAGTCCGATAACTGATTTCCATCGTTAGCTGGAAACACTCTCCCGTTTTTACATGAGATGAATGTTTTGATAGATTAATACGCCGGGCTAAAATAACTCGTAAGCATCCTTTAACAACCACTCCAACCCTGCGCTTATGCATGCTTATGAGTGCGACACATACTGCTTAAATTCGCCCGACGCATTCCTCCCGTAGGAATGTACACGCTCTTCTCGGAAACGCATCCTCTCCTCCACTTTAATAGGAATGTACACGTTCTGTTGCTAAGTGCAATTTAAAGGGAAACACGCTGCAATCCGCCATCGTTCGCCAACTTAATCTACGATCGCCATAAACCCTCGCGTTATATCATTCCATCAGGATCAAAACAAAAAGTTGGGTAATTTTATTCCGTCCTCACGCCAGGATAGTCGCCTCGCTTCACCTCTCCGGAACACTTATTTCATTTTCGTCCCGGAGAATCCTGGGAACAAGACGGCGAGAGAAAAAAGCGAGAAACAGCCAACAATCGCGATGCATTTCCAACCTTTATTTTCGAGACGCGCGCTAGAGAGGCTACGAGGGAAGGGGATTTCGAAATTCACTTTGTGTGACAGGAGAGTCGAGAGCCTCCAATATTTCACAGGCGCCACGTATTTCATCCGTTTATTCACCGTCGGGGTCGCCGGGGAAGGCATGGGGAGGGTCCCTCACCCCATTACCTTTCTCTCCGGTAGCTCTCCCGCTCAAAGAGAGTGGTAATATGAGTTAGGGAACGGCGCAACTCACCCACATAGGCGCAACTTTTGAAAGAGGGAAGACGACGGAGCTTTGAACTCCAATTAGACGAAGATAGGACTTTGGGATAAAAACTTGTGCCGGCTACGTAATCCTGATTTACCTCCTCCAACGTTTCCTCCTCCTCTTTCCTCCATTCAAGCCGCATCCTCCTCCAACTCCCCCTGCTCTCTCCCTCCCGAAGAACTCTTCCTCCCTCCGGTGGCGCCTGTGGACCTGCGCTAGCCGTCTGGGTTGGGAGTGAAAGCCGCGGGATAGAGGTCGTAGTTCAAAGGTTGCTGAAGAGGGAGATGGAGGAGGGCAAGGTGGAAGAACTACGGAGGGAAGGAAGGCAAGGATGGGTATGGGGGTGGAGGTGCGGGAGGCGGGGATCGGAGATTGGTGACCGACATGACTCTTGGGCTGGCAGTGTGGGTCCCAGGCACAACAGAGAAAGCAGTATCATTGCTCGCGCGCCAACGGTATGAATGCGTTGACCTTTGGCGGTGATTCGG
This sequence comes from Ladona fulva, assembly GCA_000376725.2. Taxonomy (NCBI): domain Eukaryota; kingdom Metazoa; phylum Arthropoda; class Insecta; order Odonata; family Libellulidae; genus Ladona; species Ladona fulva. The sequence continues at coordinate 380,563 of KZ308351.1, read as the reverse complement.
ACTCGCGGTGTGACTCACCCGAGAGATGCCCATCGAATCTTCGCAGATTGATGCCTTCCTGGCTCAAATTGAAAGGGATGAAAAGATGAGTGTGCTGTGTGGTCTTCAGGTTGTTGGGTTTTGTGCTACCTTCATCTCTACAATGGCGTTAGCGTTTTAGATATATGGCGTTATTCCTACGAGACGCTACCTTAATCCGACTATTGTCCTGACAGTGCTAGCACGTATCCGTTCGATGAGATGGGAGTGGATTGTTTTGTGTGTGCTTAGATTGCCCAAGCGGTCTTCAAAATGACGTCGATGTCGCATGTGATAAAATATTAACTCAAGATAGCGACAGCCGAACAGTACTATCTTCTTCTTATGCTATATGGAAAATTTTTTCCAATTTTTTTATTTATTTAATTTTGTCAAGTAAGAGAATGTGACATTATTATTTGATATAGATAATATTTTTTAAATTTGGAATGATAGAATATTTTATCTTTTGGTTTTTCGAGATTTGGATAAGAAAATAATGAAAACATATTTGCCAAGTTTTTTTATTACATTGTGTTGGAGTATTTTTTCAGAAAAAATAATTTTTTTATTTGGAAGTTTTTCGCGTTCACTAAATTTGTTTCTTTTACACGAAACTTTACAAGAAACGTAGCATGTGGAAATATTGTTTTATTAATTATTACTGCTATTTATAAAATTCCATATAATGTGATATACCTTTAAACCAGTTTAATATTTTGGAGGTATTTGTTATTCTTTATATCACTTATTACTTCAATAAGAACTAAGATCTTTAAACTAGGATTTCACGCTGAAAAATTGCCACAATCAGAATACTGCTGCAATTTTATATTTATTTATTTATTTATTTATTTTCATCTTCACTGCAATTTGGCCTTTTAGCCAGGTGGCATTAAAATACTTCCTTTGAATAAATATTTGTTTTCACTCAAGGCTTCTCAGTAAGTTATAAGAATTAGTTTATTGAGTTTACTACGATCAAATGACTTTAGAAAAGTGTCTCCAATTGGAAATACGAGGTGTATATCATATTATCGTATATCACATTTCTTTTGCAATCCGATTCAAAATTGTTCGATTAAAGTGAACCAGTAGTTAACACTCACCAAATTCCTATTTCATCATCTTTATATATAAAATTGTAGCAATATCACAAAACTTGGAAATATAATGGAAACTTTTTATTTCACAATCGATTGACTTAGTCCAACAATTTCTCACTAAATGATTTCTAAACACTTGATAGGATATCTAGCTTTTTTAATATGTTACGAAGAAAATTTAGTTGCGGTTGTCGTCACTGACATTTAGTTCCTTATTTGCTTAGTTTTACGACCTCAGTTACTTGAGTTCATAAATGCGCTCATTCTAATATCCTTCGAATTCCTCGTCTCCATGTCCCGTGTGACTACTTGCGTGACTTGAACTATGCGTTCCATGAACATTATAATGTCCTCCTGAGTAGCCGAATGACGTCGGCCCTTGGTAACTTCTATGTTGCCCAGCCACTGACCCGGTGTAACTGCCTGCACTTTCAGGGGATACTGAGCCATGATAACCATTAAAAGTGGTATGTAGCGGAGCAGGCTGAAACGATGGTGTGTGATAATTGATTTGAAGTGATGGGGTATTGTACCTCACGGGCATGACGCCCAAGCTGTGAGAATGCGCCAGTCCAGCTGATGGGATATTCTTATGACTTGCAGAAACACCGAAAACTTGTTGACTCTGAACATTAGGGACTTCAACGCTCTTGACGACATCAAACATCGTTATAGCAGGAAAAGGTCCAATCTGTCCATGTGAAGATACGGACCCCCCGTTATTGCCACTGTAAGTGCTTAATGCTGGTACGCTAACTTGGTGACCAAATGCCTGCCTCTGTGCTGATTCAGGAACCTTATATTCCAAGGAGGAAACACCTGCGTGATTTATGGTGTGAGTGGGTACATGTGACACAGATAAAGCGGGCTGTGTTTCTGGTTTCAACCCAGCCAAATTTATTCCTTGTGTAAGGGTCATTGGTATTTGCATTTCTGAGTATCCTCGTGCAGTAACTGATCCAGTAGCTCCTGCGTTATTTGGTAAATGACCAAATCCAGTAGTATGCCCAAAATTGCTACTTATTTCTCCAGGCTTAATGGTGCCAATCAAATTGCCAAATCCCACTGAGTGACCTGCTGCCATTCCACCGACATTTCCGTTTGCTTTTACGCTATGAAAGCCGCTCAATTCACTTGAATATCTATGTGAAACACCCTCAGTATTTGTAGGTGTTAAAGTACCAATCAAGTTACCGAATCCTGCAGAGTGACCTCCTGTAGTGGCTCCCGTATTACTAGGCGTCATGGTGCCGATCAAGTTAGCAAATCCTGCTGATTGCCCTCCAGTATTGCTTCCAGTATGACTAGGAGTTAGTGTGCCGATCAAATTACCAAACCCCGCTGAGTGACCTGCTGTCATTCTACCAGTATCACCAGTTACTTTTGCGCTCTGAAAACCGCTCAATTCGCTCGAATACCTATGGGAAACACCCCCAGTATTCGCAGGACTTAAGGTACCAATCAAGTTACCGAATCCTACAGAGTGACCACCGGTATTACTCCCTGTAGTACTCGGAGTTATCGTTCCGATCAAATTGGCAAATCCTGCTGAATGCCCCCCGGCGTTGCTTCCAGTGTTGCTATGATCTAAGGTTCCTATCAAATTATGAAAACCTCCCGATCGACCAGTCATATTATCAACATTTCTTGATGTTTCCGTACTATGTGATCCTCCAGATACTTCCGCTTGTCCTCCAGAGTTACTTCCTATATTGCTTGAACCTAGATTTCCAATCAAGTTAGCGTAACCAGACGAATGCCCACCGGAATTAACAGCAGAAGATTGCTCGTGCGTACCAACGAATTCTCCTGATTGTGGAGCGACATTTTTGTTTTCACCACAGCAAGGAAGGGTTCCTATGAGATCTTGGATTCTTTCTTCTCTTACAGTGCCGCCGTTGCCACTTGGTTTAACAGATCCGGTTTGATGAACAGTGCTTCCAAATGTTCCCGTTTCTCTGCCTTGTCCAGAAAAACTACTTACATCATGGGTCGATATTGCTCCTCCTCCATTATGTGAGGAACCCCCAATTTTTGCATGGAAAAATACATTATTGGCTCCTCCTCTTTCCCCGCCAGAGCTGTGCATAACACCTTCAGAAAAGGTTCCGGAATCATGACCCAAAGTGCCGCTGCCAGAAAGAGCTCCATGGACTTGCAAGCCCGCAGCATGTGAGAGCGGAGGGTGAAGGCCGCCATAGTTTACATTCACTCCGACGCCACCTATCGCATCTACAGTACAGAAAGGTTATAATATAAATGACATTATTAATGGGAATTAAAGAGTAAGAAATCGATAACCTATAAATGTGATGACATGTAATTCTTCCTTGTTATTAAAAATATTACAATAACAAATCATGAATTTCTCCTGACAGCTGGTTTATGAACTGAATCAAGGGATTTACTGTAATGCTAAATAAAAAAAATGCATCAACGATTTCAGTCACCAAAGCATTGATGAAAATTATAGATTTCTAATCTGTAGTCTGTGTCGTTTTAACGGAGTTACGGGTTTTGTGTAATTATTCTAAAACAAATCCTGACTGACATTAGGCCCTGCGTCACAACAGAATGCTTAATGTGCATAGTTAATCTTTTGTGTTTGTATCGACTTTCAGCCTCTTACTATTAATAAAGCAGGACAGTTGCATTCATACTATACCGGTAAAATTTTCAATGAGTAAAAATATTTTTGTTTATTATGTCTTTCTATGAGTTTCTACGAGTAGTAATAGAAATATTTCACTCTCAACATTTTTACTTCGGTGTATATGTTCTTTGTTGGCAATGATATGCGTATTGCACCGAAAGCTTTGCTTTCCTTACAGCATGTTTTGGTAAGTTTTTTTTTAGTTTATTCATGTGGTTTTCCACAAAGTCACGCCTTCACACATCGATTTTAACAGCTACCAGTACTATTGGCCTACTTAATTGCCTTTTTCTTGTCTTAGTTTTGCCATTTCTCATGAAAATCAAAAAGAATTCTTGCGCCGTAAGTAAGTGGTAATCTCTTGGGAAGACAGGAATGAAAATTACCATTCTAAATTTTTAATAGTTCGGAATAAAGTCATGTAGAAACAACAGTTGATCTGATCCCTTCTATATTACGCAGACCAATTTGTCTATTCAGAATACGGAATTCGACCTCAAATATATTTCCCTTTGTCGTCGACCGGATTAGTTTTCTCGCTACACCCTTTATATTTTCCTTCAAAGAGTGCAGAAATGCCAAAGTCAAGAAAATTTCTCGAGAATTCTGAGCTTGGTATACTGTTTTCGTCGATCAAGGCTAACCCTTTGACCCGTCCTTTCTTTCATATGTTTCTGCAAAATGTATCAGTAATTGAAGATTACTGAGAAAATGTGAGCTCAATATGGCTAAACTGATGTAATCTCATTTGTCACTGCGAATCGCTGATTAGCGAATAATCCAGAGAATGATTACGTAGAAAGATTCCTCTGGTTATTAAATTATCTCACTTAAGTACGTCACGTTAGAATTATATCATTTATATGACGCAGAAATTCATCCCAAATTTAATTATGTACTTGTACGTTAACTGTTATTTGCAGGGTGTTTCAACTTAAGGATATATAATGTACATATCTCATATTTTACTTCCGAAATTTTAAGGACAATTTCTCGCAATAGGTCACGATCCTGGGACAGAATATAGAGACAGACTCTACTAAATACGTACCTTTCTGTTTATAAATCAGCCGTAGTACCATTTAAAAAAATTAAAGTAGTAGCCGATGTACCTATCAATTGTACTTTCTTTTTCCCCAGCCTTATCGAAGACAGAAGACTATTAGCCCGAAGTAATTTACTTGTCTTAAAAACATTATCTGTATCGGTAAAAATGGGAAGCGTACCAGAAATGATGGTAAAAATCCAATAAAATCGATAACGGAAATTCATGAACACTTAATTTTTACTAAAACTATAGCTATTATTTTTCTCTGCTGAATCGTTTACAATCATTTAACCATCTATAATGAAGAATTTTTACTCCGATGGGTAATATAGGTATTGAAATAACAGGCGATTGAAGTATTTTTTGGCGTAAGCGATTCTTAAGGAAAACCTTTGCCTTAAATAATACCGCGTATTGTGCATGTTTCCAGCATTATAGAATGAAATTCATCAAGGTGAAATATTAACTGAATAAACTCTATAAATTGATTATGAGGATGTAGAATGTGTTTGGACTAAATTACCTCTCACGTCAGCGTTGGACAGGCCCAGAAGGCAGCAAATTAACAGGAATTTGGCTTCCATCGTCGGCGATTAACGTTGAGAGTATAACTCAAGAACTACTCTTCTGGAGAGCAGTCTTAACAATCCGAAAGCGATGAAGAATTTTCTCTTTATATAGTCCGAGTTTGCCAGAAAAAAGTCGTATCATTCCTTTCGTAGACCTTGGGGTAGTAGATTTTATGTTGGAGAGTAAAGAAGAATTCTAAATGAACTGGGAACACAATTATCAACGAATGGTTTCCGGGGTCCTCAAAATGAAGAAACTCCATCGACCTTTCCCATTGATGTTTGCCTAGTGTTTTCGACCGTAAGAATGTAAAGGATCGACCCACGAGGACGCTCTTTGCGGGGAGAAATACCTCATTTCTTCGTATCTGTCTGGAGAAGGTTGTGAGAGGCAAATAAACATCTTGGTAAAAGGCGAGGATTTCATTGTTTGTAGTTTTGCACTCCGTCACCGGCTGATCAGCGCGGAGTTGGAGGCGTAAGCGGTGCGGTTCGCCATTTATCCTTGGCTGAAGAAGATTTGGGTCGCGGGTCCGCTTATGTCAAGGACGATGAGGTGAAGGGATTCGATCTTTTTACTTAATTGAAATTTGTTTATCATTCGATAGGTGACTCATACTTTGTTTGAATTACAAGCCACATCACTCGAACTACTCTCTCAAGTTGGAGTTCGCAAAATAGAAAACCAGAAATTTCGAGAAATCGCTTGAAAAGCATCGTTATTTGTATCTTCGTCCACTAAGTAAAAGTGGATAATTCTATAGATAGTGATTGCTAATATTCATTTCGTCCGTAGTTCATGTTATCCTTAAGTGTTGCTCAGGGGGAGTTCTGGCTGAGATTAGGTACTAGAGTTTGGTGCTAGTTGATGGCCTCGTCCTTAGAAGTGCTCCATGAAAATTGTGCTGAGGAACTTAGCAATTGTGAGACGTCTTTCTGGGAAGTATTCAGCTTGAAGGCCTGTTTGAACCTCATTCCGTCCACCATTAGCTACCGAAAGCCCAGTAAGGGAATGAGACTTACTAGGAAAAATGTGGAGCTTTTAGATTGCTCTTGTTTTCCTCACTGAGACCAAATTCAAGTGAAAAACATCCATATAAATTCAGGTTAATGACCATATTACAAATATCTCTAATAGATTTTATTAAAGTATCCTAGATAAGACGATGGTAAATATATTTGTACTACTTTCTTTCCTCTTTTGTTATTACAACCATGACAACTGAGTCAAAAGTAAATGAAAGATATCTTTTCCGCTTTCCTGCATCAAAAGAAATATGAAAATTATTCCATCCATCAAAATTTGGGTGCAGGAATATCAATCGTCTGTATCTAACGTAAAAAAATTTCATAAATAACCGCGGTTAGAGGAAAATATTTATCTTAAATTAGTATATATAAATGTTTATATATATCTTTGCAAATTTTTGCAATTAAAGCCCATGGGCAGTTTTTCTTCTTTATATGACATAAAATTCGGTAATTATCATTAGGTCGGTACCATGAAAGTCGGTCTTATCATAATATTTTGTGACTGGGGCTCGAACAAGTCTTAGCGCATTGGGTCTCTGAAAGACCACTTCCTCCCTTAATTTCGCCTTTCCCTCCCACTTCTCAAGATCGTGTAAGTGGATACAGGAGCGTAGCCAGAATTTGCTTTCAGAGCCATGGAGTAAACATAAAATTGCCCACATTCCTGGGGAAGGCAAATTTCTTCCCTTAATGAAATTTTTCAATTTTGGGTAGTTAAACAACAAGTATGGTATGGTTCATGAGATTCTAAAAGGTCATCGCGAATTGCGAAAAATTCATTGAATGAAGATATCCCTATGACATATAAATGTAGGATTTAAATAAGTATTTTCACAAATGTGGCTGATAATTCATAGTTAAAAATAAAAAGCTTCTATCCTATAAAGGTTTTGCAAATGATTTTCTGGTGACGCAAAATTTGTAAGGTCATCTACGCAATATTTTACTCGTAAAAAATAGAGGTAAACAGTAAGATTGCGCAAATGTTTTCTTTTCTTGTGAAGAAGTTCGAGTTCCCAGGAGGAGGAACCTCCTCCTCCTATGTCTATAAGGAAGTATTTGAACGAGTGTTCTAATGATATTTAGTTTAATACAACACCCTTCGTTTTTTGTGGTTATATTTGGAGCCAAAAGTATCTATTCGTATTGCATTCAGTAAAAACTTTTACGATAGACATTCAAGAAGAAAAGAGAAATTTCAGTATTGAAAACATAATCTAGTGGCTCCTTAAATATCAATTGACACTCTGGTATCTTCATTTCCAAAACATTGGTTTCTTCAATATTTTATAGTGTTTGAATAATGACATTAATCTAAGCAACAGAATTTTATTCCAAAATATTTTTTCGTTTTATATTAAAAAATAGTTAACTTCCCCATCAAGAACGACAGACCTTAATTTAACTTAAGAAAATATATATCCATTATTAATGTATATCTGGTCATTCTAAGCCAACTTGAATTGTTTTTATTAATTTAATGGATTTCTCATTTGAAAAATTATTCTAACGAACAAGGTAAAACACTAAATAAATGAAGTAAAATTTTGCCAATTATAATTATGAAATAAAAATATATTTAAAAAACTACACAAACCAAATCATAATTAATTTTTAATTTTCAGCAATAACATTAGCTATAAAATAGCACTTTCACTGTCAATTCTTCGCGGACTTAAATTTTCCGCGTATTCTCATAGAATAGTTCGAATGTTCGGCAGCAACAATCGCCTTTGGTAAAAGCTCCTACTAATCACGACGGAGCTTAGTTGTAAGATGTAGTAATTGAGTTATTGAATTTTCGAATTGAATTATTCATATCGTGAGTTTTCAACATGGATATAAATATCCATGATATAAATATCTATGATGATAGAATTTAAAGTTAGAATTATAAGCAGAATGCCTAAGAAATGACGTTATTACACTATTCAATATTTTGAAGTGTATGGGAATATCATGAATTCGTACTTCAGAAAACTTATTTTAGTTAAAAATCCGTTAGTCTTACAAATTCTCTTCTTTGCAACCGAATAAGTCTTCAAAGGTCTCGGGCTGTTTATAACTAGAAATTTATAAAAAATTCCGCTTATAAATTCAATTCCATAAAATATACTAAAAGAAAAACGATAGAAAAGAGCTTTGCATGCATTTCCTGTTGGATTATTACTGACCCATCTAGAGCTGAACCAAGGATACGAGTACGAGTTTTACTATTAAATTATGCCCTTTTATGAATCCTAAAATATCATTTACCTACCTTATAGAGAGGTGCAGTATAATATATTTGAATTACTTCCTCAGTGGATTTATTATGAGAAATGCCGAAAAACATAAATAAATGCATATATAACAGTAATTAAGTGAGTAAATGATTAAAGTAGAGGCGATTCACTTCCAAAATTATGAATTAATTGAATAATGAGGTAATATCATGGGAATTACTGATCAATCTAATTTAAATTCATATATTATAATTAATTAAATGACAAATTATCATCGTATAAATGTCGAATCTTCATCTGATATAATTATTATCAAAGACATTATAGGTCATCAGTGACATTTGTTTAACATACAGCCGTTTACTTAAAATTAGGATGACCGCAAAAAAAGAAATATTTGCGCAGGACTTGAGTCCGCAAAAATTGTGATTGAATAACCGAAGCAGAAAGAACCGTATGGAATCCCGGTTGAGCCATAGTCGAGGATAAGCTTGAAGCTCTTAGGAAATTGTTAGATCTTCTCTAATCCGATTGTATCCTTTCTTTAGATGTTTCCTATACGTCTCCGCTGTTTCCATAATGGACATTTGCCGAACTCTGCCGACGGCGTGACTACCAAAGGCGCAGACTTCCCAAGTAATCAGCGTCGGCGACGGCCCCCCGCCTTTGCCCATCAGCCTATGAGACCTCCTCGGGACAACTTAGCCGGCGGGCCGACGTCTTTACATGGTTTGAAGTTTTGATGAGGCCACGAACTTAGGAAGAGGTCAACTGCCGAAGCTACCAGGCGAGTGCCTTATTCCATCCTTTCGGTGTCAATTTAGCTTCATAACATATGACTTCCTCTTTATTATTTCCTGCCATGAATTGTTGTTGAGTGAGCTATAAAAGAAAAGATATCTTTATTCGCAAGGAAGAGGATTGAAGTTTACGATCAGGGATTTAGGATTGGTTGAAACACGTAGCGAGTGTTGAAGTCAGCACGGCTTTTTATCTAAAAACTTTTATTCTTAGAAGAGCTATAGGTGATTGCATGTGGATTTGGCAGTCCTATCCGGATATTGAAATCATTGTGGAGATTTATCTACTTTATCTGGATCCTTTGGGGAAGTTTTTACCAAAGAGAAGATCCAAGAATAGTCCGAAGCGCTCTTGTCCTTGATAATTATAGTTGATATTGGGATATACGTTTGAAACTTGTCATGACGTCAATTTCTAAGTTCAACTTTATCTCGGCGCTCCACTAGGTACAGCAGAAAAATATTGAGCTATGTATCGATGTAAATTCGGTAATGAAATATATATAAGCCTTTTACAAGGCAAACATTTTCATGAAAAAGAATGACGATAATATTCATTTCTGATAACTTCTTAATATAATAATACTTACTTCTTAATATAACTTAGTTGATTTTCTGATTAATGGACCTCTAAGGCTAATTTAATTTTGAAGAGATTAGAGAGGAATTCATTCATTATAGGCTTTTCGTAAGGTGAAAACATTTTAATTTTTTGCTTTCTGTTTTTTCTATTATTCATAACAGCTATTGCAGTAGTCAAGTTTATAGTTGGGAGCCGACTAAAATATCGAGATTTTGAACGCAGGCAAGAATTATTACTTATTCTCACAAATATTCTAAAAATAATAAATGTTTCTTCGGATTTATTAAGTGTTTAGATGGAATGATGCAATGAAATGGCCCTTAAAGACCATTCATTTAATTCCTCCTTACGATATGAAGTAAGAATTCTCACCGAAATAGCATCGTAAAAATGAAAGATACGCTCCTCTGGCAATATATTTCTGATATCCGAATCGTCAGAGATACCGCATATTGATGGAGATTGTATATTTTAACCTCCGACCGCTAATTCATTGCTCTTTGGTGGAGGTTTCTTTTAAAATCTGAATAGCCTTCCGGCGAACTCCTGCACATCCTGTTTCTTGGAATACCTCCGAAGAGTTGAGATGTCTGCGGATATGAATGGCTGCGGAACACGACTGTGAAATATAATTTCCCTAGGTGTAATGAGACTCCCATAGGTTATGTGCGACAATGCTTTTTAATGCCCATCTTCGTCGTGAGGTTCCGCCCCCGTCAGCGTGATTTAATAGCGGTGCCGCTTATTTTATACGATTTCAAAAGCTACTCGGAGATAAGGGGATCCATTTACGAGGCATTGTATCACAAAAGCATTTCCCTTCTCCTCAATTTTTTTGTGACTCCAAACCGATGGAAAGAGCTTTGCCAACCGTCGCCTTTGTCCGAACAAATGATTTTTTCCTCTCCAAGTAAATCGTGACTTTCCTCAGAATCCCCGGAAAAACCGGAAATTATACTCCCATTCAATAAATTAGAAAGATTCGCAGAAGAGAGTTCAGAAGAGATTAGCATTTAACCATTTTCTCCTTGAACGAGAAGTTTGCAAAGAAGAACGTTATTTTAGCCATCGTTTCTTTCTCTCTCCAAAGAGGAGTAGATGCATACTTTTTCGAAATTTGAATTTTAGAGATGATTTAGCGCTTAAATCTCAATATTTCTGCAATCTTTCGGTACGAACTTCTAAAAGTGGTAATAGTACGTTTTCATTCAGACGAGATGGGCTAAGGAATTAACAAGATGTGTGTCGCCTTGTTCGAATAAATTTAACTCAAATGAGAGAGGAGTAGCTAATATTTGCTAAAAGAACTTTGCCCTTAAAGAAAAGCATTATTAGCAAAACAACCTGCAACCTGAAATCAACTTCAAGAATAAACGTGGGTGGAAAGTCTGACAGGATCGAGAATTCAACTCGGATCCTCCAATTTACAAAACGAGTTATCTCAAAGAACATCCCCATTCTGTTTTAGGGATACATTTTTGACCAAGGTGGTTGACCAAAGTGGTTGTTCAAACTTAGCGGCTCCCACGATTGCCGCGGTCCTCATGGAGGTTCGCGTCCAACTGGTGGGAAAAATCCCAGTTCGATTCTCAATTAAAGTCAAGCTTTTCCCCCTTCGTTTATCTATAGGGTTATTTTTATGTGACATATACCCTGCCGAAGATCTCATAGTTAGTTTCAGATGTTGACTTGAAGAATAACTGTAAACACCTTTTCTTTTATCTTTCTGACTTATCGGAACTTATTTTCCATTCCAGAAAGCTCCTTTCTGTACTTGTTTTAGCCATGTAATTGGTTCTACATGCTTTCGCAACATGGAGAAAGAATCGAAATTGGACTGAAGGGCTAAGTTCTTTGAGCTGTTAGGAGTGGTCACGTTGGGGATATCTTCCCTTCAATAGAGTGAGCCGTTGTTAAGATGGGGTGTAGAAGAGGAAGACACTCCTCTCACGCGAGCTTGGAATTCCTCTTTCCTCGGCATTATTCTATCTCACTGAATGGGACATTTAGAACAGATCGAGATTTGTTAATGAAGCGCCCGCAGGTTTTAGGAATTTACTATTAACCAGCTTTGAATTCAACATCCACTTACTTTTCTCCGGAGAAATATCGAGGCTTTGAATTACCCTTTTTACGAGCTACCGCTCTGACGAAAACAAAAAAGTGTATAGGTCGATCTTCGGGGTTATTCAAGTGGGTTGGGTGGATCCCCTTCGGAAGAGGAGATTCCGGGTTGTCTCATTAGCGACCCCCGCGTGATTTACTGAAGGTAGGGGGGAATGGAGAAAAGGAAGAGATGGGGAATAGTATAGATGGAAATGGAAGAGTGGGGGAGGAGGAAGAGAGAATGGTTTTATATGGAATAAATATCAAATAAGATGAGGGAGAAAATGAATAATGGGAGATGAATGAAAAGGCGTAGGTACAATTATACGTAGAGAGAGAATTGCGGCACACATGGTGAGACGAAAAAGTGACCCGTAAAGAGTCCCGTAATATGTCCGGAAAGAGTGGCTAAATCAAATCACTACGTTCGGATAGAACAAGGGGTGGCCAGCCTATTAGTATTAACGTGTCAATAATTTTAATTTTTGGTTGAGATGCGCCAAATAAACCATAATATGTAAGCCATAATGAATACCCTCTTTTGAATTCTGTGGTAGGCATTGAAAACTTCTGTGGTTCTGTGAAACTTGAAAAGCGTAGGAACTTATGCACAATAATTTTTCCCTAGATTCAGTGCGACAATCTTAATCACGTTTGTCACTTTTGATGAGTGTGTCATTGGATTGCATCCCCATTGTGGATTGAATTCACGTAATACGAGGCATGTAATTGGTTCTATTCTCAGTCGTCATAACTGAGTGTTAGGCTAAAACCGCTAATGAAAATTACTGTGGGTATTTAAAATATGGTTTATAATTTGTTAGTTTTCTGTACCTACTGGGGTAAAGAAGAAGGCTCGAAGAAGAGCAAAATGTTGTAGATTTCATGTCATAAAGTTTATAAAAAACATTTTGTCACTAAAATCCCACCAGCAAGTTACTTTAATTTATTTGGTATGTAATTGAAGTTCTTTAATAGCTGTACGGTGTGTTATATCGGACAAAGTCGGTGTGTGTGACCAACATGCTTTCTCTGCTAAAAACGAAGCCGAGTGAAGTTAAGTTTGTTAAGACGAGTTTTCTTTGGATTCCTTTCCTTTAACAATACGTGATAAATAAGTGGAAGCAAGTAAGTAATGTTAAACCATGACTGACACCAAAAAAGTTCTTGATCGAAAATGATGGTGATTTAAAGGAAAAGTAACTGAAAATGAGCAGAAAATGAGAGTAGAGGAAGTGGGATTAAAGTTGGAGCTATGGAGAGTGCGCATGAACAGAAAAGGGTACAGAGCATGTCTTACGTTCGGAGAGGACATGTTCTGGAAGAAAGGAGAGGTGAGGAAGAAGAGAGTGGAACGGTACTGTTCGGGGTCTTGTTGAGAAGTGTTTAAAAACGAACACGAAGTGAAGAATTGGTTGCTGCGCTAAAAGGGATGCCATGATGTAACCAAGGATGCGCAGCGAGAACGAATGACTTGAGAGAAATATGTGGGATGCTTTCTAAGTTAGCATGCCATCATTTGTGGTTTCGCGATACCATGCTCATGCAGAAAGGGATTATTATTGCCTCTTCTGCTGCATGTGTAACTCTAGACAGGTCAATTCTCCGCAATGGCGGAAAAATTTCGAGAGGCTCAGAACCGATGGCTCTTATTGTGTGGAGGAATCTAGTCAATGGATAATAATAACGATTTTATGATTTAAAAACGATTTCACTTAGCCCATTGAGTTTAAATAATTTATTCCATTAGTTTTAATTTAAAGAGTCGTGCACTGATATGTTGGTTTACCTCTGTTATGTTTCCATATTCATTCATCCTAAATTAAATCCAAATTCCTCGAAGTATGTCCCACATTATTTGATGGAAAAGGTTATGCAGGCTGGATATAAATCATAATATTTTTTAATTATAAAAATTGTATTAAGTGCACTTTAAAAAGAAATGGAAAATATTTTCATTTGGTTCATCAAATACAAGAAACAATCACCCTTCCAATATTTTTTGTGTGTACCAAATGAAAATATTTTCCATTTCTCCGTGAGCTTCCGTCAATTCAAGTGAGTGTTAATTCATTGAGTTAATTTTAAAACGATGTTGTTTAAGTTTGTATTGCAATTATAAATAAGAAAAAGCTTCTTATCAGATGAGCGAGACGTGATGTAAAGTAAGTATTTGAAATCTTAAATAATTCAAAAAGAGATAATGATGGACTGTTAACAAAATATTTATTTAAACGACTATGCTCTCGGTGTTGGGTCACACCATCAGGTACGGAAACTTCAAGTTAACCTATTTAGATTAGAACGTATGGAAAACGATGTGCACTCGTATTGGATCATTAAGCGGAGGTAATAAAGGGGAAAGGCAGGTACACAATTTAGGAGATACTCAGAAAGAAAGAATTTATTGGTAAGGGAATGGGAATGTTGGAGATGGTGGAGTATCTGGAATTTTCTAGCATGTCCAATTCACGTATTGATCCAGTACAGAAAGAAGAATCAAAGGTGAAAAATAGAATGGTAGTGTTCGTTTAAAAAAATCCCAGCTAAGTGTGATCTTTGAGAGACGTTATTCAGGAAAGTTCTATGATGATCATTGGGTCTTTTAAAAATGTTTCTGATGCTCTGGTTAATATGAACATGAAATAATTATATATTTGAAATATTCTCTCGATGGATGTCTATTTAAAGTTTTTTGTCGGCCCATGGGTCATTTAAAAACCCTCGTCCGGTTTGGTCCATGACTCATTTCTAGGTGAATCCCACGTAAGCCCTAGTGAATTAGTAATAACATTTCTGCATATTCTCTTCCTGTAATGGGTATAATATCAAGTTATGAATGTTTGTCAATCAGGATAAAAAATCTGTATCGGTTTAACGTCATCTTACAATCATTATGTCGGTTCTAGGCTGAACTTTTGAAAATCAGACGATTGGTCATTTCAAGACTATGAAACTCTTACATATATATCCATACTTTTTAAGCAAGAAGTCTTCTTTTTAAATAAAAGAGGTTTCTTTATTTAGAATTATATGTTTAATTTTAATATGGTAATACGTGTCAGTCCCATTACTTTTGATCACTGAAAAATTCACCGAGGAGTAATTCACCAATTATGAATTAACCAGTTTTGTAAAGTAATTGCGTAATTCCAAAATATCAATGGAAATATATCGACTGATTCAATCTCCAGCGAATTGTTAAGTTGGTGTATCAAGCTTTGGAAGATTTTCGTAGATCAATTTTATCTCATAATGTAGGGAGTACTGTAATTTCGACTTTCTGGATATTTTTGAAACCAAATGAACACGTCAGTCAGTTGCAATAAAAATCAAAAATTCATAGTTGAATAATTCCATTTGCTATTTTAAATTTTCAACGTATAACCATGCGCTAACTATGATAAGTGGCTATACTAACTTAGTTTCTTTAAGAACTATACTATTCGAGTTCTAAGAGGAAGGAAAACCTAACCCTTTCTTGGTCTCAACACTTGACAGTAAAAATAATGAAATCATCCTGCTCCATTCCTCTTAAAAGCCTTTTCCTGCTTTCTTCCTTTACCAAAATGAACGTGGTTATGCGAAGGCATTGTGGTTGAATTGTTGCGTCGTTGACAGCGTCTTCGAGGGTGGCTGGTGCAGATAATAAAGAGTAGGAGGGGGTAGGCCCGTAGCACTTGGAATGGGGCTGGGAAAAATATTCTTTCTGGAGTGGAAAGGGGAAAGAAAGAGCAGGTGGCGGACGCATTCTCTTTTTCCTTCGGCCGAGGCACAAGTCATCCCCGACTCTCTTTTTATTCCTCTCCATCACATTCTATTTCTCCATCTCTCTCTCACCATGAAGTTTCTCATAGACGATTTCTTTTCTGTCGTGACTTACTGATATTCCTCTCTCTCTCTCCCAACAGCCACAGGTTATTTTCCTCTCGGATTTTTAATTTGATTTACATTCCTCCACAGGTGGAAATGAGTTAATTTCCTGAGACGGTTTCCGGAGCAACTTGGAAGTGGGCTTACTGGGTCCGATATCCACAAATAAATTATTACGCATTGTTGTTAATTATGTAATTTCTCCTTGTTGGAGAATGTAAATTTTCTTATTTTATCAAACTGTTATAGCCTTTTGATGTGGAGTTTTAAAATCAGAAAATATTGCAAGGAATAATTATAAGATGAGATGATACGTGTCAGCTAATCTAATCTAATAAATTGGCCTCGACTTTGTGATAGTTATCTATATAAATAATAAACATCAGACTTTCACCTCTATCACAGAATGCGTTTATTCTATGACCGTGGCCGTAAAAAGACAAGGTAAAGTCGTAAAGGTAAAAGTAAAAGATATAAAATGGTTAAAGTCTGAGTTTCATGATTCTTCGGGAATAATTATACAATAATTTAAGGACTGTGCTTGACATAAATTATTATCGTCTCAATTTTAATTTTTGCCATGACGTTCATTATTTTCTCTTGTATTTGAAAAATTAAAATTTATTACCAAAATATTTTGAAAGTTACATAGACAGTTTTCTGTATTACTTTAAACCGTACTTTTCATAAAAATGGAGAGACAATTTAAAGATTTTGTTAGTATCGACCGCAGCTTAGCGGAAAGTTCTCAATTCCTTTTTTCAAGTTTTCCTGACTACGCACATCTCTTACTCTAATCTTTCTTTAGGTCTGGCATGCAGACATTGCCTACTTTATACTAGATGAATGATTCTCAGGTGTTCCGCGGACTCCTCGGGTTTATTGAGTTAGATTTGGGTCTCCGGTGGTCCTTACACCCTTTGACCATTTTAACTTACAATGCTTCCTTACACATCAAATCAATACTCGGATAGCAATTTAAAACGGCTAAAAAAAGAAATTTCACTGGAAAATATTACCGCTAATCGTGAAGTAATCACAGAACTGGTGGTCCGAGGATAAAATTCGAGGATAACGTAGACGCCTTAAAGCCCAGAGAATCGGGATTTTCTGCTTCAAAGCTAGGTATTCAACCTAGATTTAAAATGAGTTCGGTATCATGAGCTCGTTAACGATGTCTCTCTCACTCAGAACACGCTCAATGTTCTGTATTATTTTAGACCGTAATTTTGAAAAAAAGTTACAATTTCAAGATTAAGTTTGCATCGTTCGCTGCTCAGTTGAAAGTTCTCACTTCATTTTTACAAATTTTCAAGTTAAAAACTATCATATTATTAATGCTTCCTGAAAATTCTACAAAATTTTTTTCAAATATTTGCTTATATTTGCCTCCATTATTTAAAAATATTGACGGAAAGGTTTCTGCTTTGGCTTATTTCTAAATACGTGTATCGAATTACACGGAGGAAATAAATGGACATACTTCATTAATAATTTTATCTCCTACGAAATTTATCGCTGAAACTTGCGATTCATCCCTCATCGCAATTTCATTGGAAAATATTAGTGAGTTTTCATTGCCTTATTCGAGACCCGTCATGAGGGCGACTGAAAAATCACTCTCATATCACTCGCACACGTTGGGCAATGGGTTTCACACGCCACGGCTAAAACGTCAAAGGAGAAGTATGCCAAACATATGCACGCATTCATTTGTAAAAACTGGTTATCAAAACAACAACAATTTTTTATCCCCTCCCCTCGTCCACCTCTGGGAACGAAGCAATATTGTTGCAGCACGGGATCCCTCTGGATAATCCCATCCTTTCTCATCATCCACGAAGCGTTTCTCGTACCACCACAATGACAATTCTTCCATCAACCCGTTTCCAACTCATCCCGGAGACCCATCCCTCTCCTCCCCCACCACTCACGAAAAATAAACATCACCACCTAGAGCTGTCAGCGAACGTAACGACCGAAGACTTTCTCATCTGCCATTCGGACGTCTCACGTCGGAAACTCTCTCTGGGCTCTTTTTTGATTCATGGCTCGGATTCGCGCGGAGTTGACAGGCCATCCGGGTCGCCGCCCGATTTTTTCCCGCTAACAAGAACTCCTCATTGTGCACAGTTTTTCTCCACCCCGGAAGAATAACACAGGGAACTCCGCGGAAAGGATACGGCTACGAATCGACTCCTATCATGTCTTCGTGCCTTTTCACATAATCCCTGCCTTTTCAGTGGAAGTCTCGTCGCGATCGGTGAATGAGCAGGGGTGAAAAAAGAAAAAAACGGAGGAATAGACAGGAGTGTAATTCACACATCCATTTGGAAATGTCTCAATACAGCACGCGAGCCTTTTATCGCAGGCTCGCATCGCCGGCTCTATCTTCGCCGCTATTTATCCACTCCCTTCCCTCTTCGTCTCATTCTCCTGGCAAGATTTCCGTAGAGGGAGAGAAAGGGTTTGGAACGAGAGGGCAGAAGGAGATGCGAAATGAAAGGGGTCCCCCTGTCCCTCCGTTTCGTGACCAATCGTAGATTTGGATTTTCCATTCGGCGGTCGGCCACTCCCTCCTCGCTCGTGCACGACCAAAGTTCATGCGCTAACACACACGCACATGAGCACACATAAGCACACATGGGTTCGCTCCCCTTTCACGAAATCCGACAGGCAAAAAACAGGTCGAGAAGGCTTCCTCGAAGATCGAAGCGGTCACGCATTGGTCTTCCGAGTCGTTGCCCAATGATTTCCTTCTCCACCCTCCAACATCCCTACAACCATGGTTGCGTCTTCTCCATCCTTTCTCGAACCACGGCTGCTCTTTCTCATATAATCCCTTTCCTCATTTCGTATCCATTTTCCCCATCCATTTCCTCGTTTCCATCTATAGGTATCCTTTTTCATCTTATTCGGGTCGTTTTCCCTGTCTAAAAGTTTTCTCTCGCCATCAACAAGCCTTTCTCGCATTGTTTTTGATTCATTGACTTGGACTCGAGTGTAATCTGCTCTCGTTATCTTGTTCAGTTATTATTTTTTATTTTAATACTATACAAAAAATCATTAATTCTTAATTGATGTCATTATTTATTGTTTATAAGTACATTTTTATCAAAAATTTTAGTTTTTTCTCTAAACTGTGCTAGTTTAGGGACTTTATTTCATAGAAAGACTGCTTATGAAGCCACCAAGCTAAGCTAGAGATGAAAAGAAAAACGATTCACTTTTTCGGATGATTTAAAAAATTAATTATTAGGTCTTATTAAACGCCTGAATTTATCCACACGTTATTCGACTCTGCTCTAGCGTTGAGATTATCACTAATTTGGTCGAAGTACATTTTGTAGGCGGAGTCATCTTTAATCCTATAATAAAATGTGCGATACCAATAAATATATCAAAGTTTTTACGCTTTTGTTCCAGATAAATCAGTAACAATCCGTTATTTTGATTGTACACGTGAGAAAAAATATTAGTATTAAAAATCTCAAGTTCACCGAATTTATTTTCCTATTTTTCGTAAAACAATGAGATAATAAAAAAATTATCTGTGCCACGAAAAATGACTGTATAGACGACCTAGTTTTCGTCGGGTCATCATCAGTCACTATCATAAGTCGTGTCAGGAGGAATTGATAGTATTTCCCTTTCCTGTTCTCTCTGATCTACCTAATTTATTTTTACCTAGTAATACCCTACTTTCATTCTCATTATTTTAATTTCTTCGTTTATTAGCTCGTTCCCATCTCAAGATGTATGACATTTTACTCCATCTGCAAGACCGAATTTTCGGCCGAATAATTTGATCGTATTCCTCCATTGTCAAATTAAGTGGTTCAATTTCTCATTTGGCAAGAACGTGCTAATTCAGCAGAATATTCATCAAAATTCTCTAGAAGGTTTTTGTTTCAAAAGTCCATTTTCTTTAATACATATCGCTGCAGAAACTTCCATACTAGATCACCTAATTTTATGACATCTCCCCTAAATAACCATAGACATTCCTCTGTTTCTCTCTTCAATCATATATTTCTTGAAAATACTTTTAAATCTTTCCTCTGTTTTGTTTTCATCTACTTCCTTTCACTTCCATTAGTGATGTAAGCCTTATTTTATGTTGCTCCTAATAAGATGTTTCAAGTGGTAACAAATGAAAAAAATCATCACGAGGTGATTGAAATCTGCGTAGCTTGAAAGAACTAGAAATGAAGGTTGCACAGATTAATATGAATAATTATTGATAAATTCAGTAAATTTCCTATTTTTGAAATTCGACCTTTTTACGGTTTTACGTTGGGTAACGCGTAAGGTTTGTTTTTCTCCCGTATTTAAACTGAAACAACTGGTGGAAAGTTACACAAATGTATGATCTTTCACTCCTATTGGTATAGCCCGTTCTTGGAGATGTCGATGATAAGGCAAAGCTATCTATGATAACCGTTATTCTATTATTTCTCCTCGACAGATTATTTTCTTTTTCTGACATGTCAGTCATCTTCGCCGCATCGTAAATCTATGAGAATCCATAGATGTTCACAGCCTGTTTTAATAAGCCTTCGACTAGTCCCTCGTTTCCTTCGGGTCTCGTAACCTCAAAAGCACCCGTCCGTCGCTACCGCTTGTTGCACGCGGTTTGCTATTCCTTTTGGCCCTATCTATTCCCTTCAGCCACGACTCCAATCACGTTCCATTTGAGCGTGTAGAGAGAGCGGGTAACGAAGCTGGGAAAGGTGAAATAACACGGCGTTGGTTTTTTTCTAGTTCAAGATGGTTCGCGCGAAGCTACCAATCGAAAACAGCGTGGTATTATACTCTGAGATTTTTTATCGCGGGGAGTTATCCAGTAAGACCCGTGATCAGGTTGTCGGTGGCGGTTTTAAAAGAGGAGGCGCACCGCTTATTGATGGGTGCTGCCCCCAAGTGTTTGCTTTTGCCTCCATTTGAAATCCTAGCGATATCGCGGTCACGACTCTCGTACTCCGGAACTCGGGTTGGAATTTCAATGAGTTCCATTTAATACCGCCGTAATGGAAGCTTTCCTTTTTAATTCCCTCTGAATCTGCCGAGATCCTGTAATTGAGTTTCCGCGTAGATGTTTTACCCGGATTTTCTCTGTCCATTGTTAATTCTGATGGTGAATTAACATTCGATTTTTCTTTGTTTCGCCAAAGGGAATTTTTCTTTTTCTCACAGGATGGCTATTTTTAGGTTTAAAACACTTTGAAATGTTACTCAGCTAAGTGAATTCTCAGATTATTACGAAGGAAGTTCCGTAAAAAATTAGAATAGTGACGCTTACGTAAGCGGTAATATTATGTGTGGACTTGGCTTTAGCTTAACTATTGCGCGTTAATATAAACACAAAAGTTTTAGTATATACCAAACTAATGTGTTAAAAAGGAACGGGTTCGGCTTCATCATCAAGTACGGAGGTACTGTTGAGGGTCTGTTTCAAGTCAGTGTTACTCATTGTTTTATTGTTTGTAAGGAGGAACAAGCAACTAATAGACAGAAAACAACTATTTTAATCGAGTAAAATTTAGTAACGCTTGAAATTGCTATCTATAATATTTAGCATGAACTACGATTAACAATCGTATTCGTTAAAAATTCTGAAAAATATGAGGCAGTAATTACCATGGCAACAGAATCAGGACTGCATCTGCAAAAATGTTTTAATGAAGTTCCGCAAGGGTTTGATCACACGCAATCGATAATGGCTAAAGCATTAATTGATTTAAGAGAGCTTACCACGTTTAATTACTCAATGAACGAGAAACGGTATTTTATGCTACAGATCGGCTGCTCGACTGGATGAGATCACGAAATCCAATTCGCAAAAACACGAGGAGCAAATGACGATTAGCTTTCTCGTAATTGCTCGTGTCATTATAAATCAGTTCTACTCCAAATGAAGGAGATCGTATCGGGGATGCAATTGCTAGAGAGCAATATTTCGACAAAGGTAAATAGAATGGTGCAATTTAGTTCTATCATTTTGTAGATAAGAAAGCATAATTGCAGAGTCTGTTTACCTTCTGTCAGTTAAGAGCTGGTGAGAAATTGCACTAAATTGAAAGTGCATTTTCTTTTGAGACACCGTATCATTTAGAACGCCCTTTTCGTATTGTTTTGTTCAAGCCGTAATAATAATTTATAAATCATTCAAAGTGAAGGCACGTACCGGAAACCGTAACCGTGGCACGCACAGGAATTCTCCGATGTTTGGTTATGAGGACGTTAATAGCCATGTGATTTTGATATAGAACCATTTAGAAGGAAAGTTTATAATTTTGAAAGAGAGAAGTCAAGTTTCTCCTCGTCTTAGTGCCGATTGCTGCGGAACTCTTCTGTTCAATTGGATCCATGGGATTTGAAGCGCCTTATCATCTTCTTATTACTGAACCGTGTTTTGATTGATGGAATGTTTTTCATTTGTATTTGTAAAAGGATAAAAGAAAATAATGTTTATTAACGTTACTATGTAAATAAAGAATTGACGTTACTATGTCACGTCCTCTAATGATACCTTAGGTTAGGATTCTATATCTCTCAAATTAATCAAAAGCCTTTTTTTTTATAAATCGGCGTTCTTATGGGAAAACCGGGACTTCTGGATTTTCTGGGCTTAGACCCACAATAGATGGATCAGATATTTATATTTTTTCTGGTGTCTCGAATAAGCTCTATACGTTCACGATGGGCTCTATACGCCGTAAATCGACAATTTATCATGACACTGTTTTAGGTTGTTAATCTTAATTGGCTGCTCTACGTATACAATTGAGGCTATTGTAATACTTCATGGCCATTTTCCGGGGAAAATACTACACACAAAACCCTATTTGGGAGGTAATTCATTATTATTGTCTTAATGTATATCCAACTATCGATTTTTATTGAATAGTAAAATAAATATCCAAGAATAGAAAATATCTACGTTGCTGACCCTCCATGCCAGGCTTTTTAATCGCTGTGGTCATTTGAAAACTACTGAGATATCAGTAATGCTGCAGATTGCAATTTACTTTCATCACACCTTATTGAATGCTCTAAAATGTTATTCGTTTGGTCATTATGCTGCACTTATGTTGACTTTTCCATTCTACTGCATTCAGGATCAGTGAGAAAAAGAATTTGCCATACATTTTACTTCGTTTCATCTACTTGCCTGAATCCCAGTCAAAGGCTTTTGTTAGTTAATAATGAGGTTCAAAACGCCCATAGACTGAGTACTATGCTGACAATTTTGTTCGTATGCCATTTAAGTGCAAAAGGGCTAAAACAGAGATAACACCAAAACAAACATTTTTCTTCAGAAAACACCGAGATGTTGGATTGATTTTAAATGAAATTTAATAACATTTTCCTCTCTCAGGCAAAAAGTAAGCATTTGCTCACTTTTTGCGTCCCCCAAAGCCTTATATTACAATTCAAAAGCTCTTGACCAAAAAGGAATACATTCATCTCGAAAAATCAATTTTATTTCATGAAACCTGTTGCGTATCTCAAAATTTTTCGCAGATTGAATTAGAAGGGGCTTCTTTGGGGCTATCTCTTACCATCCCTGTTGAACATTCCGACGGCAAAAGCCCTGCTATCTTCTCTCGCTTCATCCTCACTTCTTTGGCTCAATTCTTACGTTTTTTCTTCATATATTTTTCAATCGTATGCTTTTTTTCCCGTATAATTTCCTCCAGTACCGATTCTCTTTCCCAACCGAGGCCTTTCTTCCTACCGCCGCACATCTTCAGTCCGTTCTCCATCATTTTCTCTCTGCTTTCACCATTCCTTCCATTCTTCTTCCTTCATTCTTCCTTTTCTCTTTTCCTTGTTCCATCCCTCTCCGTATCGACCTCTGCTCCCACCCTTTCTTCCCTACTAGAAGCCCCTTCCAGCACCCATCAGTTCCTCTCTCTTACACCGGAGGGCGTTCTCGCTGAAATATGGGCGTGCCGATAGGCCCATCTGATATCTCTCCTTCTCGGCGGGCCGCGTGTACTTCGACCACCCGCCAGGCGATCAGGGCGTGTGCTGGAGTGGTTGTGGGTGACTTCTCCTTCCCCCGCGACCCCCATACCAAATACCCTACTCTCTTTCCCTCTGGGACCCATTGCGTCTCACCTCTTCCGACCCACACCACCACCTCTACCCTCTTCGGGGGTAGAGTCTATCTGAGGTGGAGGCGGGGGAGGGAAGGATGGCCACCGAGGGAAGGAGGGCCTTCCGGCGTGGGCGAGGATAGAAATATCTCCGCCGCTTACCGTTCACGGTTTTATTTGAGTCAAGGAAGATTCCTACTTCCCAGCTTGATACGAGTCGGTACGGACAGGTGAGAAGGGTGGCGGATTTATAAAAGGTGTTCCAGTTTAACGTTGCTTTGGAGGTGAGAATGTGGGAAGGAATCGATGGGTGCCTTGTATTATAACATCATTTCCGATATCTCCTCGGGAGTGTGGCTATCGGTATCTGATCGGCTTTGTGTAGGGTGGACAAGGTATACTGATTCTTATTTGTAGGATTAGAGCCAGATTGAATAGAAGGCAACAATGCCCCTCAGTCGAGTGCGGATATAAAGTCTTAATTCACTTTCCTTGCATTACGTTATCATGATAAAATTATTTGACATTTCGTTGATTACCAGCGCACTACTATTGTGTATTAGTTAGTTTATTCCTTTATCAACTAGATATTTCTTTAATTTCTGGTATTAATGTCGAATTTTGTCAACATCGATATAATTTTCTTTAGATGTATCTGTGTTTATGATTGTTTTCCATTCTTAAGACCTGACTAACGTCAAAATTTTACAACACAAAGTTATTACATATGGCTTGACTTTTGGTCAGAAATTTAGTTTACTCTTGATGTAAATGATATGTAGCTGATGACGGTGTTCTTTTCTAGAGAGTTGTGAAACAATTGTGAATCAGGTATTACTTAAATTTTATCAAGTAAAATGCAAATATTATTGAGTAAAATAACGTTAACACATAACATAATATAACACATCCATTTAATGAGATTATAAACAATAAATTTTCATGGAATACTCGGGTTAAATTGGAAGATAAATTGTATTTTATCCTAGGAGGAAGTGTTACATCAATGCACAAAACTGTATTTTCAAAAAAATAAGCGTTTCTCATAGACTCAGTAAGGAAAGGCATTATTTTATTGATGGCCATAATAATGGAGATGAAACGAAGTATTTTTCACTTTCATCATGCACCTTATAAGCGGAATCGATCAATGTATCTCAATCTAAGGGTGAGGAGTTTCAAACAATTTACGTCCTTCAATGAAGTGAAACAATCTCATCTTTGAATGTTTTGAATCTTACAGACAAAAATACTTCAACTTTTCTCAAGAAATTTTATGCATTGTTTCCACCTGAAACAACGCTGGAAGAAGAGGGCAAATTCTAACACAAAACTTACTAACAAGAGACCCAAGTCACTTTCCACTCCCTCAACATCGTCCTTCTCCTGAGCGTTCATCTCTCCACCTCATCGTCCTTTCTGCACTCCAACGCCACTTATACTCAACTCTTTCTCACCCCTCTCCATCAGTTCTCGACTGCGAAATCCTAGAGAGACTCGTCCAGAGAGAGGGCATTGTCATGCTAATTCTTCTCTTTCCATTTCGCCCAACCCTCCCTCCAGCTTCAGTCCTTAGCCTTCTCCTTTGTCTCCAAATCCCTCTTCCTCCCTCGGCAACCCTGAAGGACCACGTCCATGAACGCCACTACTACACTGTAGAGTTATTCATTCTGCGACTTCCACGCTCCCCTTCCTCGAATTATATTCCTCCTACTCATTGTTGTGGTTATTTCGCGTCAAAATGGCAGTTATTGTCAGGCGTGGGTTTCTATAAAAAACGCGTTTAGCTCCTCTCCATCGTCCTTCTCCCGTTGAATGCGTCTGCACGTTCCCTTTGGACGATTTGACCGCCACTCCTCTCCACGTCTCCGGTATCGGGCGTTGAAATCTCCGCAGTCTAGGCGCCGAAGAGGAATTATTTTCGACCGTTCCGAAAACATACACACGCCAGTTGTTTTCGTATCCCTTTATCCGAAGATACGTTTTGGACCTGTTTTAATGCGTTTCTGGAGGAGTCGTTACGTTCTGGAAGAGGCTCTCAGAATTAATTGATCTCGCTTTATGGAGGCGGTGGGGAAAGCGCCCTGGACGCGCTTTTCAGAACTCGTTCGAGCGGGCGTTTTCCGACTTACGTTCTCCTCTTTTTCCTGTGGGGACTCAAATGCCAGTCTCCCACAACCTTTTCAACTGTCCGGCTGCTTCCTCCATAAAAGATAAACGGTCGAGCTAGAAACTGATCGA
The DNA here is from genome assembly GCA_000376725.2 of Ladona fulva. Taxonomy (NCBI): domain Eukaryota; kingdom Metazoa; phylum Arthropoda; class Insecta; order Odonata; family Libellulidae; genus Ladona; species Ladona fulva. The sequence goes on along the minus strand of KZ308351.1, from coordinate 354,204 downwards.
AGGGCTTTTATTTATGACTCACGCCTGCGTTTGTTCTCATTCACAGTGGAGTTTTTCAATTTTGGAGCATCCCATCTTGGGGTTCATTGCTGCTGAAAGTTGTTACTGTGGGAGGAAAAATTCCTCTTTTAGGAAGAGTATCCATTTGCCTACAAGATTATTTTATTTTTCTGGTAGTCAAGCAAGGAACAATGGAAAACAGAAATCTTACTGACATAGCTGCCGGATTTATGAACTCGTACGAAGAATTACCACCGCTTTGAGGGAGTAAAATACTAGTTTAAATTCAAATTTTGTTGAATTTGTGGATCTCTATTCAGGTGTAAAAATTCACGACAATTTTTAAGGTGTGACATCGTCATCAAGGTTGGCATACCTGTCTTGTATGGGGTTACTCAGCGGGGTTCTATTGGTAATACCTTTCAACACAAATCAAAGCAAAATCAGGAACGTTAATTAGTTATCTAAGAACTTTGTATAATAATATATAAATAAATATGCTTATAAGCCATACTTTATCATTTATACTAATATAAGTTGAAAGTACATTCGTTCCTCTTTAAACTGTTTTGAATGTTATTATCATATTATATTCAGTAATAAGGTTAAGGTGAAATCATTGATTAATTACAGAAGGTATCGTTGCCCCTTCCGTTAAAATAGTTTTAACACATATACTTAGATAAGCAAGGAGAAAAGTGAATATCTTGCGAATGTTTTGCCGATGAAAATTTTATTTCACTATAAACATATATCTACAATTCAGGATTGAATTCACGTCGGTATATTTTTACAATGAATAAAATATAGACGTATGTATGTAACATTTACAGGAATAAAATAGTGAATCGTAGCTGAAGGGGAAGTCTAGGATCTGTTGGTGCAATTAACTCATTAGTTTCCATAGACTTCTTTGCAATTAGGGTTCTCAAGGAATAACATCTAATTTATTTTCGCATTACTCAACTACGCTAAAGGTTGAGATCCTTTAGTGGTGGTGGTTTTAATGGGCGCTAAGAGTTTTTCCTTGCAATTTCCCATGAGTTGCATTCACCTATGTGCGAAATAACATGACTCATAGATAATCATTTGATTTGCGCTCTCAACTCCGCTACCGACAATGATGACGTAGGAGTTGTTAAATCGGCATACATTTGTGCAAATTCTCGCTCCTGACAAGAGGGAATGGAAGTAGAACCCACGGAGAAAAATTATTTGTGACAAGTTGAAACTGCCGATTCGTTCAAAGGACTTATTTGCAAGTTAATAATATTTCCGCTTAGCTTTAAACTTAAATGTAACTTTCATTACTTCAGTTGACTGTTGCATCGTAAAATAATTACGTATTAAACTGATATTTTTGGCTTAGTGAAGGCTGAAAGACTTTTATTTCCATTTTTTAGTGATTCGCACCTTATTCGTCGCTTGCATTATTTATAGTAAACTGACTGATACAGTTTATTGGAATCGTATCATTTCCCAGTTATTCAGTGCTATCTGCGTTGTCATTAATCATAGAGGATCATGTAATTAATCCGAACAAATTTTCATGTAATTCGATTAAAATTTTCTGGTAATTACTTATTGTTATTGACCCTTAAATTTATTTAAATGCAAAAACAGATCTTGTGAATGCTTCCTTTGATCATAACGGGAGCCCAATTTTAGAGTAATTTCCCGCTGTCATTTTGTTTTATTTTAGGGTATATAATAATTGGATTTATGTTTTTTTACTACAAATAATGTTATTTCTTGGTTGATAAGCCTAAACTTGTCTTTTAAATTTCAATTTAAAATTTTCTTTTTCTTTTGTGTCTTTTGAATATGAATAGAATCCAAAAATAAGAATGCAATACCAATTAATAAAATTGTTTTAATTTTAGATAAAGAGATAACGTTCTATGCAGTCAATGTTTGTTATCAAATAAGTTGCTTGGAAAATATGACGAATAGATTACGTGTGCATAACATTATGATATTGGAAATTAAATAGATGGTGTGGACTTGACTGCAAGTTATAGGATGATATGAAATTACAAATTCTTTCTTAGAAGATATGGGATCTACGATTCTTTTGTCTCAAACAAGGCAACCAATTTTCGAATTTGCATAAAAAATAAAATTTCAGCAAACCATAACATTTTCGAGTGATTCCTAATTTTCAGAGAATCCTATTCTTGCTATAACAGTAAGTTGTTATTCCAAAGCTTTTGCTTCTTATGCTCCTTAAGGAACGACATTTTTAGGTATCTTCCGATCGATAGTAATCACTTCCTATTCATAACCTCGTATTTTCAAGCGCGTGAAGTCGAAAGGTGTTTGCCAAAAACTTTATGTTCATTAATCTAACATTTTGAGATATCCTTATTGCATCCTCTCTCAACGTAAGACAATATTACAGTGAAGACATTAGATACTCGTTACTATGAAGATATTCATTATAAATAAGAAGGAGAAATGGAGCAATGATGGTAATCATTTATGAACTATACTTGTAACCTCTGGAATCATTGGTAAAACATAATTTTGCATTCCTTCTCCTATAACTGTAAACATTCATAAGTTCAATCAGTCATCCGCAATGAGTTCCCATATTAACATATTCATATTTCGAATATCATTTATACGAGTTTAAACTTATCATGCGCATATTATACCCTTTCAGAGAAACAGGAAACATCTCCCATCTTTTCATACTCCGTTACCTGTAATTTTTCAGGGAAACGTTTTTTACCTCCCTGTTTAAAGATTCAGGGCTCGTGCGGTTAACTATTAGGTGGCTTCGTTCTACGTGAGTAGTGAAAAAATAAGCGGGCGCAATATCTCAACGTCTCGCAGAGAGGAATGTTATAACTTTTGAAATATCGTGTCGTGGGAGGTTATACGCACTCGCGCACACACGCACGCGCGGTCACTCCGTGTCATACAAAACGAGAACCTTACCCTTTTTAAAAGTGACTCCCAACCGCTGTGAGAACACGGTCGTATTCATTTATTCAAGATTCCACACCTCTCCGTTTTTTTCGTTTCCATCCGTTGATTCTCTGCCTCATTCTGGCGATTCTGTATCCTTTCTCCCATCTTCTCTCGTGTCCCACTATCTCTCTCTCTCCCTCAGCTCCTTTCTCTGCTTCCCATCGGCTGCAGCGGTGGAAGGGGTATCTCCACGTCTTTCCTTTTAACCGCGCCATCTCTTGGTCGATCCTCTGGAATGCCTTTTTCGCGCGATTTGAATTATGCGACCTGAGAAGGAGGCGTCATGAGCCAACCCTTCCATTTAAAAGGGCTGACCAAGATTCTATGAAGGGATTTCCTAGCCGGCGCAGCCAACCCTTGCAAGAAACGCTGTTTTCTGAGATCCCATCATCGCACTTACGGGCGGAATTTTTCTCGCATATTCCAGTTAGTTAGGAAAGGGTGCCGACTCAATTCCAGGAAACTGAGAATGCTCTGGATAAAGATAGCGACTTTATGGAAAAGGAAGGGCATAAAAAAATAGAACTTGATATATGGTAAACGCAACTCATTTAGCATTCCAATAATGTAAAGGCAATAAATTAAAGGCATATGAATGATGGCACATTGAAAATTGTTATTTGCACGCGCTATTGTTTCTTCTGACAATTTCATGATGTATGTATTATTTTCTATTGTATATTCATACAGAATAGAGAAAATTGTTTCTTTCGTTTAATTTAGTCTCAGTCTTGCCCGTGGCTGCAATATTGGGAAAGCTATTGAGGTACGAGTAATGCTAAATATTCATTTTGGTAACTCCTTGTCGATTACTATGAAGTGTTACTCATAGGGCCATTTTTCTGCGCATACGTGGATGTTCTGGATATTGTGGAAAGGACGAGGTTCAATTTTGACTTCGGGATGGAAATTTAACTTGTAGACACGCAAGAAGTTCATTTTTTCTACGGACGAAAGAGATGGCCCGTTCATACCTTTGTTTTCTCGTTTGAACAATGGCAGTTGCAACTACATCCATTATTTATCTCAAATGATGTTAAAGCATGTCGATTCTGCCTTCCATGAAGTGGAATTCCAATGAAAATGCATTCATAACTTGTAACTTTGTGTTTTCGGACGCAAATATCGTAATGAAACAAGATGCATCGCAATTAAATAAACCACAGAACAATCCACTTGAGTTGTGTTACACGCGTTTTTTACGGAACTGCTGCTTCCGGTGTGAAAGTATTCTTGGAAATACTAAAATAAATGGTCTCTGAATTTTCATGGAACGAATTGCTCATGTTATCCTTCTAAGGTTTCTAGCGAGCAGGAATGGGATCGCAAACCATAATGCAAATAAGTCAGAAGACTAAGTTCTCCGCATAGTTGGTAGCAATGAGTTTGCATCCTCCTCGCCTATCACGTGACCCCTTGGACAAGTGGAGCCGTGGCTGAGAATAGGGCTGGCTCGGGAGCGGGTGTGATGTTGAGGCGTCTCTTGCCCTCCCTGTGATTTACTCCCGTCTTTCTCGGATGTGTTTGTATGTAGTGTGACCTCATCCACCCCCTCCCTCACCCTCTGGCGCTTGACCCTTTCAGGTCGTGCCTCAGGGAGTCCACGAGGACGGAGCGAGGCTCGGGAACGAGCATGTTTCCCCGTACAGGAAATAAGAATTTTTTCTCGCGGATAGTACACTTGACTGAAAATATCGTTTTCTGCCAGGTAACAGAGTTGTGGAAAAACCGCGATAGTATAATCCACGTGCCTTATCGCTTGCAGTTTTCTTTTTGTTTCTGAAGTACCGACTCTCTTCGGGCCAAATGGAGGATTGGATTTCTTCTGAGTCGAATAGTTGTTATATTAGTAGTTTATAGCAGTTGGCTGTCTAATTTATAGCTGTTTAAAACTATTTTAATTGGTTTTTGCAGAAACGCAGCAGCAAGTAGACCAAGACTAGATCCAATAATTTGCCACGGACGGTTGAAGGTAATTTCTGTAATACCGAAACAACAACATTAGTGGATAAATTCTTTCCAATTTAAAGTTTCAATGTCTTATAGTCTTGAAAAATCCAATAGAAGTCATATTAATGTTGAAAAAGTTTACTATTGTTTTTCGTTTGAGTATCTCGTCATTACTTAAGCAAATTGATTGTTTAGTAAAATCATCATGGACGATCTGCCCCCTCTGGATTCGCCAATTATAAAGCTTTGCAAATTGGGAGACTTAGTTTTTAGTTTTTACAATTAATTCTGTATAAAATTGGGGTCCTGTTGTAAAAGGATGCGATGATAGTGCAACGTTATGCCATGATATACGTATACTCCTGAGGTGATATTTCATTGATAATCATTATAATGATTTTTCATTTATTCCAGTTGGAATAAAAGTCACTGAATAATTTAAATTTTATACTCTATTACATTCATTCACTAAATAATCATAATACCAGTTCATTAAAAAATTCACTAAATTATATTCACTAGTTCATTCACTAAACATTCATAATACCAGTAGGGGTTATGTAATATTAATAAATATTCAGAGAGTTCTATAAATGTATACCCTCGTAAAAGTTTCGAATACTAATCACCAAACTCAGGGCTCCCGCGTTCGAACCCGGTTCATGGTATATTTCACCTGTTAGCTATTATTTTGGTTGATATCGCATATATTTACCGAGCATAGAAATATTTGAAAAAGATCAATTTCCTGTCTGTTCACCTCTTGAAACAAATTAGCTATCAATTTAATCGGACTAATGATGTCACGATGTAACAAATAGAAAAAATTTGAATTTCGCTTAAGTCTACTCGGATTTCGGAAGACGCACGAAAATTTTTAGAAGATGATATGATACATTTAACTTTTAACCTTTCGTTATGATTAATTGCGTTGTCTGCTCGGGCGAAAAAAATAGTGCCTCTAACTCAAGTCCGCCACGAAAATTACAAACGCTACATTTTTCTCGGCATTGTGTTTCCTTCCCGGTGTTTGCCATTTGTCTGTCAGGGAAGAGTATTCGTAAACCTAAGTTCAATACCCCCATTTCCTCTCACCTAACTCTTTTCATCTCTCACTTCGCCGTGCCATCCTCAATTTCGCTCCGTGGTCATAAGGCACGATTAATTCAGGATCGTCTTTTGCGCGCCATTTTCCCCCCGTCTCTTTCCCCTAATCTTCTTCGTAACGGGCGATGCTTCGTTCGCCAGCGCGTGCAGGATTACCAGAATGCTTTGGATAGATGGCACCTCCTCCGAATGAATGAGACGGAATGAAAATGAACGGCCGGGGTGGGGTTTTATGGCTTTCGTAACCTTTGCGCCTTTATGTGACGCAATCCCGTTTCGCATTTTTATCGTCTATTATTTTTCTATCTCCCGCCCCCGGCCGTCCGACTCTCTCCCGCAGAGGGAGAGACTCTCTCGGAATAATTCTTCCTTCTTATGTAAACTATCTTGAGCGTCTTTTAAAGCGGGGAATTCCCAGATTGGACGTGTTCATACTAGCGGGAGGGATGAATGCGAAAAAAATGTTGCCTGCTAGAAACCGTGAAACTTGCGCCGGTCCGCGGTCTAAATGCGCTTGCATTTTTAAGGTCGCTTGCGGCTTCAGAGGTTATGATGTCGTAGTGTTAAGAAATAATCTTCTTACAGAAAGCGAGCGCTGTGAGAGTGCAGTGCAAAATTCCTCGAGTAACATACCGCTTATTTCTTAATGAGCGTTCTTATTTTTCCTCGGAGTCTAGGCAGGTTTTCTGCATGTCGCCTGGGTACTTTACTATTCTTTGTAAGCGTTGAAATCTTTATGGTATGGTGATTTTTTTACAGCCGTGCCAGTGATAGGACTTCTTTATGTGGCCGTTCATGGGGTAGAGAACTGATCTTTACCTAAAAAGTAAATATGTACTTTAAGTACTTTCTCATATAACGATTCTTATGATAATCTCTCATGGGTATAACCTTTCGGATTACCTAAAACTTCATATATGTAAATTTCCTCAGTTTTATATTTTCCAATATCGAATAAAACGATGAAATGCAGGTTTTATAGGCATGGTGCCCTTCTTACCGTTCAGGAATGTTAGTTAAACATCCCCTTTCTTTAAATTAAACAGAAGCTAACATTCTTACTTGAAAAATTTGCTGCTAATGGTTGAATTCGAATCATTGTGATTCGACGAAGAAATGTGTGATTAAATTTTTTCGACGATATTCATCAATATATTTCAATATGCGATGTAGGTCTTCTAAGTAGTAGCAATAATGCAGGCTGAAACCTCTGTATTCCTATTATTTTCTCCAATTTTTATTTACAACGACCTTTCATATGAATGATGTTACCTTTTAAAAATAATTGGTCAATTAACATGTAATTCATCGACCATTATTTACAATGCAAGTTTTGGAGTGTTAAGGAAGTATTTTATCATTCTTCCATGTGCATGCAAAGTGTAAGATGTCCATTCTTTTTAGAAATTGGTCTTCATAGCAGGATAAATAAAATTTTTACAATTTAATGACTGCAATCTTCCAACTTCTAATTCCCAATATTCCTCGTTCTCGATTTCTCGCTATCATTATATAGGAGATAAAAGTTTATTTAAATTCCCTGTAAAGTCGCATTTTTAAGTTTGATTTCTTTGCAGAAATTCTCTAAACGAGAAACAAAATCCTTTCTTATCAGCCGCTACCACTTTTTTGCTTTGTATTTAACCTCTTATTACTCATGGCTCTAACATCCAAGAAAAACTCCTTGTTCTTCGGTGGAATCATTCGCAAGTGTTCCGAGGAGGGAATACTGAGGAAAGATAAAGGAAACTTTGCTTTCCTGAAAGCTCGATAAGGTTTCTCTTCTACTGAAATCCTCTTAAGAATACGGCTTTTCATATCTCTCTGCTGAGTAAACGCATTTCCTTCTTATAAGTACATATGCTATATCGGCAATCCTTTGAACTCTCGTTTCTGTATATCGTCCGCTATAAAACGCAGCAAAAATTGGAATTCGCAAAAGAGTCTTATTGTGAAATACTATCTCTCTACTTTTTTCAATTAACTCCAAGTGGAAATTTTCTTTATTCTCGGACAAGTAGCGATAAACCGGCAAAGGAATCGTTTTTCTTGGTGAAGCGCAAAGGCACTGGCGTCTTTCACATATATTCCAATTTTTTAGAGAATTATGTTTTAGCAGCAAGTGAAGGTAATTAAAATATTACGGATTACCGTTGCCAATACCAATATTGCTCTCCAGTTTCAATGGCAATTTTCTAGTTTATCATAATACTTTCTCACTACATCTATGGAAGGTTCCCTCTAGTTGAATTGTATCGATCACAAATACTATAATTCTTCATAGACCTGAAATAATTTAAGTTTTGGAACGGTATATAACAGGCGATAAATTTCAATTGATTTATTATAAAAGGAAATATTTATGATATCAATTGAAGAAGCCTTCAGTTTGTAGAATTTTGCAAGAGAAAGAAGCATTTATTACTTTTTTAACTTCCATGCAAATTAGTTTGTTGCGACTGATGTCGTAGTGTTCACCGCAATAGACGTAGGTTACCTTATACTTGTTGATAAATCAACTACATAAAATTTAACATAAAGATATAATTAAAAGAAGTCTCCTCAAACAGCTAGTCAGAATTTTCTGAATATGTAGCTTAACTATCTAAAGCATCCGCCCGGAAAGTGAAAGATTTCAGGTCCGAGTCCCGGTTTTTTCAGACATATTTCTTGTTTGTTTTTCCTTAGTGAGTATTCCTTTTTCTAGAGAAATCGAATTCTCATGAAGGAATTGAGGATCAATAGGGAATTCATCAGGTATATAAACTTCGAAACGGTTCTCAGCGGAGATCAGTCGTAAAAAACGACGATACTCCTAAATTTGAGTAAAATTAATTTTGCCATAAAATAAAAATGCAACAAGTATGTAAAAGATCAATTGAGATGTACCTCTTGGTTATCCTTAAGCTCGTTTTCTCTCACAATGTAAGCCTCTGCAGACGAATAATGCCAAAGTGAGTGGATATGGAGCGATCACCGAACGAACGGAAAAGGTAACGATTGAGGCTACCTCCCAAAGAACTCTATCGCGCAGGGCTCCCATTTTTATTGCCATCTCGCATGTGGGAGGAACGGCACGGTGAGGTGGTAAACGTTGCTCGCGGAAAGAAGATAGACTCGATAGAGTGGAGAGAAGATAGGCCGAGATGGGGAGATGGAGAGGTCGGAGGAGACGTCGAGGTCGGTGGTGGTGAGAGGTCGGCGGGGTGCAGAAGAGAAGAGGGTGCGATGGGATCCCCGCGCAGATATGGCGTGGGAGGCGTTGGGCGTGAAAGATGGCAGCACAACGGTGTGGCGCACTAAAGCTTTCATCTCGCCGACGAGTTCGCACACATACATAAGCCACCCTTCCCACCCACCCTGCTTTTGTTGATGTGGCGAGGAAGGTGTGCTTCTGGGTGTTTTGGAACTTCTCCAGCGGTGGCAACCGTTGGTAATATCGACCCCCGCGCTCCCCCTCCCAACCGGCCCCGCTCACCGACAAAGGCGGCGCTTTATTTCTCTACCAATCCCCCCTTATAGATAATAAGGTTGGGTTATTCTAACTCCCGCTTGTTTTTCCCGCTCTATCACCCGCTAGTTCTTTGCCTTCCGCTGACATCCTTTTTGCATTCGTTGCTCTCGTATTCAATGACGTTCGCCACCGTCAGATCTTCCGCCGAATCCAGATGACGGTTCTTTCAAAGAGGGAGAAGATTCCGCCTATCTGAGTTTTTATGTCAGTATCCGTAACGTACTGGATGAATTTCAAGAATGCCGAAAGAATGAGGCATTCATCTTGATGCCGCTGATTTTTCAAATAAGTCACTCAGTTCTTGTAGTGGAGTTAGCCGGAAGTGAGGAGCACGATTCCGCCTTCGAGAAGGTTCCCACGGGGTTTTTAAGTGATACGGGAGAAAAGCTATATTTTTGGTTTAGAATGCAGAGAGGAGGTGATCGCCAAAGGGTTCTTCTACCGGAATCGATATATTGCCGTTTTAGGCGTAACAATTTATCGTTTTTACACCTTATCTCTCTGGAAGTAAGTTCGATTATCAGAGGTATTTGCTGTGGTGAGCGAGAAAAGGTCTTGTCATTTCCCAATTGATGCGTTTTCATAAATCTAGAAGCGCGCTGGCAAGAAATTTCATCTACGTTATAAACACTTCTCTAACCATTCTTGAGAAAGTATTTACCTGTATCTCAACAGCTCATTGAAAAGAGCCGACGTGGGAGGCTTTCTAAATGTCACGAGGTTTCCTTGATATGGAGCAAATAAATTACGAGGTTTTTCCCAAACACATGAAAATCATTGAGCTATATGTGTAGGTAAAAATTTAAAAAATCACGACACATGAATGCTTCTAAGTTTCCAGGTCTCAGTATATCGAGGTAGCCACGTTTTACAGGTATTTCAGTGTATGGGAAATTATTTCGGAACTATATGTTTAACGGCCAGGGTTAAAATTGCATGTTCAAAATACCGATTAATACCTAGAGATTTCTCCGTGTTTGTTACAAATACCTATGAAAATTAGTCAACAATACACGATGTAATATAGTTACATTGATAGTTAGATGTAATATAGTTAGATCGTAATTTCATGAACATATGACAAAAATCATAGTTTAGGCCAATAGAGAGCTATTACAGCTACAGATAGAGCTATGTACAGCTTGATTAAAAGTACGAACTACTGTCAGGTTTTAAGGTCTTCAAATTTTTATGTAGAGTATGATACTACCATCTATGTTACCAATTCATAGATAGATTTCAGGCTAAACTCTTTAGGCAGCATTTTTAAAAGCTGTATCTTTCTACTTACTCTCAGTCATGATAAAAAATCTGAATACCTCTTATCTTGAACGCACATCGTAGATAGGAAATGCAAAAGCAGCTGCGATTTGATAATAGTTTTCAATGGGTTTGTTATATTTTAAATATTCCACGATATAGAAACAAAAGAATGTTTGAAAATATTTATTACAAGATCACTTTGCTACTCTTATGTTGGAAAAGTAAGTGACAGAATTTGATCGCCTCAACAGAATTTATAATTTTCGATTACCACGTTGAGTTTAATTTCAAACATTAATAATAACTAAATGATTATTAAAAGTAATTTATTTAAGCAGTTATATTCAAACATTTAATTCGTCTTTTAATTATACGTTTATAAATTCGTCTTTAAATTATACCACTACACCAAACCAAATTTTCCAATTTTTCTGACAGAAGCAGTAAAGTAATTAGAAAGGATACTTGTATTATTAAGATGACTTTCCGCAAACGCTTAAACCTTTCAGCACCTATAATTTACTTCTATATTAAATTTTCAAATCTTTTTATGCCTCACTTTCGCATTCCATAAACTCCATTAACTTTTATTATTACTTCCTTCTAGCAGCGTTTTAATGTCGCAACTTCCTCATTGTGAGAACCTTTCTTTATTAAGAACTCACTTTATTCGATATTCTGCCTCTTAGTTTGCGTTTTCATACTTCACGAGCGTTAATGTGCTCCCCCGCGTCACGTTTAGCTCATCTCCCTCATTTTGAATCTTATTTTCTCTTTGATTCACCTTTATTTTCGCAATAAAATACCCAAAGAATGTACGCATTTATCGCATCTTCGTGATTCAGCTCCTCTCCATGCTAAAAGAGCACTTTAAGGTTTTGATAATTCCTTTCCTCGTCCTTATCTTCTTCTCTCTCACAAATTCTAACTCTCGGATCTTCAATTTTCATACCTCCACTTTTCCAACCCTATTCATTTGGCTTACCTCAACATTTTATAGCAATTCTCGCCATTATTATCCTACTTCATGCTACTCTATAAAAAAGTCTGATTGCGATAGGTATGTTTCCTAACGTTTTTTTTAGGTATTTTCTTATCTCTATCATAATTTTAATCTCAATGTTTTGCCAAGGGTAAGGCCAAGGATGGACGAAAGTGAATATATTGACGTGACCGGGGTTCGAATCCTGGCCTTCGGCTTTGTGGGCATTGATGGTTTTTACTACGTGCCACATTTCTATCTTTAATTTTCTTGGCCAATGTTATTATCAGACTAACTAAATTTGCAGTTTTTCATTTTGCTGACACATCAACTGTTATTAAGTAGAGACATTTTTCGTGTATCATGCTATCTGTCTCCAAAAACTCTTCATGCTCATCCGTTATCATCTTTTCAAGTTGCTAGTCCATTTCATATCTATTACTATCAGTTTCTGTATCCCTTGGTTGTACAAGGAATTCTTTTTCATTCGACTTAACCAATGCTCTGGTATTTAGGCGATTTTTTGATACAAGAATTGTTTTGCAAAGAAGGAAGGCCGAGAAAGCAAGAATTCAATGCCCGTTTTCGGAGCAAAGTGATAGATTTCTTCAAATGTAGAGATAGATTTGTAGAAATCTACCACTAAGAAGAAGAATGCGATTTCAAAGGAAGAAATACAGGGATTGGAAATTGGGGATTCAGCGAGACGGAATTGTAAATTTCAAAGAGTAACGAGGGTTGCGTTTGAAACGAAAAAATCGTCGATGAAGATGTTTCATTGGTTGCATTATGAAGCTAGAAGTTTTGTGGTTTTCTGAGTATATACTAAATGTGTGCGGATATTTTTTGTAAATGTGACTTTGCCACCGAACGGTTGTCCATCTGTAGCGTGATTTTGTGATAATAATAATAATAACTATAATAAGTTTAAAATACGATTGCTTGTCCATCATGAAAATACATATTGGAATCGTATGATTTTTAAACTTTTTAGGTGAAATAATTAAGACATCTTGATATTTTAATATCCCCATGTAGTTGCATGTAAACAGCCTTAAGAAATTAAAAATTGCTAGACAATTTTCGGAATTATTTTTTCTGTTTTTTTGTCTTATTATCAAAGTGAACACGGACAATCAGTTAAAATTAGGTTACGTTAAAATCTCTCGTGTTATCTTGGATTAGATATTGATTATATCAGGTACTAATTTTATTTATGTAAGGCACGCAAATTAGATTGCAGTGAGAAATTTCTTAACTTAGTAATATATATGCAGACGCAGGGACGAAACCTGTAGTGTGAAGAAGATATCATAACAACGTCGAGAAATGTATTCGAAAAGTAGAAACGCGAAAAAAATGGGAGTCAAAGGAGAAAGGAGCTGACAGCGAAAGATGGATGAATGGGTATGAGTAGAAGAGGCAGAGGATTCCGTATACTGTACTTTATCTCCTCAACTCCCAAGTCGCCGTCCGACCGTCTCCTCCATTCTCCTAAGCTTTTCACCCCAATCCTCCACTATCTTGCCTGAATCACGTTTTAATGGAAAAAATAAAGCGCTTTGAAAGCGTCTCGTTGGCTTTTAAAGGTTATTCATCCTTTTATGCGGATCCCTGAGTATATATTTCTTTCTCGCGCGCGCTATGCGGAAAACGAGAAGCGAGAAAAAATTGCGTATCCTCGTCTGCGGAAGAAATAACGAAAGGAAGAGGAATCCGTCTTCGCTCTTTCAACTATTGGTAGAGATCGTCTTTTCCGTCCGCCGAAAGCTTTCTTCGACGCGACGGTCGTTTTAGTCTCTTTCGTGGAAATCATTTATGAGCTTATTGCGGGATCGGCGTCTTAATGGAAAACCATATTGTTGGACGTGGGCGATGGTAATATGAATAATATTGGCATAGAGAGTGGGAAATGTATAGCTACGTAGCCGACGTGCGCTATAACGTCGGTGTAAAAAAGGAGGAATTGAGATAGAGCCATTTTGCCGACGTTTTGTAGTCATCTTTTTGCAGATACGTAGACGCTAGAGCGTTTCGACGCGTAATATGAGTCGTAAATCAAGCCTTTTTCGCAGCAAGTGAATGTCTTTCCGTTCTTCTAATACCTTTGCGAGTCGATAGTTTCCAACATTGGCGTCCGGAATGGTTTTTCATGAGATATTTTGAAATACCATGCGCATATATGGCCTCCATGCGCGAACCATCTCTCGTAATATCAGTTGGAATTATATTCTGCGCCTCAAAAACTAGTTTAGTTCCATCTTTATGCTGGTCTGGTTGTTGTTACCATACGAGCTATCCAATGTATGCAGCATTTACTGCGATATCCTCTTCAGGGAGAAATATTCAAGCAAACGTTGAAAGTTATTGGATTAGTTTCTTTTAAATGTGACGACTGGGAACGTTTCTGTAAGGTTAGGGAGTAAATTGGTTGTAGACATCTAGTAAACTATCCGAGGGATTCAAGGCATTCTCGAATGTATGCAGAGATGTCAGTGGAAAGAATTCTTAAGGAATATGTAGATATAGATTTACTGAAAGACTCAAGTCGAAGGAATGAAATTTATGTGATTATGTGATTATGTTGACAAAAGTATATCATTTAGGTGGTCAATGGAATATATTATTTCACCATGTTACTCTTGGGTGGTTGCACTGTATCAGAAGTTCTATATCTACGACTCGCAGTTCTGAGTAGATCGACGAATGGTTTTCCAGTTGCCAGTAAACTAAGTGAATACAGTGCACTTATCTCTCATAAGGAGATATTTATTCATTCTTAAATGCGTTTGATAAGAAAAAAATTCAGTCTATTGTTGTTAAAAAAGCAAAATGCCTTTCATTCTACATTTGATAAAAGTTTATGTACTTATTTCTTATAAATAAAAACTATTCTCCTTTATTTAGAATATAAAAATGAGGTAGACAGAAGTTAGATGGGATAGTAAGTTAAGTACAGAAATATTCTGGTCTTCTATACTTGAGCTAAAGATAAAAAGCGCGTGCTGAATCATTATATTATCTTTTACGATTTTTCTTGATACTTCTTGTATTATTTCTCAAACCCGGATTCTTATGGCAGCAGACGGCTGACAATTTCTTAAGCGGCATTAACGTTAGCTGTAACAGTATTTATTTAAAGATAATTTGTCTCATTAATCCCTGATAAATGGGCAGGAAAGCCTCTGAATACCGGTATAATTATTCGTGAGGCAAATTGAGCACATTTCTGTATTAGGTTGTTTGAAATTCACGTTTCCTTCTCCCATGACATGGAGGCATGTTAAGGCATAGAGGGTCGAGGGAAAGGAGATCAGAGCGCGCGTGACTTTCCACCGCCGTGTTTCTCGAGTCACGGGAGAGGGCACTCATTGATTTTGAGGGACTTAGTCACACCTTCGGCGATATAAAGCGTATGTATGTGTTCGGTCTCAGTTTCTGCAGGTTTGCTCCTCGATTGCCTTATCCTTCCCCTTAACGACTTCTCCACTTCTCTCGTTTCTCCCTTCCGAACTCTCCGCTTTCGTGTTATGGGAGAGAAAGGGCAGAATGAAGGATGTCTACCAGCGCAGGATCACGAGTCGACCTCTTCCGGCGTCTTCGCCAGCGACTCGGTACCTTGTCTCACCGGAATGTTGCTCTCATAGGATACTTTGTTCACTTTTCCCAGAAGAAAGTTCGGAAGCTGAGTTTTGATAGCGGCATAAAGTTAATTCTGAGAATTCTTCACTATGTTTAATACACGAAACTGAAATCGACGATTTATTCTGGGTAAATATCCTGAAATTTAAATTAAATACCACTCTTTAATAGGTTCTTACCCGTGGAAAAATTTTTCCATGTTTAATTTTAATGCATCAACTTGATGTGTTTTAGAAGCTAATTTCAGGAATTGGAAATTCAGGCTAGGATATAAAATACCACAATTTTACCCTAAATTGAAAAAAATAAGTATTAATGGCTAAAAACTCGTTATATACAGTGGAAATGCAGCAATTATTGTAATCTCAGCCCGTTTTATCCTTTTCATCGATTTATTGATTCAGGAAACGTCTGATGCTCACGTTTCATCTTTCTATGGTAATATAAGGGTATCTACTCGACAGGTCTGAGTTTACCTAGTATGTACTTTACCAATGTGCTTTGACAGCCGAAGTCATTTGTATGTGGTTTCCCTCAGGAATCGAACTTGGACCACTTTCATCAAAAACGAACGCGTTATCCACTTCGATATTCGGGGACACCTAGGATAACGTCTGATACCGATTTCTCAGAACTTTTCTCACTATAGATCCTATATCTTTATTGCCCACAGTAAGAATAGGTGATAGCATTTGTTTATTTTGTTTCCGACTGAATGAGAAACTTTGACTAATTAGATTGATCAAACCGATAGGGTGTAAATGTAGATACAATATATCGAAGGAGGCATACAAAAACAACTCTCATTGTTATTTATGATCGAAGTTTATAGAGATGATTTCTAAATAGAGTTGATCTGGCGCCGACTATGAGATGAATTCAGCATTCTAATTCAACGGACAACAAATTTAACCTTTAGAGAATACACTATGAGTTTGTAATGTCAACTTAAAGTCAAAACTGTTAATGCGTTCTGTTCGTCTTCTCAACTTAAATATTTTGTGATTTTGGCACACGATGAAGAACGTCTGGCAGTGAAAATTATTTACTGTAAGAAAATCAACTGTTTGGTTCTAAAAGTATTTCAGTATGTTTTATGGTAAGGATGAAATTGTGCGTTGCGTTCCGCAACTCTGACGATTCAAGGTCGTTCACACCTCTCGAAGAAGAAGCAAACTCGCTTGAATTTAGGAGCGAGCTAATAAATTACGCGATCTCTTAGCTACTTGAACCGATTGGAGATTCAATCATAGCGGAGATAGCGTAATTTATGCCCTTGTACTGTGACATCTATTGGTCCTTAAACTCCGAAGAAATGTAAGAAACGTTGTCTTGATGACTCTTCCATCGACAAAAAAAGTTCCTCAGCTAGGAATGGAATGGAGATTTAGAATGGAGTGTAAAAGAGAACATCCTCGAGTAAATAATTGTTTTCCATATGAAGATAAGAGTGCACTTAAAGTAGGTCGTAAAATTGTTCGCGAATTTTTATTAGGGAAAGCGTGAGAACTCGCAAAAATGTAGAGGATGTATATCGTGGGAATTCCCGGAAAGTTCGAATCCTTTCTACCTCACGAGGATGCGTGACGAGTACCAAATTTAAAGCCAATATTGTTTTTTCTGTTACTTGAGAGGGAAAATATTAACTTTAACGCGACCCGTACCATCTCTATCATAGTCTTCTCGGACTTTGAACCAAATTTCGGGGGTATGTACGTATACTTTTATTATCAATAATATTTCAATTTCATATTCAAATTATTAACAGCGATATCCTAATTTTGTGTTTCATTGGTAAATTTTCAAATAAAATTTTAGATTTTCAGTTTCATGCTAAAGGAAAATTTAAGCTTTCGTAGAGTGTGGATATAATTTGAGTCATTGAGCCTATGATGATTTATGTAATTGTAGCAATCTATTCATATGTTATATCAATTACGATATCCATCAACAAGAGGAATTCACTTGAATATCATTAATGGAAAATCTACAAACTTTGGTATTAATGAGTTGTAAGATTTGATATATCAAGATATTTTGATTCTTCTCTGCTCCTTGATTTCTGTCATTTAAGAGGTTGTTTGCTAAGTGTCTATGTATTCACTTCATGTTGGTGTAAAAATTTCCGTTCTTAGATAAAAGAAAATACCGCTCCCCTTGTCACGATTACGGCAAAGAATATCTCATATACTTCAAGCGTCAAGGATTAGTTACTGCAACGGGAAAACACGATATACTACCACCAATGTTTTTGACGCCCAAGAAAATCAGTTTGTTGTGTAAATTAGCAAAAATTAGAAAACTACACGCAAAGCTTCCGGATTTGTTCTGAAATGTATTGGGAATCAGGAAGGGTGCATTTAAGGAGAGTAGATTAGCCTTGATTATTTTATTAATTATTGGAATTTAGAATAACAAATATAGAATTCTTTCTTTAACTCTTTGAACTTCGTCAACATTTTGGTAGAAAATTGTTAGATTTTTCAAGAAATTGGAATTATTGGAATCTACTAATTCGGCCTCGACTTGGTGGTAGTTCTCCTTTATAAATAAAAAAGAAAGTACATTGTGAAAACGGTAGAAGAGTTCTTTCTTTTTTATTTATAATGAATTATTTGTGAATTTAAACTCAATGTAAAAAGTTTAGGATATAATATTTAAAGTATAGGTTCGATTACTTGTAATTAAAAATCACCAATATTATATATATCCCGTTTTCCTATAACTTTACTCAATAACATGTAGCGCCTTAATTAATTATATTTACGAAAATAAAAACTCAACATTCATCGTGTATTCAATGATTTTTTAACCAGTTTTCCTGAAATTCTCATTATGCTGTCTTAGTTAGAATCATAGAATCTTCTCGATATATTTATTTTAAATCGAAGGGCTAATTTTTATTTAGATATGAAGCTAGTCTGCGATTGCTTGCCAAATTCAGAGAAAGTACATTTGCGGAAGACATGAATGGTATTATGCGACCCTGCTACTTCGGCTGATCAGACATTGAGTGTAAAACAGGAGAAATAGATGCGAGGACAAGTCATTTTAGGGAGTCATTCTTACCGCGAACGATACGAGATAACAATAAGATAAAGAACTAACTCGAATGCTTGGTATTTACACCCCCTGCCACACGCCAAAAGGCGGCTTGCAGGACGTGTAGTAGTATGTGGCAGTAGGTGTAGATGTATTTCTATTTCCTTTCTTTTAGAGAATTGGTCTCTCCTACTATAATAAGATTGGAACATCCTTTGACAAATAATTTTAATTGACCGTTGCCTAAATTAACGGCCATAACTAAGCTATGGGCGACCTGACCAGTCGTATAGGATGGTGTTTTCCAACATAATTGGCTCCAAGTCTAGCTTTCCATCTCTTCTATACAACAAAGTTTCGTTGGAAAAGTTTATTTGGAAATCATTGGCTTCCAAATTGCTTCCACTTACGTAATATTTATGAATTTTTAATTTGCCGTTGAATGGCAGTAACATTTTCGAAGGATATGTTTGTAATGGAGCAGATTATTTGAAAAATAATCTGCTAAAACGTATAAAATAAAACTACATCAACCAGCTTGAGTCAAATCACTCAAATAAGACGCGTCCCACCGATTGCGAAACACTGGTATAGGATACTCATATGGGTCACAAATTTGAATGGTAAATGAATCCTTTATAAACCGCCAAAAGATCTCAATTAACAGTCATATATGAAGAAAATCATAAAATTACCTTAGGAACTCTCAACCTTCTTTCAGAAAATCGTTGCAGTTTATTGAGGTTGGAAGGCCTTCTTTATTCGTTGTTGTGAGACTAAGAGTTGTGGGTTCATAGAAGGAAAAATATTTTTAAATATAAAATGTTTTAATATGTATTAAAAGCAATAATATTTAAGTATTTATTTATCTGTTAATATAATTTAATATTATTTTATATGTATATTAATAGTAATAAATACGTCACAATAAACAAATCAGTCGGAGAAATAGACCAACCAAGACTTCATCCGACTACTACCACTCCTGGGGTAATATACCTATGTGCTATTTTTGGCTAACAGAAAGAATATAACGCTTATTTGTAAATGCTTTGAACATACGGAATTTCTGCTCTTTATTTCCTAATTTTTCTGTTTTTAAGCTCAGATAAGTAAGCTAAGATTTACATTAAATGCTGTAAGCGAATCTTATTCAGCATTCTCATCTTTGGGAGGAAAGCACCAGTATCTTTCTTCCTAGAGCACCTAAGTACGTAAGGCCAGCCCTGCTAGCCCAGCAGCTCATTGCTATTCGACGAGATATTAAGTATTCCACCCAATCAAGAATTTCTGCTTCCTTGCGAATGGTAGGAGAACAAAGGCCGGTGCACCATGATTTCCATTTAATCCGCTTTCATTTCTTAGGCTTGCTCGGAGGGCGTCCGAGCAACACAATAACTGTTCATTGATGCCGCGACCAGAGTGCGTTCTACTTCTAACAGAACGTTACCTCCGCCGCGTGCATTTCGCTCATCGTGACGCGATTTAATGCCCCTCGTGACCCTTCCATGCGCTCCGTGTTGGTTTTTTTCAGTCTAGGATGGGATGCTCGGAAGAATGAAATCCGACCATGGGCTCGTTTCGGCGCCGAATCCGCCTTCACCGACTCATTCTTGCTTTTTGACCTATTGCCTCGCCGTCATAAATCGGCGTCGTGCAGGACTAAGGGTAATAAAGCACGCGCCACCTCACGGGGAGATGTTTGCGACACTTGAATAAAAGGGGAAGGCACGGTGGAGACTGCGACGGGCGAAGTAGCGGGGAACCCCCCATCGCCGCGGTCCGTTGTACGGATGGTCGCTGCGTCACGCCGGGGGTGTGACTGTACAGCAGCGGTGCCGGAGCCACTTTGCCGGAGGCGGGGCGGGTAGCACTTCTGCCTCCGAGGGAAGCGTGGGCGTGCGGAAGCGGCTCGGAATGGGGGAGTCACGGTGGCTCGAAGTGGAGGATCTGTCACCCGCCGAGTCCAGCGGTTGTCGCTCCTCGTGATTTGTCGTTTTAGTTTTTTCCTCTCCCCTCGCCGACGGTGGAGAGCCAGCCGGTCGGAGGGTACTATGACCTCCCCCTCACACTGCAGCAAAACTCGAGGTGACGTCACTAAGAAAAGCTTCTGGTCAAAACATTGTCTTTTCCATGTTATTGAAGTGGGATTCATGGCCCCATTCTCCGGGATTATTTTTTCTCCGTGCCTTTTCTCCGTGGAAAATGTTAAAGGAAGGGATTTGCGGAATGAAATCACGTTTGACCGGTTGGTTTTTCCGTCGTCATTTTATTGGGTTTTACCGCAATGCCTTAGTGCGTGATCATGGATAGTACTGGCGGCGAAGTTTGAAATTTATCGAAGTTTTATTAGGGAATGGGAAACAAGCGTGAGATCAGAGGATGGGAATAATCCTCGGATTCCCTCCTCATTTATTTATAATGGGGACTAATGCGGGAGGATAGCATGTCTGAGATCATTAATTCCTTCTGTGGTGAATCGGAGACCACATTTTCTACGGCAACCTAGAGGGTCGTATTAACTTGAATGGAGAAGGGAAATTCGCGTCATCTTTCATCAATTTATGTTTCAGCCGAACAGGTATAGACGGATGTTTACTTCTTTGAAGGAGTACATTAAATCCTCACGCCTGCAAGGTGTCTAAGTCATACGAAATAACCGTACAATTTGACCACTTGTTTATCTGAACTACGAACTTTCTCTTCCATGCAACTTTCCCTGCAAAAATTTCCATCATTCTTATAATATGAAGCTCTTAATTCACTGAATTGGAATGGGCAGGGAATCATGAGTTACAATGTTTAGTTTACACAGGTAATTTTATGCTTGACAGTATTTCTCAAGATATGGAGGTAACTTTGAAGATGCATTTTATTTGCTGGAGAATATTAAATTGAGCATGTCATATAATCAGTTATGGATAATTATACAGGATTATGGTAGCGGGCTAAAATTATGGGAATACTTTTCGGAGATTAGTGATTATTAGGGAATTCTAAAGGAGATTTTTGAAAGATTATAAATTGTTAACAAAGGCAACAATATTTCTCAAAAAAGTTAAGCAACGCTAACATCAAAACAAATTACAAGCATCCCTCACTTTTTAAGAAATAAAAGTTTGCCTTAGTATGGTTATACTACACGGGGAAAATTCTTATTATTTAATTTACTCCTTAAGTATTTTAATTTATTTTTTGCGGTAACAAAGAGAACAGAAAGAATACACTAATCCAATGCTTGGTAAGCATATTACGTAGTACTATTGAATACAGTAATATAATCAACGGAGTAATCTGTATTAGCAAATTTTCTTTGTCAAATTTTCTATAAAAGCGCAATCTTTATTTATTTTTAAAGTCTTTCTTTAATTACTCATAATTTAAGCTAATAAAAGTAAAGATGATTATGAAATTCATTTATAAAATAGTTATCGTATCGGCCTTATATGCCATATAAATGTTTACTATGCATTATATTTAACCATATTAAGAAGGGAATATTTGGCATTCATTTCCCATGTTAATCGATTTGTATAGAACCTGGATAAATAGAACAGAGATAAATAATTCAGGGTTGTATACGTTGATTTCTTACCTGATTAATGAAAGCACATCCACGCGATATATCAGCCCGTGCATACAGACGTTTTGAAAGAAATAACTTTCCTTAGTTACGTTTCGTATTTTTAAGGTACTACCGCGCATTTATTCTCAGATTATCTCGCAGCGCGAATGATTCCCAAAACGTTTCAAAAGGACAGTCGTCTTCGTAAGGAAAAAAACCCACTCTTACGAGGACCCGCTTGAACTTTCAATGAAACGACTTTGGGCGCAAATATTCCAGGCCGCCCATTATAAAACGTAAACACTCGACCTCTTCACCTCGTCAAACAACCGGACATAAAGAATTTACTCGCCACCGCTCCCATGTGCCACCGCGATACTTACCATGAATTAGACCCTGAATACAATACGGCGATTAGGAGCAATCTCGGGCCAAGTCAACTCGACGGAGTGAGAGAGGAGAAAAAAGACCGTGAATTCCTCGCCGGCCGTTTTTGTTCTCCGCCGCACACAATGAATAAGTAGTAAATTCGCGCGACGCCGCCGTATTTCCAACTCCTCATCCGTGAGTCACCCTCACTCCCCCGCCCCCCAGTGGCCGAGCCAAATCCCCAAGAAAACAGCGGCAGAAATTCAGTCCGTCCTGATGAGCTTGCTCCTTCCCCCTTGTTTTACGCCCAGACCCTCCTCCGCAGTTTTTCCTCGGCGAACTCAACTCCGCGAGGTTGTAAATAAGGCAGTCCTGGCCAACAAAAAAAATAATCGTTATTTTTCTCGCTTTGGCAGAAAAGTAATTTGTATTTAATTACGTTTGAGGTGATAACGAAATAATAATTAACTGTAGAAAATGAACACTTTTTACGTATACCTCTAAGCTAGAGCTCTATTCTATCACGTAGAATTTATAGTCAATAACGTTTTCTAAACGTATCTCAGATAACGAACATTTTCCCGCCGAATCTCAGTAGGAACTGGAAACATAAGCTTTTAATATTAACGATGCATAATTAGAAAATATGCAAATCCTTGATCGCAAAATTATATTTTCATGATTCACTCATCCGTTTTTTTCTTATCTTCTCTGTTCCGCGTCTTTTCTTTTTTTTCAGCAGAAAACTTCTGTTTTTGTCAGGTGTATGGTTAATGTTTCTCTTCGTATCGCTGAACCATTTTTGTTTTATCATTAAGGTTTATAGTAAATAACACTTTACAAACGTGTCTTAAATAACAAAAATAATTTATTTAGCCAGGTTTCGTAACAGAATTGGTTATTTTTAGATTATGCGAACAAATAATACGGATAAAATGAATGGTATCTAGCGGTACTTGGATGTATGGTGTTAAATATATCGAAATATATTAAATACTACGCAGGCTACGGAAGGTTTTAGAGAAATTTCACTCTCCTCTTTGGATGAATACTAGGCAATGTTAAATTTTATTAAGCACATAAGATTTATGCCCAGGCCAAATTGCAACGTAATAAATAAAAGAATTAAATTAACATCAAATAAAGGATTAGCAATAAAGGATCATTGACCGGAACAGTATTTTTGGTTATCGCTATGGTTTTCGTTTCAAACTTGGAGAATTCTTTATTAAAGTCTTTCGTGACGCTAACTCAAAATCATTTTGTTACATATGCATAACGTTTTCTAGAGCTGAAATAAAGCTAACCAACTCTTCTTCCCCTCTCTCGCGACAGCAAAATTGGATTCCGTCACACTCTCCTCATTGTGTCACCATAAGGTTCCTTGCTCCAGTGAGTCAAGCTCTCTCTTTTTTTCCTCGATCTCTCTCTCGCCCCTATCTGCGTGTATCCTTCGCTCGTATATGGCAATGGGAGCGCAACTGGGATGGGAAGAAGAGGAAATGGGGTGTACGGCTGAATGGAGGAGGGAGAGAAGCTGGGGGTCGCGGGAAGGTGTTGGGAAATTGGAATGAGAAGGCAGGGCGATGATGGAGAGCGTTTTGGACCGGAGAGGGATGAGAGAAACGAATTGCGAAGGAAGGAAGAGAAAAAGAAGGGAGCGAAAAAGACCAAAAGGGGGCGGGGCGTTTGTCGGACAGGAGGAAAATGGCACCGCCATTCCGAATCCACATTACGTTTGATAACTATCTGAACTTCATTTCGTAAGGACACTCTCCCTCCACTGTAAAATGAAATGGAGAGAATGGAGAATCGTTTCTTATCTTTCTCTCTTTTTCCTATTTTTCGTCGGACTTTGCGGAATGGCGGCGTGAAATACGGCGAAAAATCCTTTTCCGCTATCTTCGTATCTTTTTTAACCGTCTTCTTTCCGCGTCTGCATTCCGATCTTTATTTACATTGCGAGGCGAAGTCGTTGGCGCGCTCGGAGCTTGAGAATGTGCTGAATTTGTTGGCGGATATATTGTCGGGGAGGCTAATTGGGGGAATAATCTGGTATGTAGCCGTTTGTGATCATTGGCGCATTTTTAACTCGACCGCTCAACTAGTCTGGAAATACTCTAGGGAAGAGTGCGTTTTTGTGCGATTGTTTAGCGTGCGGAGATGAGCGTTGCTCTCAATTATTACGTGACATTTTCAGGATTTTTGTCGAGGAGTTACGGGAAGAATGTTTTATCAAAAACTTAAATGAGTTAATCAAAAGGAAAGGAAGGAAGTTAGAAAGAAGGAACTCCTTCCATAGGAAATTTCTGTTGCCTTATCTTGATAAAAAGCTAGAGAGCTTTCCAGTGATACTTGGTGGAATTTATCCATGTTAAACACCAAGAAGAACACAATGTATACTGTTCCAGATTTTGTTGTTGGGTTCCGGTTGTTGTTGTTGAGTTGTGGAAAAATAGTTTTCGCCTTCTTTGCGTTCGATCTATATTCATATTTTTCATTCATCTTTTTATTCAGGATTGAGGAAATTGTATTATTAATTTGCTATTGTGTCAGCCTGGTTGACGGCAGTGACAATATAAAACCTACTGCCATGATTCAGTTACTAAGGTTGTGTTGTTATACCTAACGTTAAAACCTCATATTTTGTTCGTCATGCAATATGTTGTGCGAGGTTGTTTGTGTTGTCTTTTTCTATCATCATTCATTTATCTTTTAGCGTTGCATAAAGAATAAAATGCGTTTGAATAGTATTTTCGGAGCTCCCGGATAGCCAAGTGGGCAACACGTTCGACTTCGGTGAAAACTGTATCTGGTTCGATTCCAGGCGAAATGCCATTAGTTTACGTGCGAAGTGACCTTAATTATCGAATCACTTTTAACTGTAATACTATACTAACAGTATTTTTTTCAATTTAATCAGTCAAGAATATATATATATATATATATATATCATCATCATCATCATCAGCCATTTTCAATCCGNATATATATACATAGGAAGGAATACTTCGTGCAAGAAAATCAATTCTTTACTATAACAAATTTACACTTTGGTGACATCGGCAATTTTCCTTGTTTTCCGTGGCCTTAAATTTTCAAGTGTCCTCATCTTTAAAGTCATTGTTTTTATTTATGATGGATGAGAATTATTCGTTGGCAATAATTTTGCTGGTTTCCTAAGAGGTATGTCGCAATGCTCTGAAATGTAAAAATCAATATTTATTATATTTTTGTTTTACCAGGAATCCCCTCTACTCTGATTCATTGGCGGGTACAATTAGATTCTGAAACCCTTCTAGACCACTTTTCTATTAGAGGTTTAAAAGCACTCAGTGAGCCGTATGTCGGCAGGGGGAATTCTCGGTTAGAGACAAACGGCGTACAGAGTGTTTTTAAAGCTCTAATTCATTAATAGCCGTGTTCCAATTTTCTTTTCTTTCACCACTTTTCTAGATAATGATCGAAATCGGTTCACTACAATGAAATGTTAATCGATAGTGTTTATCGTTATTTTCATTCACAAACGCGGGTGATTTTGTTCCCCTCTGAACGCTATAACTGTCTCCAAAATTCCTTTCAATAAGGATGACGATCAATAAAGCATCTACAATGAATGTACGACCATATTTCCATGCATCACCTCGCCCCCATATTTATTAACCCCTACCGCCTGCTACAATTTTCTCCCCTCTCGTTGCACCCTTTTGAATGACCCATGCATAAGTAATTACTTCAACGCCTTTGCTTTCCTCTCACTGCCTTGCTTCTCTTATCGATGCTTATCGTGGCGTCTATTTCTCATCCACCGTTACTCAGACCATTGTCACTCTCTGTCCTCGCACCCAAAGCATTCCGAGTAATGCGAAGGGGAGAACCTTTTACAATTACATTCTCTGGTTGTAACTTGGGTCACGCCTGCGCTCTTATCTAATTCTCCTTCTGCAGCGTGCCACTTCTCACACCAAGACCCTCCTTTCCCTATCTCGACTATCTCTCATCGACTCTTTGGACCCTTAACAACGCATAATAGGCAACCCCTCGCACACCTCCGTGGCAAGGCATCATCTCACTTCCGCCTTAATCTCTTCGTAACTCTCCTGTTATCTTCTCCCTAGCCCAACTATAAACAACTAGCTTAACATAACTTTTCCAGCTTGTGTGGGATTCTAGAATCGTCTATCCGTCCCCTGCGTGGTCTACCGCCATTTCCGCTTGTGGAGGTTGTTTGGGCTAGTTGAATTACTGCAGAGCGTCGGTGTCTGCGCCTACAAGTTTATCGCGTCACGGTTGTCAGGGTGAGAGTGAGGATAAGGAATTACAAGGAGAGAGTAGGAAATTTATAAGAAAGACAGAAATTCGGGATCCTCGAATGTATCGCAACTTCCGGCTTTTCCCTTTCTCTAACATCAATTTTATTTCTCGCCTCAACTTGAGCAGCTATTCAAAGGCTATAAGGTTATGGTTTGTCTCTTTTGTGCTCCTTGGTCTATATGTTACACATTCTCTGAATCCATTATAATATTATATTTTCCATTTTCTCTCCGATGAATTATTCATGGGTGATGTCTAGACGTTTTTGGTACAAACCGCTGATTGATGTCCTCTTTTTGGTCATTATATCTGGTGATATTTTTGAGAGGTTTTCTTTGGAGGAGAATGAATAGTCTTTTATCAAAATCTTTTGGTATGGTATGCGGGGTATTAAATAAACAGGGGAACTAATGAACTACTTCGTTTTCTCAACCATACATTTTCATAGAAAAATAATAAAATTTGAACAAAGCCATCATTATTGATTATTTCACAGAACATTAACGGACTTACTACCTATTCTCATGTACCATTTCGTCTGTTGAGATTTCGTTACTTTGTATATTTATTCTAAGCATTTCTACCTATTAGTTTATCATTCCCATTCACAGTTTTTGGGCTTGGTGAAACTTTTACGAATTTCTTTTAAGCTTGATAGGATTGTTAGCTGAATGGATCAGTTATAATTTGTTTTGTTCTAATAAACTGCCTCCGGAGTGGATAATAGCGCAATTTCTAATTACTTTAGCTGCAGTCTTAGTTGGATACTTTCTGCCTATGGGAATATCTTTCCAGTGTTACCCGTGGCTTAAGTATTACGTGAAAGAATTTTCTCGGTCTGCGTAGTGTAGACAGTGCAATATTTATTGTGTGATTATTCTAATGCTATGCATTCTTTAATGAAAATAATTAACATAAAAACAAATAGTTATGAATTGCGTTGATTAATAATTGTCTTACGTTAAGGATGTATTTGAGCCGTCATTGACATTACAACATCAATAACATTTTTCCTTCTGGCGTTATGATCGGTGTGAGAGACTCATTTCTAAGTTTTTCTAGAAACGGTTCACCACTTTTTATGGATATTTATTCGTAACGTCCAACGAGATTTAAGCCGCAGTTTTTATTCTTCTAGGGGGAATGATAGTTTGACTGACTGAAAAGGTTAACCATCTTTTACCTATGGATTTTACATCTTTATTGTGACGAGAATTACGCACTTTTAGACATCGTAGTTTCCTAAATAATAATTATCATTATATTATTAATAATCGTTACTTCTTAAGAAAATCGTTGATAAAATTCTAAAGGATTAGGTGAAAATGTGATACTTGAATGTTGGTGGATCGTTGACTTACACTTGACGTTACACTTACCTATTCCATGCAAATTATTATAAAATGGAGAAGAATTTGTTCCTTCGCTGTAGTCGATCTAGATTTACTTGGAATGCATAAAACGAATGGCTCCTTTTCCACAGATAACTTCTTCAGCGGCGTTACAGGTGTGGTTCCATCTTGAGATCCTATCTCCCGTAATTCATTTTCTTCTTAAATATCCTTATCCCTTTTTCCACTGAGATTCCTTTCCCTCTCCATGCTTTTATTCGACGTGGGTGGTGTTTTTCCAACAGCCTCCATCTAGTTCGGATCTCATTTTATATACCGTATCCAGATCAGCACCACGCGATGGATACGCAGCATTCTGCTCATTAGTTGTATCTGACCTTTGAAAGCTCAGATCGTTACAGATCTTCTCAAGTTCCCCTTCTTAACAGGCTTGCAATTTTGGGGATTAAAGTACTTATATCAGTTAGAAAATTAAAGTCTATAAGTCATTGAAATATATGAAATATTTTAATAATTAATTATTATTTTGCAATATGTTAATTATTTTATAAGAATATAAATAACATGAAAATTATTATTCTTGATAGTTTATTTCTTTATTTTCATTTATAATGTAATATATTTGCAAATTAATGCATAAAAGCACATTTCGTTGTACCTATAAATCTCCTCGTAGAGTGATAAGATTCAGATCAATGAAATTTTGGTAATCATTCGCTATACTACTACGCGTTCCGATTATCGCGATTCCAAGATATCTCCGAAGAACTTGCAATAAAACTTTAAAGAGCTCAAGATTCCTGCTTTCGACCCATCTGTAATCAAAGGAATAGAAACCACGTTTAAAAATATTATAATGGCTAAAGAAGGAATCTAGAAGAAACCTCCACCATGTCCCACGGTTCTTTTCAATCAAAAAGAGTAAGCAACCGAAAATGGTAATCGTTATGTCTTTTCCCATTTCTCACCAGACCAGCTTCCACGATCTTTGCACTTAGGAAAATCATCATTGCCGAATAACGAAGCACATAACTGAAATTCATAATAAATCTTTCCCTGTTTCTGCATGTACGTATGGTGTGGGAAAATCCTCCATTTTATTATCATAATTTCGTCTCATTGCCCATATTTAAGGACTGCTACTATAGGCTTTTTTGTCTAAAATAAATCTCATCTGGCATCGAAAAACTCGAACGTGTATTTTATACTTTACGTAGACCTTTTTTCATATTTTTCTCTACTTTCCTTCCACTCTATCCCCATTATCTTCTTTAATTTAAGTTTTTACATAACCTCATAGTTTATAATGTGGATTTATTAAGAGTGACTCATTTTAATACGATCTATACTATGATCTACTCACACGTTAGTCTACCTGACTTACAAAACTAGTTATTTTTACTTTAATAGCATCTTTTACCTTTTAGCTGAGTATTTGCAAGTATGTTATGTTTCCTGCTACTTTAATTGTACTTGAATTTGTACATCTTTCTTTTTTCTTCATTCTTACAAACCGAGTAAATTTATGACAGGAATATTAACTCATAATTTTTCCCGAAATAAAGTGATATGTAGGTATGTATGTACTATTTCCCTTATGAACGTTTTCATATTTTATAATATTTATTTTCATGATATTTTTTACAGGATAAAAATTTAAAAGTGTAAAATTTCGCGAAGAATTTCTTTCAGGCTAAAAATATAAATAAGACAGCATTCGGAAAACTGGGTCAGGGTAAAATGAACCTATGCTAGAAAAATTCCCAATAAAAACCTTCCGATAGTAATGGTTAGTAATGAATATACAGAGGTCATTTTGATATTCATTTTACTCTTTCACCTTGGATGATTAACCCAGTCTGACAGCAATTTGAGTTATAAATTAAAAGGTATTTAAATCGCAAATCCAGCAGATAAATCATCATTAAAATATTTTGCAAAATCCAATGTTAATCGAAAGAATGCTTCGAGATGGCAAATTCATAGCAATTATTTTTTGACGTACGTAATCTTACAGTTAAGAAATTTACCTCTCTTCCTCCAAAATTTTGCGATAATGTGCACTAATAGATAATGTAAGTTTTATCCTTTAGTCTTCGCAACGACCTTGTTTTTCCATTGCTTACGCCTGAGGAAACCTTATAGTGCGTTCGTCGATTATTGAATTTTTATTCGAAATACGCTGCACCAACTACAATAATGCTACAACATATGTAACTACAATAAATATGCGCTCACTAGAATTCTGCAATATATGTGAATAAATGCATACGTGCATTTGTGTGTGAAAATGAAATTCCGAAATGCGCCACTTTTAATCATTATCATTTGTTTATGGGCATAAATGATTTAAACCCAATTTCTCGTGCATAATAAACTTGCTCTAGCCAAATGTATCTTTGATGTCTCATCGTAGCTACAGAAAAATTGTTACGAGATATTTTTATAGTGCGCTTCTCTTTAGTCTCAAATATCCATGACACGATTAAATATCGGCGGCGCCCTCCAACGATTCTTTCCACCTTTCCACAGCGTGGTAGCCGAAAGACATTACGATTCCGCGCTTTCTAGAGAACGGCCATGCGTATAATACGGACACCGTTACACACGAATTCATCCCACTCCCCAATAAATCCCACCTTCCGTTTCAACCGCGCTGTTACACCTTCGAGAGA
This sequence comes from Ladona fulva, assembly GCA_000376725.2. Lineage (NCBI taxonomy): Eukaryota > Metazoa > Arthropoda > Insecta > Odonata > Libellulidae > Ladona > Ladona fulva. The sequence continues at coordinate 323,453 of KZ308351.1, read as the reverse complement.
GTGGGAATATAACTCCCGTTAATTTTTTCCTCGCGCATTATCGTCCCGAATTCAGCCCCTCACCAATCCATCTATCGCCGTCACACCTTTCCGCTGCTAACCCTTTGGGTGAGGCTGACAAAGGAGGCTGAGGGGGAAGCCGCTCCTTGCGGCGGAGGCCGTGAACCAATGTCCGGGAGTCTTGGGGGGCGGGGTACGGCACCCGTTTAGCTTGAGGGTGTCGCGAGGGAGCGGTAGAGGGGCGGAGGATGAGGGCGTGGTGATTTCTCCGGAAATGGGGTTCAAGGAGAAAAGCGGATTGTCTCAGTTTGGGTGGGTGGCATTGCGAGGGAGGATGGATTGGTGATGGAATGGGATGGCGACGGAGCATGTGAATGGGTCTGAGGGAAGGGGTTTTGATGAAAAAATGGGAGTAACAAATTGAAGTGGGACTTGGGCGGAGATTTGAGTCAAGAAATCGGGTCTATCGGAGTGGAAAAAGAGAATTACGGAGGCGACCGAATCGGATGAAAGCGGAAGAATTATTCGAAAGTCGAAGCGGAATATGATTGGGCACGGAGTTTGAGGGTGATCTTTTTTCAAGGAATGAGAGAAAGAAATTTTAGCATAGAGTTACAGATAAGGATGGATTTGTAAAATAAAGCGATTTCTGAGGTTACAAGTATGAGTTTATTTAGCATACGATTTATGGTGACGCAATTTTCCTAGCGTTAAATGCAAACTTTATTGTATTTTAATCATTTGACATTGAATACTAACGAAGTTTTGCTCCTTTCAAAATTTGAAGAATAATGAACAAAATCGACTTCGACATTGTCAAATCAGATCTTAACGCGACGAAAACAATCATGTCACTGTTTGATTAAATTCTAAATGAATATAATATCAGCTTATACCGCATTTCTTTTTACGATGAAATTGCTTGTGATGAAGTTGATTTCATGTAATTTTGTACTCTCTCCGAGTCAATCTAGGCTTGCTTGGAAATTTATGGATAACCAATTCAGGCACTGAAAACAGTAATTTAATAAATTGGAGATGTTATAAAGAATATCATTTTATTATATTTTTAGATAAGGTAAATGTAATATAGACATGATGTGTAATGACATCACTCTACAAACGTAAAAATATCATTTCCAGATCGCTTTGAGAAAGTTATAGCTAATTTGTTTCGAGTTAGTCAGTAGATACAGTTGTAGACTACTTGCATCTCAGAAATCATTAACGAAAGGACTTATTAGCTAATTTTTGTTAATCTATCAATGTAAGTGTTGTAAGTATGCAATTTGATCGTCAAAAAGTCAACTACAAGTATATTAGGGAAGAGAATAAATTGGAAATATTCCGGATGAAATTCTATCGATAAACGTGTAATAAATATCTTTCGTAATGTGAACCATCAGGAGTATTTTATTTCTAAAAATAAATGAAATAAGAAATAATGATAGTAATTATTTTGGAATATAGATGTTATATGGTCACCTTGGAATGGAAACCTCGTATTTATACAAAAAGAAAAAAATTAAAGTGACATGCATATTTGCCTTTTATTTTAGATAAGATCGGATAAGTAGATGAAAAGAAGATTTTACTCCTATAAAATTTGTGTTATCTGGTGTACAGAGTATTGTGTAGTGGTTTTGACGATGAGAGGAAAGATATTCGTGTTTACATAAGTGAAATAAGGGATTTGTAGTAGTCTTCTTCTTCATAAAAGATTGTTTCAAAGTGATGACTGAAGCAGCCTTGATGCGGATAAAAAAATTTCGAACATAATGCGGAGAGAAAAGTTGGTTTCTGGAGGGTGTGGTCGATGCATCTCGCGCATAATCGCTCGGTCACCTTTCAGAGAGCGAGAAAGATCATTGCTTGACGAAAAGAAATCGAAAACGATTTATTTTTCCTGCTTCAATGCCCAAGGCATCTATCTGCCGAAATATAATCTCTCTGTTTCGTGTGTGGAGAATTGGAGAGATAGGGAAGAGGAATGGAGATAACATGGCCTATGGCAGGTGTTTGATTGGTCCAACCTCGGATGGATTGGAATTTTGTCCAAGGTGAAACATTTTAAAATAATACTTGCGACTACTCAAAAGTTCGACGACGGCTCAAATCCTTTGAGGTTTGCAAAACAAAAATTACTTCTACGTTTATTATGTTATTTTGCTGAGATGAAATTGAGGAGATTAATTTATTCCGCTTTGTTTTCGGTTGATTTCGCTTTGAAACAATCCTTCGTTCCATATTTACTCTAGAATTAGGTTTTTGAAATGAGAGAAAAACGTGTTGTTTCTAACATCTTGACGTGAATGTTGTATTGAAATATAACCTTTTAATACTTGTTTTCCATTTCACTTAGTTTAATGAATTTCGGTGAATTTCGTTTCACTCTAGGCATGAAACCGTAGCAATAAAGCACTTTAGGATCACAGAAATCACAATTTCTCGTGATTTATTGATTATTTGTTTCATCCCTACGCCGAAGTTTGTAAGTACCATCAATAAAAAGTAAATTAACATTACCGGAACACAATATTGCTTTTCCCTAACATATGTTTTATGGATTGCCATATACTTGCCTGATAGAAGATGTCTTTCCCAAAGTGCTCAAAGATGTGCAATCTTGTAACTTCTTCAAATATATATCTTTCGAAAGCCAAATTATATAGCGTGTACATGTAGAATTACCGAAAGGTAAGTCTTAATAGACTCCACACCTTCTACTCATTTGATCACCAAATTAAATATTATCCGCCACACACCCTAGAGTAAAACAGTACTTAAAGATCCCTTCGAAAAAGTTTACACGGAAAACGCATCAAGAGTCAGCCTCGGTTAAGAATAGAGACTATGGCGGACTTGGTATTCGAACACGCTTTAGTCATACCGCGATAAACACATCAATCTCCACTTATTTTCCCATAATTCTTCAACGCCCTCTCTCTTTTTGGCTTTCTCCCTTCAAATGATATCTCCCTCCCATAAAAACGGTTTTAACGCTCCCAGCGACGGTGTGGGAGAATGACTTCCGTTTCCCTCCCGCGGATTATAGCGAGTCTATTAGCACACTTTTTCCTTTCTCTCTCGGCAAAGCTTCGACTCATTGCCGCCTCTTTCACCCACGCGAGCCGAAATTTACGCGCTCATCAATTTTTCCGCACGCTTGTCACTCCTTGGTCCTTGTATCCGCCATTATGGCACCAAACGGCTCTTCGCGCATCACGCCGGCGGAGATGCTTTCCAGATGATTCCCGCCTCACTTATCGCGCGCCTCCTTTATTCCTCCTCATTCGATCCTACCCATCCTCCCTGACTTAGGTGTAAAAATCTCTTCAACTTCTCCATCCTCTTTAAACGTTACTTCATTCTTTTCGAGTCCCACTTCGGAGATCCGTGGCCCATGTCGCGGAGACTTTAACGACCGACTCGGTGATCTCTCCGTCTCCTATTAAGACCCTCTCATCTCCCGCTTTTGTCGACTCCTCCGCTTTTAACCATTCCCAGTATTTTCCGTGTATCTCTCTTTATACGCCGCAGTAAGGGATTGGCTTTAAAGAATAGGAGTGGATGGGCGAGGGATGGGATGTTTTATGGGTTATCTCTCTCTTTTAAAAAAATTCCACCCCACCTTTTCACGAGTAACCTGTGAGTTATGGGCAACGGTAAGGCATCGGCCGCTCGGTCGCGACCCGGCTTCCGGGGACGGCAGTCTGAAACCTTTTCTCTAATGTCGCCCCCGAGATTTTTTTACGGGAATATGTTTGGGTTCTACTCGAGCTATTGAGGACACCATGTCTTTGTTTTGCAGAAGTTTAAAGGGGGATATTTTTAAGTTGAAATAGCATGCATAAATTTATACTTGGTCCTTGACCTTTGTCGTGGTGGATTGCAAAATAGTCTTCACTACAGAAAATTATTATTCTGTGAGTTACAAGTTCTAACGTGACTGGTCGGTAACCAAATTTTATCTTAATCTGCCTAATTTCCATTCATTAAGGAGACATGATTTGATGTTTAGCACCGAACTGTAAGTTACGACTTTTAAAGACATAAAATTTAAAATTTCTGCCCCTAAATTACAGGACCAACCAATAGGAAAGCCGCTCCCGACTTCAGATTTCTTCTGTCATCTTATCGCGTAATACTTTGTTTTAATTTAATCTTAAGCTTGCTAGTATCGCTTTTATATGTTTAAATAACATTTTGCCATATGTATACACAAAAACTGTAATCCTCCAATCGGCTTGCGTTAGGGGGTGTAGGCACCTAGGGATCACCCTATTTTATTATTGATTTTAGATTATGCGCTATCTATATTTTATATCATTACGATGAAATTGCTTGTGATGAAGTTGATTTCATGTAATTTTGTACTCTCTCAGAGTCAATCTAGGCTTGCTTGGAAATTTATGGATAACCAATTCAGGCACTGAAAACAGTAATTTAATAAATTGGAGATGTTATAAAGAATATCATTTTATTATATTTTTAGATAAGGTAAATGTAATATAGACATGATGTGTAATGNTCATATATCTACCATATATCTATCATATATCTATCGTATATCTGTCATATATCTATCATATATCTTAACTCCTATATTCGGACTGCCATTTGTTGTTTCGGGGGATTAGTATGTAAATAGTAATAAAGAATTTAAAATCGATGTTTGAGCACATAGACCGATATAAATGTTTAATGCTCTATACGGGGTATGAATCAAAGATGGTTGGTGATACAAAATTCTGTGACGTGAAGAACTTGACGTGAGATATACAGCCAACATTTACGAATTTAGTTAACACAATAATACCCCGACCTATGTAAATTCGTAAGCTCTTCTTGATTTATTTATCCTGTTTTGCCCCTTGGAAACAACATGGAAATTTTAAGTATGACAGAAGCTCTCGGCTTCATATAAAAATGCTTACAGATGTTACAAAACATAAACACCAACGATGAACCCGTTATAGCAACAAAATATGTGATGAGAATACATAAAATAAACCTTGCTAGGAAGAAACTCTGCATCTGAGAAAGAAGGCATGGCGTCGGACGAGTCTTTTGAGATACTACGAAGTCATAAACATCGAGCTTCGGTTAACTGTATATTAATATATAAACAAGCCAACATATTAATATGTAACAAAGTCTGAGGGTAAAAGCATGCTTTACTGATTTTTCAGTAATGAACCGTTGTTGGAAATTAGCTTCGTCGTTTATCTTACTGATTTGGAATGGATTGAGTTATACGACTTTAACATTTGGCTTACCCCTATCGAAATTATAGGTATACCTCTTAGAGGAACCCTTACTGTGGTGTTTTGATAGTATCTTCGTATAGGAAAATCCGATAGGATACACCATCTCTTCAAATTAGCCGGCGAAGAAACGGGTGAAAATAGACCCTTTTTGCCCCCAAAACGGCAATCAATTTTCCTCATTGCTTGAAGATCCTGGTGGTCTAAATGTTACAAGGTTTAAGGGGTTGGACTCTTCGTCATTGTCACTGAGAAACAGGGCAACGCCTCTGCCGCATTCTACTTAACGCCTTCGAGAGCAAGACGAAAAGGCGACTTTGGGAAGTCACCCTATACCGTGAGAGGCTTGTCCACGAAGCGGGAAGAAGGAAGAGTAAAGGGGGAAATAGAGAAAGACACCCATCGCTCCTCAGCCCAACTCCCATTCCTCCTTATATCTCTCAATCTGGACCACACTCTTTTCCATTCCTCAGACAACTACCCTTCTCACTTACAAAACCCGCGGCTAACTCCGTAAGGCGCTCTACGGGTACCGGAGGGAGCTCGCAGCACCTTCGACTTCGGGGAGAAAGATGAGTGAGAGCGGTTTGAAGCATCCCGTCGTGACTGATGGAGCAGAAGGCGCCAGCTATGCAAAATGTCCGCGTGGGAGCTATTCCCTAAACAATGTTTATTTTATTCGGCCGCAAGTTCGGTCACACACGGGAGGTCATGTTTAATACTTGCGGCACACCGTTCTCATACTCAAAATGGGAACCTCGCCGTTTTCCGGACTCCCTTCTCGCATTTAACAAGCATTTCTCTCGACGCCCCGATTTTTCTCCAACTCGCGACGGCTTTCTTTGTGCGGTTCCGAGCGAAAAAAGGGCGTTGAAAGGCGGGTTCGGGGTTGAGATTGTTGGTCGTCAGGCAGCAAGGGGTTGATTGATGGAGAACTTCGCGCCCTGTTTATTTTCTCTCCATTCTTTACTCCCTTTCGGTGGCTTAATAACCCTACACCCACGTGTTCATGCTGCAACAAGAGGCGGCCGTATGTTTCGGTTTTCGGGTTCACATCGCTCTCTCTCTTGAGCTTGGTCGAACCGTTGATGACCGGCTTGAGTCTGGTATGTTTAGCCGAGGGATGCGCCCGGAAGCCATTCGCCAAAACTCATTTTTCTTTTTAGACCCCACGACATTTTGGTGTTGGTTTCAATACGAAAGGGATGAGAAAAGCAAGAGCCATACCCGCGAATGACAGTGCTGTGTTGCTGCTGTGTCAGGAATTATCTATCGTCGCGCGGAGCCAGTCCTTTACACTAATGGTGGTCAAAGATTGGCAACCACGTGTTTCTTGTGTTGTTATGATGAAAAATGAGTGCCTATTTGGCTATAAGTGTGTGTTGTCCCTCACTTGTAACCCCTTAATTCTTCCCGATACACAAAGCCGCTTCTAAATTTTCACTCTGCTTAGGTAATCGTACAGAGATATATGTTATTAGGCACTTATCCACGATATGTTTTTATTTTCTTGTGTTGATTGACCTAATACTCGAAGAAACCAAATAGTAAACATGACTGCAAAAAGAATTGTTTTATGCTGAATACTACCAAAACTACCAACCGTGAAATTAAGTTTCGTTTTACGAAGCGTTCGAATCTATGAAACCAAACGTATGTTTCAAAACCTGATATAAGTTGTCAGAGTTTTAATGATTTTTATGAAAGAAACTGAAATATATCTCCGTCATTTGGAGAATTCATGAAGATGAAGGATTATCGTTTTTTGATCTTGCTTTTCTGCTATCATCGAAGATAAATCACCTGGATGTGATCTTTCTCTTTGATACTAAACGATTTTTTTAAGGTCACTATTTTCTTGTTCTAGTCTATCTTTTATGTTTGGTGAAAAGGGGAATGGATTTTTTTTATATGTCAGTGTGCCAACATTCTGCCATTAAGGCCTTATCTACCTTGACGTCAGCAATTCCCTTGGCGTCGTGATATGGCCAGTAATCAAGCACACGTTATTTTTCACGTTTGATGAGTAAACACGGAGATTTATCAGGCTCGTAAAACTCCAACTTCATTAAAACTATTTTCTCAACGGACCGAAATTAAAAAGTCCTTGTTCCAGAAGACTTCAGGGTACGTCTTAATTGACTCTTGTAAAAATATTCCGAATATTATCCTTCCCTCGAAGCATAACTTCGGTGCCATAAAAGCTCCGTTTTCCCTCCGAAGGTATCCTCTTTCTTCGGCCTCGCTACCATTTAATTCCGGCGCGAATTTCGGGTTTTCACCGGCTCCAAGCTTTCCCAATCTTACGTCTTCGCCGAGATCAGCGCCCGCGCAGACCTTAAACAAAACCTCGGCGTCATTTTCCTCAATCTTGCGAAACTGTGAAGGACGAACGGTGCGATCATCGACTTTTCTCTCCGAGGCGTTGGTGACGCAACGGACACGTCCTTTTCATAATGCACAATTGGGTGAACGGCACGGGTCGAAAGTTTTAACCTCTCGTTATTTTTTCAGCCTCCCATCATTTCTCTTCCTCGTGGGAGCGAGATAAAGGGGGAGGGCATTTCACGTACCATCTCGTCTTTTTACGACGACAATTTCGTTCTACTCTCCCGTTCGCTCTGTCTGCCTGCCATTCGCGTTATCATCGCGCCCTTACTGCCTCATCACCTGAGAGTGGTTCTCCAGTTACCGTGCCAGCCTTTCCTTGCCTCTATCCGTCTATCTTGCGTAGTCGTGTTTGCTTTCCTTTTCCCCCAAATTTCTATATCCCGTTTCTTTTAATGTTTTTCCTCCTTGTAACGTGTACTGCATTTTGGAATAATCCGTTTCAGTAGGTTGAGAATGGGCCTTATAGAAATGTTTTAATTTTAATGTTATTATATTTCAATCTCGCTCAGTGCAAAGTATGGAGTTAAAAATTCAAAGGAAAATAAGATTAAAGGTGATACTTTTAAAATATTAAATTAAAGTAATAATAAATCACAATAATCATATTTCATGATTATTTTAATGGTTTTAATATTTTTTAATGATAATTTACATGAATTACAATTATTATTCAGCGCAATATTATACAATGCAAAGTAAAAGTTTAAAACTATGAGTTAAATGCTGACAACTGAAGTCAAAATTAAATTATTTAATTCTCTATTTAACAGGAACTTATATTTCTCAATTTTCACCCCTTATTGATTTCGTTTATACTTTTAATTTCTCTCCCTCAGTTGTTTTTCTATATTCTGATTTTATTTCTTAATTATACTTACTAGTAAAATCTATATTTAAATTAAAATAAAACATCGAAATTCTAAAGGTATATAGAGGCAATAATGCTGTATATTTGGTTTACAAACTTTTTTTTTTCAATGTTCAATACATATATGTTACGAATTGTATTGAAGTGAGGTCACGAAGCAACGTTCATCTTGACGGATTCGGAAATTTGAAATGAGAACGAAATTCTCTTTTGGCATGTTATAAAATCAGAAGTAGAACTCCTAATTTTACTTCAAATGTAAAGAGAGAGACCAAAATGGAATATCGAGGAACGGATTGCATTCGGCAGGAATGACTTGCAAGTAACTTGATTTCTAAACCATTTCCATTTTGTTTTACTTTCATATCTCACCTCCGGTTAGACCAAACGAGAATTGATTTAGAGAATCGCATTGTATGTGTAGGATACATGCTAAACCAACAATTCCTAAGGAACGTTGAAGTAATAAAATTTCCTTTCTATCCTTGGATTACTAACGCCGTGGACATAGGCCACTTGCACAACATTATCAATTGAACGGTATCTCACTGGTTCAGCCTCGTAATGGTTTACCTTTCTTGGGTCCTGTCGTGGGTCGCTCGAAAGATGTCTTTTTCGTCCTCTCGTAACGCGCGCTGTCGAATAGATTCTTTTAGAAAGTTTGGAAAGGTCGACGGGCTAAGAAACGACCGTTGTTTTTTCATATATTTTCTGGAAAGTCTCTCTTGCTAAGGCTCCGTGAAAAAAATGTATTTTCCTGTCTCCCCCGGGAAAATTGATGGTTTTTTATCGACAGCGTAGTACCTCTTTTGATGCGGGAACACAATGAATTTGCCCCTGAAGAATCCATGACATCTTTGATAAGTAGCGAATAACGCTGCCAATAAATTATCATTTGCCTTCCCTGGAGAGACTGCCGCCTGTTCTGAAGCCAAAGATGCTTTCCTCTCTCACTCACTTCCCTTTTGAAGCTCGTGATGCATTTTTCAAAAAAACAACAACTCAATCACCTCTAGAGAATCTGCCGAGTTTTTACACTTGAGGAAACTGCTCGTAAGGAAGTTGAATTCACGAAAACGTGACTTTTGGCGAGATTATTATCTCATCTAAAATGGGATATAGAGAAAGTTATACGTATAAAAGTATGATTAGATCCTTGATGAGATTACCAAAGGTATGATAATCCTCTTCGGTAGCATCGTAACACTCGGCGAAAAAGCCATACCTACTAATAAAAATTAAAGAAGGAATTTAACTTATCATTCTCTTATAACCTGATTCGACCGGTTACTCCTGATTTTTCAATTAGTAATGCGGGATACAAAAAAATAATATTTGCAAATTATCGTAAAGTTTTATTTCCTTTCTCTTTATTCGATAATTCACCAAGAGTAAGGAATTGATATGTTCTTGGATACAGACATGGAGCATTATTTTCGAGCTTAAAGTTAGAGCTTTGAGAATAAGGGTTAATGTTCTGTTATTTCCAAATGATCTATTTTGACCTAAGGATGTAAAATTATTTCTATCACCTGTTACCATCAATATGCAATAATATGTTGATTGAAGGAGATGAATAACTGAGTATCCCTTTTATGATAACATAAAATATTATAAAACGATAGTATTATATTATTTTAATACTATTTATAAAATTATTATTATATTATCTATAAATTATTGTAATCGGATTAAAAGACTAATTCTCTATCTCTTACAAACCCCCCTAATGTTGAGGATAAATCATTAACGAAACAATATAAACGATATTTTGTCATCATTTTACCTACTTCATTAAAATCAGTACTTTTTCTTTTGTATTAGGTGTTCGATATTAATAACGGTTGTATTTAGTAGTATCTATAATTAATAACATAATCCTACAAGACGAGGACATGGAAGTCAACGTTAAAAACCCCAGATATAACGAAAGCATGGTTGCTTTAAGGAGAAAATATTTCAGCTGAATGTTGACGAAGAGAAAATCTTCACGAAAAAATGAGGATATGAGAAAAAGGACAACGAAGATGGAAAACACAGATGTGTTTACTTGTTTGAGAGAATAGTGTTCAACATATGTCTCGCTCAAGGGTATATTGATAGAGGCAATATGCTTTTCTCACCATCCTATCAGAATGTTGGAACACGGAAAAAAGGCAAAGTTCAAATAGGGATTTTACGCACTAAGAAACAAAGATTGATTATGTAAGGCATTGAATGTTTCTTCTGATATGAAAAGAGGTATAGTGAGAGATTAAGACAAATAATTAGACTAGGGATAATAATAGTCCCTTTCGATTGCTATAATGACTGAAGCATTTTTCTGAAACGTATTTACCAAAAATTAATTTCTTGTCTAAGTTATACGCATTTTTCTCTGTTATTTTAGCTTTGGGCAGTGGAGACAACATTTCGATTACAAATGCAGTACTAATCTCTTTTCTTCATGGCATTTTATACCAAGAGGCTTTTACATATTAAAAATAAGTCATACTGTTTGAATCACATGGAGGTTGTTCAGTTAGTTGGGCACAAACGTAAGGGCTTGAATATCATTTATTAGTGTCGAATATTAACAGGTTCAAATTATAGCGTATAAATTACTTTATAGTTGTCAGAGAAAAATACTTGTTTCATATTGCGCAATCTGGTAGCTCTAAATACTGCGGAATGTACGGAACCAAGCATAAAGCATGATTGCCTCGTAGTAAAATGTTCGAAGAGAGACCCAGGTGGATTGTACCAATTAAGTTTCCTCAGTAAAATTTTATGTGCTTTGATTTTACGAGACGAAACCAAGTAAGAACTATAGCATTTGCGTGACGATATCCCTTAATTAGGACCTGCATTCTGTTTCACCGACATCAATCCTTACTTTGGGTACGTTCAGTTGGCTAATTTAAGTAAGACCTGACCGTACGAAGTTAAATATTTTGGCACAGAGATTCGAGACTAATAAAAGTGCGGAGTTTCTTCTGTATCTGATTTCAAGCGTTTTATATTATTGTTACGATAGCATTAATTGAGCATAAATATGTCATTTACATCGTTGGTGCAGCTTAAATCGTTTTTATCTCTCCCAGCTTTAGTGGGGGAATGGTGGGTTTCGTATTTCTTTCTGGAGGAACGAGCTATTGGAGTTGAAGAGAAAAATATGCTGATCATAATTCCTAGGCGCTGCTGAGTTTGTAACATAAATGATTGCGAAAGAAACGGTCGGCTCGTGACTTGGAAATTTTTGCTGTGAATGTATTTCCCTGACCACGTTTCGCAGTAAAACGTGTACTTTAGTTTCCCGCTTGTCTCAACCAAGAATTAACACTTGATATCCCACGTTGATGATGTTGTGATCAGGAAGTTATTTCATCTCATCTCGAAAGGAGGAAGTACTTTTGAGTGGAGCAAAAACTGCAATTCAGGATTGTTTGAACACATTTGTTAGTCGTCGAGATAAATGATACTTAATGGTGAAAGCTGGTCTAATTTTTTATGTAGGTGCTTTTTACAGAAACAATCAATGCATAAGGGAAAATGCCCAGAGACCCCTTCATTTGTTGTCATTAATCTAAAATTGTATGATTTCCATTTCGTAAGAATGTTTTATTCACTGTAATTACTCGATGCCGTAACATTATTAAGTGTTGGCGTACTTCTTTTGGACAGAAAATTTTGCTCATAATATTTCTGCTTTAAGCTATACTTTCGAGTGGCTGAAGTCTACTTTAGGATATATGTTTAGGTACATATATATCTTTCCAAATTGTCATGCACCGCGGTAGATTTGGCATTGCGTTTCTCCTGATAATATTGAATTTTCACTGATAATATTGAATTATATTGACTTCTCTGCTTTTCCCCCCTCATTCCGGAAAAATGTATTTTGTAGCCTTGGATTCTAAGTGAGAGTTTTACGAAGAATAAAACCTTAGAAATTTTGCCGTTAATATCTATAAAGAAAAGGAGTGCGGCTGTGGTAAGATATAAAAGTTCGAGAAAAGCTCCAAATAGCCGTTTTAATACGTCTTAGCCATTACAACGGCTATTTGGAACTTTTCATGAACTGTAATTGGCCGTCAATTGCCCATACATTTTCTACAAAAGGTATTCCTTCAGGGATCAAGTATTTGGGTAACCAAAAGAATCAAAGTAATTCTGCCAGGTATTTCTGCATAACTACATACACATACATACCACATACACCGCCCTGTGAATTTTAGCATAAATCAGTGCAATGAATCCTAAAAAAATAGTATTTATTCTTTTGTATGGTTAATAGATAAGAAGAATTAAAAAATGTTACATTTTACATTTTACTATAGAGATAAATAGAAAGTTACTATTCTTCTCAAAATGAATTCACCGTATGTTGGGGAATATCTCTGTCCTAGGGCTAAAAGAGTCAATTGGCAAACATGGCAGATAGATGCGATATTTTTCGACCTATGTGAGTATAGTTTTAATTATATGTGACATTCAACCTATGATATATTTAATAATTAATGAAAATCTACTCAAAAATTATAGTTAAATAATTTAACATTTTATCCCCGAGAAATATTTACGTTGACATGTTTGAAGGAAAAAAGACTTGGTACTTTTTCCGTAGGATTTTATTACAGACACGACCAGGTTTCATGTCTGTGAATTTTATTACGTTGATATGTTTACCTTTCTTTGTCGTACAAAAAAATAATTTTTTACCTTCATTCATCAAAGGCCCCCAAAAAGTGTCGACACTTTTGTACAGCAGAGGGTCAAAATGTCATTTATCAGCGAGTTTATACGTAATCTCATCAAGAATGGGGGTATAAAAACGCCGCTGATGGATTCCCATACTTTTACCGCTCCCATTGTGTCTCGGCCTCTCCACCTGCTGGAGTTTCCAAGAAGCATGGCTCGGTCCATACAGTTCCTTTCCACCCCTTTCGACCCTCATTCTCTGCTGAAGACGAACCCACATCGACTCCCTTCCTATCCCTGTCGCCCACCCTCGCATATCCCCGCTGTCTTCTCCCTGTCCCTTCCCAACCCCTAGCCTAGAGATATATTAGACGCCCACTCCACCGATATAACCTGTCGGGGATAAATTAAGCCATTTGTCCGTACGTGCTTCCTCCCTCTCTCTTTCCCTTCTCTTTCCTCTTTCTCTCATTTCACACACTTCCTTTCTCTCTGCCTATCTCACGTCCCTGACCTCATACTCCTCTCTCATACACTACCCGTCTCTCTCTTTCTTTGTTTGCCTCCCACACGTTTATTCTCCTTTCATTTGCTCGAATTTTTTCTCATTTCTTTTGCGCGTTCTCGTCGAGGCTCTTTTTACCCTTGACGTGATATCTCTAAAAAGCCAGCAAGGTCTTTTGTTATCTTCTATTTTGGTAAGTATTGCAGTCATTGAGAGACAGACGTTTATGATAATTTCTCGGAACTAAATCATTGCCACAGCGTTGGCGTTTTTACACCGTTTCCTCGCCGAGAAGGAAAGTGTGAAGCGAACTTTTGTATCTTTCGGTCGCGCTTTCATTCGCGCAAGACTTGCAGCCCACCGGGAAATTCGTTCCGTTTCCTTTTATTCGCTTGACATTGTTTGTTTGCGCGCAATCCGTATCGATCATTCATGAATTCAACTAGCTCTCTTTTTTAAAAGGAAAGTATCGTGTCAGTGAGAGGTCGCCAAATTCTTGTTTGGTTGAATGTGGGCTCTTGGCAAGATTGAAAAGTCATCGTTAATCAGCGGGGAATTATTTGATTTAATTTTACATCTTGATGAAGTAATTCTCGCACTTTCGAGCAAGGATTCCGATCGTTTTGAGTAAAACACATATCTCTGCGTCGTTTTATTAACGTATGAACATTATGAAAAATGGTCACAAAATGAGAATTTGCTTTAGTCAATAATAATAGAGAGTAAACATATTTTAATGCGTTCATATTAGGGTATTGCCGCGGATGATAGTATGCATTTTCCTTGTTATTGTATTAAAATGAATGATACGTATTAGCTCATTATCATATTCTTAAAATGGTAATCTTTATTACAAATTAATAATAAATTTAACTAAATATTTGTCGAGGAAATATCGTCTTTGGTGGATATAATTAAATGAGGGAAATAGATAATGAAGATAAATGTTTGCACTTATCTGAAATGTATTATGAATGGTTATCAACAAGTCAACTTGTCCATCTATGAGAATTATAACCTTAATATCTAAATAGTGACAATCTCGTCTATATTATGAAAACTTGAGTGTAAGAATACCACTCTTACAATTATCCCTTGATAATTAACGACAGAAGTGCCCTGACCACGACTCGAAACCTCAGTATTGTAAGCTTAGCACGCCAACCCGACCTATACACTGAGGACGCCTATACGCTAGTAATGTAGTAATATGTATACACTGAGGACGCCTATTAATGTAGTTTCTCTCCCTTCTCTTCTGAAGAAACATAGAGGTTTCGTTTCGTTCCTGGTCGAATTCCTTTACCGTTTGTTTAGTCTTCTTGGTTCTCCTCACGACAAAAGTCAATGTCAGGCTAAGTCAGCATTATTTAAAAGAATTAAGGATAAAAATACATTTTTCTTAAATTTTGAAAACTTGTTCAATTTATATTACACAGATATTTACTTTTTCCACAGCAACCTCCGTAGATCTTTTCAATTTATATTGCAGGAATAACTTAAATCCTTGCAATTTATTTTGGACTAATTAGATAAGATGATCAAATAGAAAGGAAGCTATTTAGGTATAATTTTTGTGTGAATTAATTTTTTTAGAATTCTTTTTTTCACATCGTTTCGCTTTTTAAAATAACTAATTTCATCTATTCTCACCTCTTGCTTGTGCACTACTGGTCAGATCGCAGACGAGCTGTCTATTCTGCCGTTCTAATCACCAATTTTCCACTGAAATAAGATATTGCTTTCTAAACGGTACTCAAGAAAAGTCAAATCTAGCGCCGAGACAGACATGTTGTTTGCTTACAGTCAACGTGTATCTCGGCATCTGTATCCTTGACCACCAGTGGACCTCGAACACAAAAGCTCCTATTTTAGTCATTAAATCGAAACCCCCTTTGCTCATCCGATCGAAACAGAGAGGACTGTCAACGTCTCTCCCGCGGCAGTATCGACATATTTCTCCGGAGAGCTCGATCCGTCCGCGTCCCCGAGTCCGTCTTGGGCCCCTCTTCGCTGCCCTTCCACCGCGACCTTTGATCCTTCGCATGACTCCTTGCCCTCTCTTTTTCCTCTTTCTCGCGCACTCTCGGGTTCCCCGCCGAGTTATCCATCGACCGGACCCCCCGCCTGGCGCATTGTACCCTTATCTGGGTGCGGGGAGGCTTTCGTCACGTCCTTCCCCGCACCCCCGCTTCCTGTCATCCCGGCCTTCAACCCATCCCACGTCGCAATTTCCTCGTATACGCTGCATCCACACACCCATCGGACTGCACCGGCAGGGAAAAAGAATGATCCGAATGCCCACATTGTTTTTCTTTCGAGAGAGTACATTTCCAACAGAGAACGCCCCCTCAACCCTCTTACGTCGCTCTAAGTGCTCTCTAGACTCAAGAGAGAGCCGAAATGGGCGTCTACCAAACATTCGCGCGGACATGCACGCACGCACACGTTTCGCCTCTTCGTAATTCATTCGGCGAGGGCACTCCTTACTGCTTGACTCTTCTACATCTCCTTTTCCTCTCTAGGCCACTTCCGAGATGGCCCGATTGTTATAAAGGGGTTATCACGTAAGAGGAAATCTGCGGAGGGAGCTAAGTCTTTTGCTGAGATGGCACGGAGGATAGGCTCCGGGATGTCTTGCAGAGCCTGATAAGGTTATCTCCGCCGCCTTTCTTGAGTTTCCCCGGTCGCTTTCAAAATGGTGATTATTTCGTCGGCTTGAATGGGAGGTGATAAGGCGTCCGAAGAAACTCGCAGTTGGTTGAAGACGGAATGAATCAGCTTCCGTTTCACAATGGACTCCCCCTGGGTTATTCTTCCATGTTTGATTCTTAATGGTCCTGTTCTATATCGGGCGTGGGCAGAATCCTGCTGAGTTTACCAATTTCGGGCCAGAATTAATTACAACAGCCCAAGGAGCGTATATTTAATAAAATTAGAGTTGTAAGGTAAGCCGGACTATTTATCCTATTTTATTGTTTGAACGAAAGTCGTAATGTGAAATTAATTACCAGCCGGTGGATGGCATCTTGAATGCTTATCAATAAGGAGAAAAACATAATACAAACTGGAAATATATGCGTAATTTATCACCTTAGTTCATTTGCACTGTCGGCGAGAAAGGGGAGGAGAGCTATGTTCCTGATGAATGACCGTGTTACCATTCATTGCTTACGTGCAAAGACATCACGCTATCCTCTTTTTCGGTAAATAAGGTCGCACGAAGCAGACTTTGATTTACTTTATCCACTTGTTTCTACTCCTACAAACCTCATTTCCATCTCTCAAACATTTATTATTCAGATTTATACGTCCATTTAAATTCTTTTACGCTTAGAGTAATGAGATTTATAAATGTTTCATAGAACATGGTGGTGCGGTTAACATGGATTGTGTCAAATTGTGTCCATTGGAATATCGACTCTTAAGTATCTACTTTGGAAGTAAATCTCATAGATATATCTTGCTTCTCTGAAAGTATTTGGAAAAACAAACTAGACCTAAGAATTCCAGCGACTGATAAGTATTCCAGGAGTGGAGCGCAGGTTGTATCAATTTGATGTAACCTGATTTAAATTCACCGAACGGATTTCAGAATTTTGGTTATTTCCAACGTGAGGGAATAGAATAAAGCAAAACTCCCTACGAGAATGGTATGCACGCCAAATGCCTTCGCATGTCTCTTTCGATTCAACTTTGTAACTGCCCTTTCGCATTGTTAGGTAACCCTGTTTATTAGCAAATACCGGATTCTCTGCTCGACGATGATGGATTGATGGAAATGACAAATATTTCGAGGTTAGCGGAAGTATAACATCCAAGAGAGTGACACTGATCAGACTTTCTAGTTGGTACTTCGCTCTTCCAGATTCATTCTTTTGATTCACCGACCTCTCCCCCTTCCCTCCAACTTTTCATTTTGCTGCATCATTCACTGGTCTCCAATAAACATGGCGAGCGTTTTATTACTCCCATAACGCAGGCATATTTATTGCAGCGTTTTCTTCGAGGACGCCATCAATGCCGATAAGATTCTCTTTATCTTTTCGATTCAATGTTTCAGCATGTACGAATATATCCGTAAATTTGGTTTGTGCTTGGGCAAATGTATTTCTTTCCTTTCATACCCGTGCACATCAAGATAAGCTCGATGCACAGCATGTATCACTTTTAGAAAGAATAAAATTTTAAAATATCAGATCGGATTCTCCAGCACTCGTATTTCTGAAATCAAAAGTTCGCATGTACTCCTTTTCTCAGAAGCAGGAACAGTCGATGGGACAGAAGCAAAGAAAAAAGTAAACACCATTACGTATGACTCTTCGTTGATGGAATGTGCGGACACCAGGGGAGTTTCCTTCCTTCGGCTTCGGAATCCAAAAAGGGGAAAAACGAATTTTATATTTTCTTCATTTTTACCCTGCCAATTTTTACTTCACGGTAGCCAGTAGTGTCGTTATAAATAACTCTTTAAGTTTTTTTCCCTGCAACTTTCCGATTTTCTTTTATTATTATTTTCCCGTCGGCAGTTAAAGGGAGAGAAGAAAGGAATTAGGATGGACAGCATTCTTTTCGGTTTGGAAGAGAATTTCTTTTGGCTATACATTCGTGGCCCCTTTGGAGGTGAGGGCTGCTGAGGGAATCCAAGGGGTTGAGTGCGGTGGATTGATGCGAAAGGAATGGGGTGGGTCCGTTGAGAGAGACGTGGGATTAGATGACCGAAAAAAGAACTCAAAGCGCATCTGCCTCTCCCACACATTTCGACGATTCCCATTAATTTCGACCAACGTAAAATCCGCCGCAGTTGGATTCCAGTCAACATGGGAGGATTGCAAAAGTGGAGCTTCGGAATGATTCAGCCCTGCCCTACGTCGTGTTGTTAAGTGCACTCTGGCATTTTTAGAGCTTTCATGTCGTGGTTATAGCCGGGCGATTCGTGAAATCCAAGCTCGCTTGTTTGATTTGTACGAAAATGTTTCATTCTTGCTGTTTCTGATAAATATAGATTTGAATTGTTCAGGTCCCCAGCCTCAAATGCCCTCCTGAATACCATGGTTTTTAACTACTAATATGTTGAACTGAACACCTTAACAGGGGTGGCACGAAGTGAGTGAGTCTGGTGTTAGAAAATGTAGGCATATAGCATGGCCTACATAAATTTACTAACAAACTTCACTAAAATTAGCTTCTTTTATTTTAGATAAAAATTTTTTATTAATTTTAAATTGAATTGTATGTACATGTGATCAAACATTTGTAAGTATAAGTGATTATCAGCTATATCAAAAACGTTTTCTTCTTGTTTTGTGTAAATTGCTATTCGTGTCCAAAAATCTTAAAAATGAAGTGTTAAATACCTCTTCAAAGAAACTGCTTGAAGAAGTAGAGGGCGGCTAGACTAAAATCGAAACATTGAAAGTTCATATTCAGTACATTTAAGTTTAAACTCTGCAATTCACCAGTGGTACTTGGCAGGGGGTATCGAAACACCGATAATCCTATCACACCCTAACTGCTATTAGCTTCTCTAATATTTCGCGGGAAAAACGACCAGAAGTAACTATCCGCCCGGGCAATCACTTCCCTGAATCGCTTCTTTGTTTCCTCTCAAAGGTCGCGCACGTTGCTAACTGGAATAACAATATCAGCTATCTCAGCTACGAGATGTGTAGCGATAATCTTTCCGAGAAGCTTACATATATAATCAAATCTTCTCTTCCTAAGCGAAGTCCACAGGAGGGGCTCTATCGTAGCCGAAACACTACTATGGAATCCTAAATCTCCCTTGACAAATGTAGCCGCTCTCCGTTGAAACATTCAAGATCGGGGACTAATTCTACTTCGTGAGGACTCCAAATGGCTCAGCAACACTCGAGGAGGTCGAATTAGGGAAAAGTAGGCTTTTACTCTCGATGAACATTCCCTAAGAATCCTACTGGCTAACCCATACATCTCATCAGCCTTTCCTACTACGCTTCGAATATTCTCTGTGAAGGAAATACTACTTCTGAGCGTGATTCCTAGGTATTAATGATGTCTCACGAACTCCAAAGGATGTCCTGAAACATGATATAGTGCGCGGGTAACGTTGGTGAAACGCGTAAAAGATATGGCTACCCATTTCATTACCTCCAATTCGAGCTGCCAATCAATGCACCGACCTGAAATAAGGTTTAAATCGTTCTGTAAACAACCGGTGTCATCTTATCTTCCGACCTCTCTGTAAATTGCAGTATCATCAGAGAATAGCCTAACCTCGCACTTAACATTATCCACTAAATCGTTAAATGTATATTAGGAACTAAATCGGTCCCAACACACTTTCCTGCGGAACACCGAATGTGACGCAAATCTCATCAGATAAAATTCCGTCCAAGCAGTACATGAGAAGATTAACTGTAGAAGATCTTCATTGCTGAGTACTATTTTAGTGTTACATTTATACTTTTTTCCACGGAAGTGAACAATCTTAAATGAATTCAGTGATAAAATTAAATTTATTTTACTTGTGATACGTTATGGACAGCTTCTACACCTCTTTGTCCGCATCAGTGGGATATTTGTTTTCATTTGCGGGTGGAATATGGTGAAAATGCTATCTTTGAACGATCAGATTTTATCGTTTGCAGGTGTGTTTCGTAGAGATTTGTATTCTTCGATTTCGGATCATTTAGATTATGCCGGTTGGTCAAGTAGATAATAATCGTCAAATAATTGGGGAAGGCAAATAGTCGTAGCTGTCTTCCCGAAATCACCCAATAACTTTAAACTGAATTAAATTAACGATTTTCAGTTGGTATCAGAGGGAACAAAACTAATTCAAGTATTATATTGAGTTCAAAAATTAGTAATTCAATATCGAACAATTTAAAACGTTTTAGTTTGAAATCATCGATTCCATACAGGATTTTGAGTACTACTTCATATATGGTATACGAAATTTCTTTACAATAATATTCGAAGCCGATGTTAGGTTCGGTGATCTTCGTACCTTTTGTTTCGAAATTGATAAACTTATTCATGTTTTCTTGGATTTTACGGTTCATAAACGACCAGGTTAGGTGAGGTTACTGTACTATTTTAGTCTATGTATGTTTTTAAGAAGTTTTCCGATTTGTCTCTATAACAAAAACCACGATAGTAATGTCATTTTATTTTGTACCAAATTCGAATCTTCATTTAGTTTTTTATTCCGAAACTACTGCAAACTTCCCGCTTAAGTTACGTAAGAGATATTACTTGAAACCTCGGAAGGTAGTATTGGTTTTTAACGAATTTTTATTTATAGTCTTGGCATGCACCAGTTCAGTACGAAAAATATCTTTTATAACCTTAAATAGCGAATTTTGAGGGTGAAATATTTATTTTACGACTCATCTTCGGATTTTCCACGGCAGAGAACACGCAAATAAAGTTTCTTTCCATACAGTAGGTGGCTTTCATGACTTTTGTATCGGTAATTATTATGGAGGCAAAATGATGTGATAGTAACTCAGTAAATATTACTATTATATACCAGAGTGGTATTTAGAGTTACCAATTTTTACTAGTTAGCTTAGTATGATCCTGGACACATTTTTCACTGCTTTCACTTCCTAAACAATTGGGTATTGCCGCAGAGCTCTTCAATTTCCAGTATTTTTTTTCTGTACCGAAGGCCCGTTTGATCTTTCAGATCTATAGAAACTATGGAGATATGTCGAATAAGTAAGATGAGGAATGAAATAGTTTTTCACTGCTTTTCTTACTGAGCCAGAATGCTGTGGGTAAAATGTATAGTAATGAGCCAATGACTAAAAATTTTCATATCATTCAATTAGGAGTGACCAAAATGATTGTCAGTGTCATAAACTTTCACAGTATCCCAGCTATCAACAAGAGAGAGGTAATAGTGAATACAAGATACGTTTTCCTTATCCTGTACTAGAAGTCGAATGAAAAAATTTTCCATTCATTAAGGATGGTTACAAAAAAATCCGCGTTTCTTAACTTACTATGCCCGAGCCGTCAAAAATGAGTATGAATAGGATCGAGAGCTTAAGTCCACTCTTTTGACTTCCAACATCGTCCAGTTCCCATGCAATGCGGTACAATTTTTTCTCTTTCCGGAGGCTTCCTTCCTTACCTTCGCCAACCAGGAGCTCCCCGCGGTGCACTTGGCTCTCCTACGGGCGGCTTCCTTTTTGATCATTCCTTCGCAGCGGAAATTCTTCCGCGCGATTTTCGTCTGGTGCGTGTCTGACTGGAAAACGACGTCCATTTGTCGATTTTTGAAAAAGAGAAGAGCAGGATGAAAATTTTCCTGAATGACTCCCGTCTGACGTCTGTCTCTATTGAATGTTTTACTGTCCCTCCGTTGAAAGGGAGTGGAGAAAATTTTCGATAGAAAACGATGAGAGTGAGGAGCGGAAGGCGGTTTGAGAATCTCTTTTTTTAACGATCCGAGATTTATGCATTCGCTTTCGCATACTTTAAATTGCCTTTCCATGCAGGAACGTTCGAAGGAATTTTCGTTTCCTCGTTGGGTTTGTACTTTTTGAAATTTTAGGTAACGACCGCTTCGGGAGTTTCTGCGGTAAAAACTAGGGTAGCGCCGAATACTATGAGTTGACCGGGAAAATGTGGGTTTCCTTTAAGGGCTCATTTGTAATATCTCATCATCGTTCATATTTTATTCGAAAGTAAGCATTTTCTTATTTTCTTGCTAATCAGCCGTCTTAGAATTCAATCAATAAAATAAATATAACGAATGGTAACTCACGTTCAATCAAATACAACATTGCTTAGGAGTAGTAGTAAGCACAGCAATTGGGAGATTATAATTTCTCATCCCTGCTTAATGAATGGAACGCTATTCATTTGCCGTTTGGTTAAGGTCGTATGTAAATTTATCTTTCATTTTCTTTGTCTCAATCTTTTTCATGTCTGAAATGAGATGCTAAGAGTTATTGAGGTATAAATGGCTTTTGCCACGCTCACTGCTTACTGAATACTATGATAGTGTTATTGATCGGATAATTATACTGCTCTTTCGTGGACACAGTCCTCCTCTAGAGCATACACACTCAGTGGGGAAAGCAAAGTCACACTACCCCATTCCTCATCGTACCCAGCTGCCTCACGCCCTCAGCAATCCTTTCAGTATCTAATGGTGGAGAAGGTGAGAATCAAACCAGCCTTCGAGGTGATAACTTTACCATTAAACTTTGTAGTCAGTGAGCTTTATAAAATTCTAAATGATGAATCATAGAAATTTTAGGTTCGGTGTTCGATGAAACATTCGTGTAATAATTGTTTTCTGATATGACATTTTCTCTTTTCTGGTTGAAGTTTTGTGTAACTGAATTAGAAACTTCAAGTTTCTGATTAATAATTTTTTGGCTTGAGAAACTTCTTATCGTTTGAATTGCAATGATTTTATTTTTCGAAATAATTTACAAAGAATAAAAATTACTGTATAGATTCCTTAGATAGTAAAATATATACATTTTATAACGTTTCATTGTAAAATCAATAAAGGTTTGTAATCATAAAAAAGTTCTTTAAGAGTTTCTATTGCAAGTGATGGTATCGGAAAAATCTGGTGACACGTCTTTCGCAAACTGCCATGAGTGTTTTTCTCTAGGGCTATTCATGTTTGTCTTCGATAGAAAAACTTCTTGCTTAATCAAATTAGAAGTCGGTAGATCAAAAGGTATTTTTGAAACCTAGAGTCTATAATAGATATATTTTCTTCTGCGTTTCTGCGTTCTGCGTTTAAAGTTCCAAAGAACTTCTAAACTGCGAAGACCTCTTGAGAGAGGTTTTGCCCTGCTTTCCTAATTCATACCCTTGAACGCGTTTTAAAAGCATGAATATTAGTATAAAATTAGAATATAAAAGAAATTGGTTTCCCCTCCTTATACCATTGTAGCAGTAAAACGTAACAGCTGCTATAGAAATCTTGTATGAGCAAAATATCCTTCGCTCGTTTACTAGTTTAGCGGTTGAACTAATTGCGCATATGTATTAATTTTTAAATTAAAGAAGAGGAAACTGTATTCAGTCTTAGAATATTATTGAATACGCCGTCGTAAATAATTTAAACATAGGGCAGAAAATATATATCGTGTTAAGGTAGTAATATTGGATTATTATCTGCCGATTTTTCGCTTGATTGTGTTGCGAAAATGTGGATCAAAAATGTTCCAGATTGCTATCGGTATCATATTTCCTAAGATAATATTTTTCACCTGAGAATACACAAATCTGTCCGGCTTGCGCAACAGTCATCTGATTCTCTTTTCCCGCCGCCGGTTTTACACAGTCTTTATTTTCTCTCGGTGATTCCAACCGGATTGCCGCTATCGCAACCGTGACCAAATATCGAAACCTCGGAGCATAAAAGTTGTCTCTCCCGATTCTTCACGGGAATTAAGCCCTTTTCTCCTTTTCGAATAACCTGCTCCATATATTCCCGAACTCTTTCGGCAATTGTTTATGGTATGGCAGAAGAATCCATCCATATTTCCGACACATTAATTTGGTATGCAAGATTACTAAATATATTCTTCTTCGAATGGGGTAAGAGCGCTTTTGGATCCATTTTCATGATATTACAAAGAGAGTATCCGTTTCTTGCGTATGCCAGTCACTTTAGATCATATACTGGCTGACGTATTGGCTTTTAAGTAGCGCACCCTTAATCTTTATATGAAGAGTCCTCCCCGAGAAGGGGTGAGTGATATATTCACTGCGATGATCAAACGTGAAAAGGCACGAATGAGACTGCATATAGTATACGAGACAACCTGTCGAAAGAAAACGGATATTTGTGTCTCGTTTTCTTTATCTCCGCTCCATATCTATATGTCTCTTCTGTGATTAGCATTTAACTGGCACAAATAAACCTTAAGAATATTATGCGAAAAGAAAGCGGTTGAAAGCGAAATTTTAATCTGAATACCCGCTTTCCTTTTTCAATTTTATATGCCCTAAGGGATCCTTTTTTCATTGCTATGGAAGTGCTAAGATCAACCTTATTCTTAAGCTATTATATTTAGAAAAATATTGATGAAATAAAGACTAGGAAATAGGAAAGTGCTTTTTTTTTAAGATTGCAGAGTGCTACTTCTACCAGCAAACACCGCGAAGACAGATAATTTACGAGAAATGTTTTATGCCATCACTTCTAAAGGTTATGTAACCGACGTCAAACCTAATGTTAGAGAATGTATCCAGCTTCCTTAGCTCTGCCATTTTCTATTTATGTAGTTGTCAACCGTTTATTTCATATTCTGACAGTGTCTGCCAATCTTTTCTCCTCAACGATGCGTTGAGGGTTGAGACTTTGATTGGCGGCACACCAACGAGATTTAATTTTAGGTTTTCTGTTAAACAAAATGCAATGTGTATGTCAAATATAAATTCTTGAGTCAAGTCATAGTACAACGCTTAATTCTCAAAATTTAGAGACCCAGGAAGTCATAGGGAACGTGTCCATTTCAAAGGATAAGATTATGTTGTATTCACTTCAAAACTAAGTGAACCGAAAAGTAACTGACACTCAAAAATCTATCCACCAGTTAACTTTTATTCTATATATCTGTTGCAACGGCTCACTAATCGAATGATCAGTTCTGACAGCTTAAATTTAAATTTGTAAGCATCAATAGTTCTTTGGTGAACTTCATCACATTTACTCAGAGTTGTGGGACAGAGTATTTTAAAAACATTCGCAATGGCTCAAAGAATCGCACCTTAAGTGTGTCGTCATATTCCTCACGGCACACTTACTACCTCTTGGCACGCAGATCGGAATAAAATCTTTTAAAATGATTGAGTTATTTTTATTTCGTTTTTGAGAGTTTTCTCTGCATGAAACGGTCTTAAACACTATTCCATTGCAATACTTATTCTCCTGATTGTTTTCTCATTTGTATAGCTCACATTTATAGCTTATCTATTGCTAGCCATTTTAGGAAAATGTTACCATTCAGTGAACCTTGTCTTGCTGAGATACAACACTTATAGCTTTTAAAAAATAGTGCTTGTTCACATTCGTGGTATATACCAATTAAGTCGTACATTTTTTCCGAATGAGGCCTATCTTTCCAAGAACCAAATAATATCTTCTTAATTTTGACGAAAACGTAGTTAACCGAAGCCATACGTAGCGTCGTTCTACTTTCGATAAGATCAAGTAATTAATCGTACCATCGAAATTTCCCAGAGGTTCCGTAAACATTCATTTAAAGATCTTATTGGGCTTAATTTAGCATGGATAACTTACGAAATGGCGTTCAGTGCGCAGATCATTCGAGATCCGATTCGAAATCGAATGCACCCGCATTTATGACACGTTTCCCATTGTGCCTCAAACACTAATTTCCGTGAAGTATTGAAAAAGCAATGAGAGCCATAAGGCGATTCGACGACCCAGTTAGCCTCTCATAGGTTGGAAATTTTTTAAAATCATCGTCTTCTTGGGAAATGTTCGAGATTGCCTTAAACAAACATTCTCGTGCGAGTAGACTGCTGTTATGGTTTCTTTCGGATCCTTCAGAGTCATCCTCTTCCCCGATTCCTATCTCATTCAAGCTGCGTTCTAAACCAAGTGGGTCACGCGAACCGTGAGATAGGCGTGACCATTGGTCCGTAAAGAGACATATCCTACCGGATTCCCTGAGCGTAGGCACGTAAGGGAAGATTGTCGCCGCAAAGGACGAACATCCGCTCGACAATATCCCATTGTTGGGATCTGTAACGAGGTATGGAAGCCGTATTTCGACCTTCTCCTGAGATTTATTGAGCGGTATCAACTGGTTGACGAGCTTGAAAGATAGAAAGATGGTGAGTTGCGAATCTATAGCGTACAAGAGTTGTTTAATGACTTAGAAATCGTAACATCAACTAATCTCCCTCCATCTATTCCTAGTTGAGAGGCGATTTTACTGACAGCCGTGGTGCAAAAACGTTTCAGACAACAAAATACTTGAAATCTAGGAATTTCCATCTGTAAAGGCAGGGAAAACTTCATTTTATGCCTCACAATGACAGCGGTTTTCTAGCTGGAAAGTATTTTTGTATCCATAGTAAACCTCATTCAGCTCTGTGTATTCAGAGGAATGTTAGACATAGAGATATGTTAGAATTTCAAGGCATTACGATGGCTGTCATTTCAAACGAAGAAATTCATATATGATAATATTTTTTTTTAAGTGATTGGACAGTTAAGGTCATTTCGCAAGTGAGCCCCGACTGGGGATCGAACCTGGGACCGCATTCTCTGAAGTAGAACCCGTTACCCGCACGGATACCAGGAGGCCCTGAAACGCATATTAAAAGGATAAGGAGAGATATGATAAGAATACATTACCGTTCATAATTAGTAATAGGATCCTCATGCTGTAAACTCCTGATTTTGAAGATTTTGTTCATAATTGTTTGACAAAAGTTTTTGGTGTGTTAAATGAGTCAGTTTACAATTTTTTTCACCTTTATCAATGAACTCACCTCAAAATGTTTTGCACGGAGGTTGTGAGATAATTATGATGTAGTAGTGTCATCTGTATTGATATAAATACCTCCATCAGTACAGGGACAAAACTTTAAGAACTCATATTTTATGCTGTACTTCTTGAAGCTTGATAAGGATAATTAAACATTTTAATGCGTCACATAACTTGCCGTTGATATCAGTCCGGAAATCGACTTTATTGACATGATAATGTAGGAAAATTTAGATGTTTTACGAACATTAGGCTAGTGTAACGACTAATTTTTTAAATCTACTAATCATATATATGTGTATCTGAGTTTCAAATCCCTGTTTTATGCTATTCAGTTGAATTTTTTGAGAAACATCGCGAAAATAGTGCCATTTTACTTCTTTAGAAAAATCAAGTGGCTTCGGGCTTCTGCATTGCAAAGAATGTCTATCATTTAGAATAATATGCCTCATAATAGCTCACTGCAGAAAGTGAAGTGCTTACAGTATTGGCAATCAATTTAAGGTAATTGACAATAAGTTGTAGTAATAGAAAGCCTATCATATTCTCAACAATAAGCAATAGTAATGCATAGCATAGCAATGACCGAAGGTCGATCCGAGAATGAAATAAATATGTGACAAATTCCTTTGCTGCAAAATTCAAATCTATGAAATGATTTGTTATTTAATACAGCCAGTCTTAAGTAATGGCCGTAAATTAGTTCTTTTATGATCAAAACGAGATTTTCAATAATCATTGAAATTCATGTTGTACCCTTATATTTTTTAATATTTCCAACCATAATAATTTATAATGCTATAGAATAAAACTTTGGAATTAAATGAGTGTCATTAGTATACAATCGAATATAAATTTAAAATTATAAGGGGTACAAAACCAAAGTCATGTTCAAAATGTACGTATATTCTTGCGGGTTAACACCACACATTTTCAAATGCTATACAACACGCAAGTATTCGAGGTCAAAGCATTTAAATAACGTCCAAAATTTAGCCTGGAGAGTTTCCATGGTTATATTTTCATATATGACGCCTTTCGACATAAAACTAAAGGGAAATATTTTTTTCAGTGGGACTTATCAGTTTGACTCTACTTTTACTGGTGATCGACAATATTTCAACTCATCAGTATGGATTCCCTTCTTTCCAAGCAGATCGATACAAATCCTTCCTGCATACCTTCCATTTCTACGGAGGCATTTCTACTCTTCGATCTCCACCGCTTTCGAACGTAACGCTATCATGAATCTGCCGCTGGATTTTCTTGCCCAGTTATCTGGATCTTTGAATGGCGGAACGTAGGGTCTAAGGTATCTACGGAACGTGACAGAGATGCCCCAGATTAGATTCTTAACTTTCGTGGAACTTTTACATTTCATCTTCTTTGGGAATTAAAGTAACATTAAATTTGAAATAATCGTTAATGTAGCTGTGGATTTGTAGATAAGAATGAAATTATTTATTTTTCTTTGAATCCTACGCCTTCCATATTCAATTTCGTCCAGTTTCTGTTGGATATTTTCTAAATTGTTCCTCTTTTTAGGTCGTTCTTGAGGTTTTTAAGGTCATAAATTTTAACTATTTAAGTTTATTTTTCGGTGTATGAAGAATTTGAACATTTTTCTGCTTATTATAAGGGTAAATTGATTAGACGTTTAACCTTACACGATAACTTATAGCTGAGTATAAGTGATTATTATTCCTTACTGACCGTCTTTCAACAGTAAATGAGAGTCTTGCAATTTATGATCCAGTATTTTGCACAGATTTTTCAAAAATATCATTATAAGTAGTTAATTAATAATTAATGAAAAATATGAACATTAAATTTAATAGTCGAGCTCTTCCTAATGTTATACTGTTAGTTATTAAATGTATTACGGAAGCCGTGGCAGTTATTGATGCTAATGTAATTTAAATGTAGGTTAATAAAAGTTTTTGTTCGTTATCGTATGGAAACATTTAGGGGCTGTCGGATAGCCAATTAAGTAGCAAGTTTGACTTTGGTTAGGGTGATATTGAGTTTGATTCCTAATTCCCAAATTTTCCCTTATTTGGCGGCGGAATCCACCCAAGGAAAGGTCATATTATCGTAGAAATTCTCTCCAAAGCCAAAATTCATCACTACCACTGTTCATTAAAAATCATCGTGCGAACCCCTAACGCGAGGAATAATTGTTAAAAGAATAAGGCGTGGATAGAAAAATAAGGATTAAAGCATCAGCAAGAAATTGAATAATTATTAATAGTTTTGGATAAATAGTCTAATTATTTAAGTTATTATGAAATTATTTAAAAAAATAATCACGCGATTCTTAAATCTTGAGGAATAGCATGGTTATTACCATTTATTTGACAATATCGCGGTTGAATACGTATTCGAAATGAGACTCAAATATGTAGGGCAGCAATATCGGCGAACGACTGGCTCATATTTTTACTAGGAATGTAAATATGTTTTAAAATGTGGTTACATTGAGTTTTCATGACAGAAGAAAGAAGATGTATGGTTTCGATATGCCGTAAATTCATCTGATGTCGACATAGCGGCGGTTCATAGCCTCGACACTTCATCTATATGTTAAGGACGCAAGCCCCAAGTTACAACACAACGCCAACAGTACAAGTTCTAGATGTTGAGGCCTTAATAGACACATACTATTCTTAATGCCCGATTTAGCAAATCTTCAATTCTTAAAAGCTGATAATATTGATAAAACTAGGTAATTTTTCCAAAGTTTTCATCGGAATATAAGGTATTAACTATGTATCTTTAATGATACTTCAGAAACCGAAGTAGTTTTGGAGATATTGGACCCCATGGGAGTGTGATTACTATGCAATCGAATGTAATATAAAATTATAAAAGGTACATGCAATCGAATAAGATATTTCCAAAACTTATATTCTTGTAAATTGACTCCACAAATACTCGAAATCAATACTACGCGCAAAAATTAAAGGTCAAAACATTAAAAAATTAAATAAATAAAAATTTAGTATGGGGAATTTCCATTGTTGTAATCTCATTTATGAAGCCTTTTTGACTTGAAACATAAAAAATACCCGGGAACATGAGCAAACGGGCTGCACACTTGGCTATCAAGGAGCCCAATTTTGAACTAGTGGGAGCATGTGATTTTTTTCTTCAGTACTTCAACATTAATCCGGGTTTCACAGATGTCATCCTGGCATCCAACGTGAAATTCTTACGTAAATACACAATTCTTTTAAAGTATTATTTATGAGCTGAAATTAGAGAGTGCCATTTTAGACAAATGCCAATTTCAGTTCTCAAAAGCAAAGTCAAAAGTATCAGTTTACTGAAAAAGACCGGCAACATCTATAACGCCAGAACATAACAGGATAACTGGAATTATTGGAACTGCAAACTCATTTTTTAAATACGGATATTTTAGTCTGGAAGATAAACGGATATTTTAAAATTGAAGGAACTCCCGAGATGCACTAA
The DNA here is from genome assembly GCA_000376725.2 of Ladona fulva. Lineage (NCBI taxonomy): Eukaryota > Metazoa > Arthropoda > Insecta > Odonata > Libellulidae > Ladona > Ladona fulva. The sequence continues at coordinate 292,778 of KZ308351.1, read as the reverse complement.
AGATATTTTGCCTATCATATGATCTCTATTCTTCTTTCTTCAGCATGAATTGTTATCGTTCTTCACAATAGTGATTCGAAAATTTAAAGTAATTTTAGAAAACACGGATGAAAAGTAAATTTCGTCTGCAGGCGTTACGGAGAAAGTTTTCATTTGTTCACGTTTTGTTCTAACTGCGTTTTATAGAGGAATAAGTATTCATATTCCGTGCACGGAAAACTAATATCAAGGAAAGTCGTTTTTTTTAACCAAGACTCCATAATTTAAGTTTATCTATTTCAATTTAAGCATTTTATAGGCTACGAGTGAATTTTTACATCAGATACCTAACATATTTCTACTAAAACTCTACTTTTATTTTTCACATCCTCAAACACGGTAAATTATTAATTAACGCAAAACATGGTCAAATACATGCTTCTACTCATGCCATTAACATCAAAAGGAACTCTGTTTCCATTAACTATTTTAATTCTATTTCATAAGCAGCATTCGAGCTTTTGCTTACGTTAAACGAGGAGACTTCAACGCCTGTTTAAGCTGAGCGTATACGAATACGTAATTGAAATGTTTATTACACCAATTTTTTCATTTATTTCTCAGGACAAAGAAGATGACACTATTTACAAAAAACATTCTATCGCAAAATAATCTATTTTTAAATGAATCTCTCTCAAATTTAAAATATTTTTAGTAAGCTACGGACAAAAATCTAACAAAGGATTGTCCGAGCTTTTATCTCTGACGTACCAATATCTCCTAATAAGACTTTTCCTTTTCTCTAGAAAAGTATTTAGCAGGAGAGGACCTTATAATACATCGCATTTTGGCTATCTTTGGCAGTTCTGGAGCGATCTTAATTTCTCAATGTATTGCTGTTTTACATGAATAACGATATTTAAATCACGCCTCAGCGTTATTGACTTGCAAATATAATAGTAATAATAAGAAAATGGGAGTCGATTCAATACGAATTCAAAGATTTGATTAATAAAGAAAAGGAGTGTAGCGAGCATTATAACTGATTCTGCCGCTTCTCGCTACAGGTGATCGGCGACTGCCTGAACCTCCAGTCTGTGCTGCCACCAACCGGGACTGGTGGAAGTACGTGAGCTGCTCAATTTAAAACAGGTTTTCCACTTTTCGTTTCTTTCCAGACTATGTAGTAGTATTTCTCTTGCTAAAGTAGAGTTGGTTTTACCTATTTCATGTCGCCGTACGTACAAAGTTTTTAAATATATCAACTTTGCAAATTTCAAACTTTGCATAATTTAAATATTATTAATGGTTGTGAAAGTGAAAATTAATCCAATCCACTTAAACGTCGTAGACAATAAAGTTTGCTATTTTTAGAAACACAATCTACATCAATACCTACGTCTTTTGATCACATTCAAGATCTTTCTTTTCGTTCATCGAAAAAGCGTTATATTTTTAGTACCGGGATCAGATGGATTTTGCACGTTTAAAAAGAATAAAATTAAAAATGAAGTAGTCATCCTCTATTTTTTTATAACAAGGCCCCCAAGATTTTTACTAGGTTTGTACCACATTATACATGGAACTGCTGTAATTACAGACAGTTACGAGATGGAAGATCTAATCATTATACTGCAATGAACAACATGCAAACGATGTTAATCAAACTTGGGCATAGTGTTAACACTATAATATATAAATAATATAAATAATAGAATCATCTTAATGAAATCCATAATAATTATTATGGATTTGATTAAGATGATGCTATTATTTATTTTATTTCTTAATACATTTATTGCAAATTGGAATTTAAGGCGCCGTATATATAGCTGTATGAATAATTGAATCCCAGATTGTCCAAATTAGGATTCTGTACAATTTATGCTCTACTACTGAATTCAAGCAATTGATTTTTCGAATAGCTTATTTTTATCATCTTGGAAAAGACTTTCATCAGGTAAGACAAGTATGGACATACTTTCATACGATATTCTTGGCACATGTTTACTTTAGAATCGATTTATGACTGACATTACGAATCAACTGTATTGCCATTAATTAAAAGATAGGAATAAACCACTATTAACGGCCACTTTAGCTGATTTTGTATTCAATGACAGTGTTACTCTTTGGATAAACTTTTTCGATAGTCTATTTCTATGTTACTATTTAAATTATCTCTCCGTACAAGAAATTTGACCTTCACCGACTCCGTGCAATGGAGCTACCCTTTCGCCGGTGACTCATTCAGTTCATGACAAAGTTGAACTTGGTATATCTCTCACTCTCCCTCCTCTCCGTACCTTAGTCGTGATCGATGAAGAGCAGGAGCAGACAAAGTGGGATAGTAGTCTTTAGAGAAAGGTCACAATTGGGTCATTTCCTCAATAACCCCGCCTAAGTTCAAAGAATTTCGTCTGTTCTGGTTATGAGTTAAGATTTGTATCATGCGATTAATCGGACTATCAAAATGACCGCCATCAGCATCTATAGAGATTTATTTCAGATGATATCTAACGGATTTCAATACTCCTATAATCTTTTACCACGTCACAGCTAGTCTTTATTATTACTTTAGGGTTGCTTTTGCGAAGCGAAGTGCATTGCGAAGAAAAACTTGAAATACATAAATTAGAGTGCAACAGCCGGAATACCCCTAGTTTCTATATAAAAACATTTTCTTAAGCTTATATAATCCTATAACTTTATTTTATAATCCTATAACAATTTATGGAAAACTGCAGACTTTCAAGGAAAAATTGACCGGTGGATACGAAGCCTATGCAGTACTTGGGAAAATCTTGCATCCCTCCACGTGCATACAGAAAACTCTTGAATTTAGATGAATTAATTAGCGTAGATATTGCATTTCTTAGCTGTTCATCCAAAGGTCTGTTTATCTTGGTCTGATATAAAAATGAAGGACGATGAAAACTCACAATTTTATTATATATGTTAAATGAGTACATTCATCAACATTTCTTGTGATAACCCATTCAATCAGGTATAATTTCAAATGTAGAATATTTTTGTTACGTAGGATGTATTGAATATTGTACCTAAAAAAGTGAGCTTAGTTACAAAGCAATTTATTTTCGTATATCTCGTTTTTGAGGCATTTAAAAATTCCTTGGTGCGTCATATTTTTCGTCATAGTTTACTAACAAGTATTCAAATGTCCACAATGCATTTTCAGAAAACCAAAACAATAAGTTATTTTATCTGAATAAACTTAATGAATTGTGAAAATTAGAATATTTATCGATACTTTTATTTCAAGTTTTTGATGATTTGATGAACTTCTCATAGTTTGTTAAGTTTATAATGAAATATCTTGGACCGAATAAAACACGATAGCATGAGATTTCTTGCGGGGTTTGCAGCTTTGGCAACTTTTTTTATTATTAACTGTTGAGGTGTTCAAAAAAGGTATGTTATACATATAATTCAGATGATTTTCAGAATTGAACAAGATTGATATTTATATATGGATGTAGACCTCTTTTGACATCACATCAAACACTCATAAAAATTGGTTCAAGTGAAGCAGAAAATTTCGCTTTCTAGTTGCAATGATGGTATGTTTGGAAGTTCACATAGAAATTTTATCCTTTCTCCAAGCTCAGTGTTCTACATGCATTATTGCAAACGCCTTTTCTTACAGAAATTGTTTGCTTCTCATTATCCGTGTAAAGAGTAACGTATCGCTATAAAAAAACCAACCCCTGTTACATGTATGTAGATCAGATTTTCAAATCAAGTAAAAATGTAGTAGATGAAGTACCGCTTCATTTGCATCTGAGGCTTTACTGTTGATATATTCTAAACACGAATAAGATAAAAGCGGTTTTCACTTGATGGTCTGGAGAGACAATTACATCTTTATTAACATTCAATAGAGATAGAGAGTTGTCAATGAATGTCGAATACTTGTTTCGCAATGAATTAACAACGCAGTGGTCGTTGCGAAAGACCAGCTAGAATGATAAATAGGGGAAATGTATCGAGAAGTGAACGCAAGGTAACAAAACGCACCATTTCGCCAATATTTTTAGATTTCGAAATACTTACCGACAAAACCATTACCACTTTATTTCAGCCTTCAACTTTTCGGCACGTTATGTTTCGAAAACATATATCCGCAAATTGATTGGCTCCGCTCCATTCCTTCTACAAACAAACTCAATCACTTTTTCCCCGAATTCGAAGCTCGTCGAGAATGGCTGGAAAGGCACGTAGCTGGTAGGAGAAAGGAATCATTTTCTGCGTGAAAAATGGCGAAGAAAAAACAAGCGAGGGACGAAAAACTCCAATTTTCCTATCGCTTCCCTCTTGCGCATAAATGGATAATGAATATGGTGCCCCGTTCACGATAACCTTATCCTCCTTTCACAAAAAACTACCGCTTTGGCGCTAATCATTTCATGACTCATAACGAACACCTCTCAAATCCCTCCCACGCGCTCATCCTTTCACAAAAACCGAAACAAAAACGTTAAGTTTTTTCTTTTCTCCTCCATGATCCACTCACCCTCTGCATTTCTTTTTCTTTCTCTGCTTACCGTATCTCGAGATTAAAATCATTTAACTTGGGGCAGCGGAGTCGTAATTATAGCGTTTGTTTTTGCCGGGCGCCCGTCTTGAGGTGGGGATATATGTATATAAAGGCTAATTTACGCGCGCCCTCTCTGCGGGATTTCGCCGTCGAAGGGAAAGTGCACCCGAGGCCGGGAACCGCTCGATTCCCGCGCGCATTGCAACACGTGCACAATTCGCTTAGCGCTCGCGCGTGGCAATGTGCCCGTTCTTGTCATCTCGCGGCGCGCGCCGGCACGAGGTTCGCACTTACCTAGGGGAGACGGAACACGTCATCGTCCTTTCGGATGATGCACTTCTTTATCGGCTAATTCTCATTCTTTGTGGTGTCTTCGTTTTGATATCATGTGCTATAACACCTTGGCGTGCAAAGACAGTGCGTTTGTTATTCATTTGCGTTAGCCTGGACGTGACTAGGTCCCGGTAAACGTACTATATGCTATATAAATGTAGTAAAAATACCACTCTTGTTTAGGCATATAAGTAGGCCGAACTTAAGATAGTAGGTCACCCAAAAGTAATTAAAATTTAACACACTACATATATTTATTCTTTTTGGTGCTTATGATTAATATGAGCATCTGAACAGTTTTTTACCATGGATTTTTTTTAGGAATGGCTGCAATTCGTTTCATTAATTCTGTTTTGTTAATTTGGGAACTTTAGTGAGCGCGTACATGCGAGTTTATCAAATGACATTTTCAGCCGGATCCGTGTCCTTAAGCCGAAACCGATAAAAAGATCTTTGTTGGGAGGGTAACTCGTTACCCGAGCTTCTTCGCATTCAGAATGTTATTCCCAGTAGGACGATTATCTTTGCCTTTAGTTTTAAAAGTAAAATTCCTTCGGTAAATATATATATAAACTGCACCTTTTTATCCATTTAAAAATAATGTCCTGCGAAATTAATGTTAGTGAATCCAAATCAAATTGGGAATGCGGGCATTAGTGTTACTGAATCCAATTTAGAATGCGGGCATGTAATTGCGAAATTGCGTAAACCAGGGATCGTTTTCATACATTTGGAGTTTCTAGCGACTTGATTGAAATCATAATGCTTCAAAGCGTATCATAATCTAGAAGAATAAGCGGTCAATAACAACACCAAGGTATCGTTAATTACAAGGATTTGGGAAAGGTGAATAGCAAACCACGGAAGAGCCGTGTGGCTATATACCAAGGAAAAACAGGTGTGAAAAATAGCATCATGACTGGAACTCGAACCCAGGTCTACCACTTTCCGGGCAGATATTCTAACCACTGAACTGTCAAATTAATGGGACATTTTGCGAGCGAACAGACATTTTCCGTCCTCTTGACTAAAATTGGTGTTGGGAAATATTTAAGTTCTTAATTTCTGTTAAAAATTTCGAAGTCTATGACTTTATCTTTATGCTAACAATTAAATCAAAATGAAATAATGTCAGTATCCCTTAAATTCCAAAGCGTTACAGACCATCAATACAATACAACAATTTTCAGTTATTTTTTCCTAATTTTTAACTGTTCGAATCAGTATCAAGTGAAAATGTTATCAAGAAATGTCCGATTGAGGAAACTTAGGAGATTCGTCCTTCTTAATGTAAAAGTCCTAACAATTACTGAAGTTAGGTTTTAAATGCCTTAAGCTCATTCATGAGAATTATAGAATGCTATTGCCTATATTACATGGAAGAAAAATTTGCTTGGGAAAACTCGATTAATTTGTTAACTGAACTCCGTTCCACTGATATATATTGATAGCAAATTATTTACGAAACTTACTAGTTATTGTTATATGTTTACCTATATATTCGTTTAGTGATAGAAGACTTGAATACCGTAGGAAGTTTTTTGATAAGTTTGTCACTACGGATCTCGGGGAGGAGATAGTTGATTTTCTCATCCCAGCTAGTAACGCACGTGATCTTCGAAAGAAAACGAAAAAGCGATACAGGGAAATAGTCGCCAGGACGGATAGATATTTTTGGTCATTTTTTCCGCGAAGTATCAGAGAAGCTAATAGCTATCCAGGGTAGTTAGGGATATAGGTGTTTTACACCCCCTGCCACGCGCCATTGGCGGTTTGCAGGGCTTAAATGTAAAATGTGAATGTATATACATGACATTTCATTTCTATTTCTATTTCAGCTACTCAAAACTAACTTTGTGCATACTGGTATTGGAGTTTGGATAAAGGTTATCATAATGCTTGGAGTAAACATGCTTATGTAGCTCTTTATGATATGATATTTAATGATACGCGCTTAGCTAAATGCTTAATAGATCAAGAATCGCTATCTCCAATTTTCTTTTCGAAACTTCATTGCATCGTTGGCGGGTAAGAGAGGCTCGTAGAAACTTAACGGATACACATTTACTGAGATTTATTCTTTATAATGTATATTTAAAATACTCCATAAGCCTCTCTTTCTCTTTATTCCTTAATTAGCAACTCGCTGGTGTATTTTACTGCCTCTGATATAGCACAAGAAAAAAGTTGAGTGAGTTCAATAAATTTACGTTTGTAATATTACGATGGAGAAAACAACACACATGTTTAGATTTATTTACATGAATTCTTTATGGGTTGTGAATCTGAAATTAACTCATTCAGTCCAATAGATGTATTCATCCTTGAATTCTACTGCTCTCTCAGCCATGGAAAAACAACACCATTTACAAACAAATTAGCTATTAACTTTAAGAAAATCTATTGACACATTCTCTTTACTCATATGATCCATAACTCTCGATGCTTCCGTGCACACCTGTTGTTGAAGTAGTAGCTTCGGGAGACGTTAGGTAAATATTATGTAGTGGAATAAGTAAACGTGGTTTTCCTATTCTGACATATTAGTCTTGAAAAATTTCTTGTGAATATACATTTATTCTATAAGGAGAGACTTATCTACGTCCTTTCATTAAAAGAAATATCTATATTTTCTGGAAGATATGTGGAAATTTTTATTATCTCGTAAGTTTACCTCGTTACGCATTCTATAGAATTATCCTGCTGCCTTTCTCTTCGAACACACGTTTTATTTATTAAGGAAGCCTTCAGCAGGAATTGTATGAATGAGAATGGAATTTTATCTGGTACGCTTTCTTTGTCATTTAGTGATTGACTTCGAGTCATGTCTTTGGATTTACTTAGGGTTTATCTGTAGATTTTATTGCTGGTTTACCCATGCATTTGAAAAATTTCAATTTTTTGCGGCAACTAAATACCTTTTATAGGTTCATCTGCCGATTCGTAAAATTGCTCTGGCAACCGGTTTTGTAGATACACGATCGAATGCTCGATGATTCGGAAAATTTCTCCGCTGTATTAGACGTAAGAAAGTGCATAATACATTTCGAAATCTATAACGGTATTATACGATCAAGGTAGAACCTTCTACTTAAATCTGCAATAAAATTTAAATTTATTGCCTTCACATTTCCTGTTTCATTAATTTCTTACGCAACTTTATTATTTGATTCACAGCTGGAGAATGTATGCCCAAGCTTTCTCTACAATCCAATTTATAATTCCTTTAAATGGTATTACTTTGAGTGAATTAACTCCACAAAATATTTTTAGGGTTCAGTTATCTCGATAATTCCAACTTCGTTAGTTTCAGTGGCGAAAGTAAGATCTAATCGTTGGAAATAGGCGGAAAATGTAATCCGTTAAGAAATTTGACGAGAAAGACAAATTGAGACAGTTCTTTTGATTCAGAATGATCCCTAAAACATACTTAGGTTCACAGAACTCTTCACTGCAATTACAAAACTGCTCTTCGTCGTAGGTCTCTTTGAAGAACCGTCTTGTTTTTGCGTCTTTCATCAAAGTTTTTGCTCATTTCTGTCTTTCTGATATTTGTTTTCGGTAAAAATTAAATATTATGTTTTAATATATATAAAAATATATACTTGGTCCCAATTCCTATGTTGAGCTCCGTTTTTTTAATGGATTTATTTTCTGAAAACCCCCGTTTCGCAAACAAATTAAAGTTTGGGGTCAATGAATCCATGCTCCAGAAACCATGACAAATACACATTTATTTTCTAAAGTCTCAATAAAGATCCCTTTATTGGATAGTTACAGTGGTAGATGTGAACAGTATTATCGGACGAGCACTTATGACCATTCCCTGACCGGAAAATCCGACAAGCCGGGACTCAATCCCGGGACCTCGGGGTTAGAGTTCTAGCTCGCTAACCACTCTGACATTGCGGCTGGTGGTGGAGAATTAAGGTTAGATTAAATACTAAATGCTTCTAATGCATTTAATATTTATGACAAATTTTGAGTTACTTACGCTGATTGATTATGTTTGACATCCATCAACTCTTGGCCACAATTATTATTAAATTTAAGATTATGTATTTATTTAGTTTTATTTTCCTCTTTGTTCTCACACATGATCTCCGCTAATACTCCCGCCTAACATTATTGAAGGATTCTCATCATGTGATGTATTATTACATTTAATGTAAATTTAAATTTTTAGTGATATCGATTACGTTCTGACGACGACATTCATATCTATAGAAAATTGTCTTTCCTAGACACCTAACAATGACCCCACACGGAAAATAGTCAATGAACGTACATATGGACTACGGCTCATTTTTAATTATGATTTCCAGGGTAACTAACGACGCTCAGAGGAATGGTTCTGAGTTAGTAAAGCTATTTTAACTCTCGTAAATATCTTAAGATAAATTACAGAAATATTATTCAGTTTGTGGGGGATTCTACTAATTTTTCGTGGAAATTGCGATATTTTATTTTCAAGCATTTAAGTAGTCTATGATCAGGGAGGAGGAGGATTTTGAGGGAGCCAAATATAATCCTCATCGATATGATGACATTCCAAAACAGACACTTTTTTGAATCAATTCATGTTTTTCGGAGCTGTTACTTGCATTAAACTCAAAGAACCATAATTTTTGCATACAGCTTAAAACATATCGCTAAAATGCACCAAACCATGAAATTACGTCTCACGATATTCTTTCGTGTACCTCTGATAAAACTAAATTAACTCATATTAAATGGGCGTATACTTTACATTAAATTTAGAAATCGAACAAAATTATCGTTTGGTACTCCTTTCCGTATTTCGAAATTCGGAAATCGTTATCATTACCGATACTAACCCATCATTCACGAGAAGTTGTACCGGCTATCGGAGAAGGGAATACCGGCTAGCCAAGTGGGCATCGCGTTTGCCTTTGGTGAAAGCGATCCCTTGTTCGATTCCTGGTGGGGATCCACTGGCGAAATTACCTCAGCTGTCAAAGCACTTTTAACAGTACTGTTGTATGACAAGAGGTAAATTAGATGGTTGTGTCATGAGCATCACGCATAATCTCTTGTCATTAAGCATATAATGTCCTTTCGTAAACCACTGCCTTTTAAATATCGTTTAACTCTAAAATTAATTATCATTAAGGACGAGTTATGGTGAAAAATCGTTCGAAATTCAGTAAATTACTTTTTCGGGCTTAATCCTCCCGTGCTTTTTTCTATGCGTATCCATTAACCCCTCTCCGCAAATCCTACGAATACCCGTCGCGATGCGTGGCGATGGTTTGATGTTCCGTTTGATGAACAGCAATCGTGCTGCCCCTTGCCCCGAGGTTCTCGCTCTCTCTTTCCTCAGCATAGCAAATCTCCTTCTTCAACCCATTCTCTTTTCCCTCATCCTACTAAGACTCACGCTGCGTTCTCGTTTAAAATAAAAGGGAAAAAACGCTGCTAGGGTCCCTTATGCATATGCAGTAGCGGCGAGGAAGGCGCCGAAGGTTCAATTGCGTGGCTAATTCGATTGGGAACGAATTTTCCGTCGCCAGAGTCTCTGATTCCATCGGGGTTTCCACAAGATCGGTATTGATGAGAGGATTTAGCGTAAATGTAAAGAAACCAGGGTAAAAGATTAGTACTCAGTAGGGCATGTTGAAAATTCATATCTAGCGATCAACATAGAGCAGCATAGGGAATGGCAATTATTCTATCACTTCTATCAAGAAGGCCTCTTTACGAGTCTTGTAAGCTTCAGTCATTTCCTTATCTCTGGGATGATTATCATAAAAATATATCGGTCTTATATTTATTAAATGATTATGGAGGTACACGTGAAAGAAATCAATCAGTCAATGTGGTAATGAAATTGATAAATGAAATACATATGCCATAATTTATTTGTTAATATTCCAACAATTTCTCTAAAAGTTTGGGAAACGTTATGTAAGTGCATATTTTTTAGGAGCTTATGTATTTTCATTCATTAAAAGATTTTGAGTGCCCGTTTTCCTGTAACAATTTTATCCTCGGCAAAATAAACACACGCACAATTGAAAGCTGGTCGCAACTAATAGTAAACGTAATTTTGATTGTGATTTTCCTTTCTGTCTGTACTTAGTATTATGGATACAAAAGGTTTGGTCTTAGGAATACGGAAAATCAATATTGGAGCTTCGTTAAAATTTAATTAAGAAAAAAAATTAATTAAATTAAAGGAAAAGGTGAAATTTACCTAAAATGTGATTAATTTACTAAATTTGTTAAATTTGTTTGAAATTACCTGATATTTTGCCAATCAATTATTTGGAGTTATTTGCATAGTAACGAGAACCTTAGGTTCATGATGAAATTTATGATGAATTTCTTTCATTAGTATAGTATTGGTTTTGTTCTATTCATAAAAATGCATAGAACATTTTATTTAGAATTCTAATAACTTGGATATAATTTGTCGTTATATATTATCTTCTTGAGCTCATAATTTGGACATAAAATATTTATTCACTCCTTGGACCATAGAACCGCTTTGGAAAATAGTACGAGTGCATCATTCACCACTATCGCTGGTAAATGTGGGAGTAATTTACGTTCTAATTCCTACTTATTTTTTCCTCAGAATTATTGTGACATCTTAATTAGAGGGGAGATAAATGAACTAGTATAACTGCCAAGAACACTTAATTTTATTCCTCGAATAATTTTGCGGTGCAATAAAACTTGTTAGGAGCATTAAATATGCGGATACGTCTAATAAGGACGGTTAGATATATCAATATGGCACTACAGCCTCCCCGCTTTCATTCCTTCTTAACGAAATTCCAGGAACGAATGAATTAACTCTCAAGATCGCGGCTCTGCTCGCATCATCATAAAAACGGATTTTTCCGCCGACTCTTTGCTTTTGCTATCCGTATCCTCATTCATTCAACTGTAAATCTTTTTAGAAAAAGAGGGAATATGAGCTTCGACTCAGATGTATCGAGAGGTATGCAGTTTCAATTAACCGTTTTTATTCCATTTCCTAATCGGTAGTCGTGTTGTGACCATAGACAGCGAGGAGACTTCAACGCCTGTTTTCAGGCGAAATATGCGCTGTCTCGCATTTGCACAGTTTTTTACTACATTTTTCGTTCGTATTTTTCCTATTTTAGTAACGTTGTTACATCTTGCTATCTGATTGAAATTTATCTCGAAAGGAGCGGAAGTTTCAGGTGACCGGTTGAATCTTTACAGTCACAGCTGGGTTCTACCTCTAGGCAACATTATTGCAGGCACCCAAAGTGAATTTTTTGCGGTTGGTTTTTTTTCGCCTATGGAAGGTTTGAGAATCGGCATTTCTCTGTTTAATTGATACAGTACAGTTATTTTAGATTTGTAAGCTTTATTTGAAATCATAGGACTAAACGCAATATTCAACTGGCAATCGATTACCTAAAATTAAAATAATAAATAATAATAATGAAATAATTAGATAAAATTTATTTAATATACTCTGCAGATATTCTTCAGGCTTCAATTTTGTAAACAGAGACCGCTGCTGGTATATATTAAAGAATATGGCTTTGAATAGATATTCAATTTTTAATGAGTATGTTTTTTTTAAATATAGTTTTATTGACTATTTTTATTCAAATTATACTAGAACAACGCTGTCTCAGATGAAACTATATAAAAATGGGTATATTTCTTGCACCGATGGCTAGATATTATAACAATTTGAAATATTTGGAAGATTGAATTTTTTACACATCACTTTTCCACTATCATTAATTTTTACGCGTGGAATCAATGGTTGTGAAGTTTAAATTTATAGTTATTATCTCCGAGGCGTGAAAATGAACTTTGCCCTAAAGCTGAAAATCGGAATAATTATTGCGTAGCTTACTATACTCCTTCACTTTGGATGTACTACCTTCTTTATTTTCTAAATCCATCCTATCATGCCTTTCATATAATTTCACAGGGATTTATTTTGTAAGCTGTTTCATATAAACATGAAATATGTGCTGCATGATAGATACCACGCTCACTTTCTCAAAGAAATGAGAAAGTATTCGTATAAGATTGCCAAGCTGCTGTGGCATAAATGCGTGTGGCCCTCACTGAAAATTTGAAAACAGGTAGTCCCGTTTTCGCCTAACCAGATGTTTGGTTATCTGAGCCGATAGCAATGATATTCATAATTCTGTTTGAGGAAATAGAAGTATTGAGTTCCATCTCACCATACCTCATTGAATTACGGTCATACATTTTGGAATGTTTTATAGCTACAGAAATAGTGAAAAGCTTAGAAATAAATTAGTCATTGATATATTTAGTACGGTACTGCTTGCAGTTGGCCAATGTCGTCCTTATGTCGAGCATTAAGCGTAGTATGATCAATTATACTTCTTCCACGGGAATGAAGGAGATTTTTAACAGCCTGATAATCATATAACAACTAAAATGTAAAAATACGAAAGAATGACATATATTCCGATGTCTGTGTTAAACTATTAGATAGGCAATGGGTATCAACTTTTCCCCCCGTGTACGCAATATAAGGTTTGATTCCCGTTCAGGGCATAGATATTTATCCAGCACAGTGAAAAACTTGGATAGCTGCCTTACATAACTGTTAGGAGAACAATTGCAGTCAACAAAAACGAAAAAAATCCCCAGTGAAGTTAACAATGCATGGCATTAACTGTTTAAATTAATTTACTTCATTTTGTTATGGCGTACCACCAAGTGAAGGCTGAAATTATTGAAGTTATTAAAAATCTTCTTTCTCGAGTATGCATATAATAAACGTAGAGTACATGTCGATTATATGTCACATGTAAATATTCACATCTGCATTCGATCAACAAGTTGAAAATCTTACGAATTCCGAAATTCGTGTATTATGTGCATCTTTCAGAATATCAAATTTAAGAGCAAACATTCGCGTAAATCCTTAATAAGACATATCTCTAACATTTTTCCCGAAAATCTACTCATTCATAAAAAAGTTTCTTGGCTCGAATTATTTATTCAAAAAAACGTGTTGTTTCCATCCCTAGTTTTCTGTTTGGTTTCCAGATTGAGACATCGTGATGCGCATTTTACGAGTGGTCGCCGCTTACAATTTCCGTGACTAAGTTTTCTTAACCTCTATCCCTCGGCAACCCACCCTCGTTTCCTTTTAAATATTACTCCCACACTTCCACACGCTTCTCCTCTCCTTCGCAAAATTTTTGAGGCCCGAGCGTAACTTACTCTTCTTTTTTAATTATTTTTCGAGCCCTCGTCCACTGCTCCCGCATTCCAGATTTCCCTTCCTTTTATTTTCCTCTCTTATAAGGAACTCGGTGTTCGCCTTCTGCCGGGAGTAACCTACCTCAGCCCCGAACATGGAATCTGAGTGTAGAGTGGAATGGGTTCGGAGGTGGTGAGGGGCGAATAGAACGAGGGCCCCGCAATTTAAAAGGCGCGCTATATTTTTTCCCCGAATCTTGTCTTTACGACACACCTCTCCCATTTACCTGTGCATCTCAGACGGCGCTTCCTATATCCCCGTCACCGGTAATGGGGGTATAGAGGGGCCACGGGAGGGAGCCTTTGAGAGGCATGCATTAAAGAGGATCGGTCCCGGGCCTAATTTGAAGATTTCGATAGCGGAGCGGTGATACTTTTGTTAATTCGGTTGCGTAATGAATTTGGCCGCTGTTGGAAAATGGGATGCCTCCTAACTCTGTCTGATTGATTCGAGATTGCCTGGAAGGGGGAGGGCGTTTATTGGCCGTTAATGTTCGGCAATCAAGGGAGATTACCCGATGGTCGTTCTACCATAGTTGGCCAATTACGTCCGTTTTTAGTCTTTAGCTTTGGTAATTTAAATTTAACGATCCGCGGAAAGTGGGTATCAATGTAACTGAATAAAAAATTCGGTGGTAAAGGCCATTTTAGTGTTGAACTCATTGAATATTTTCTAGTGCATTTTTCTGTTATTATATTCATAACAAATGGCATAATCTCGAATATAATTAGACGTTTGCATAAAATATTTTCCTTGCATCTCTTGATTGCCTACCACTATCTACATGACCATTTTCTAGCTTTATAAAAATATTCTAAACCTTGTAGAAATTCTACGTATTTACTCAGTAGATACCAACTACGGTTTCCATTCTTTCTCTAAATCGTTCCAATTTTTGTCGACCTCAATTAACTTCTGTTATTATTTTATTCACTTTTTTACATTGACGATGAGTTAAATGGAAGAGAAAACTCTGAAGTCTCAATTTCGTCCAAAATAAAGACGTTATTTATTTATTCTTAGATAGTTTTTATATTAATGTGAAAACAAAGTTTATTTAATTTATTGTGCAACCACGATTTCCATTACAGCTCACACTACTTCTAAAGTCATTGTCATCGATTATTCCGTAATTGTACTATCCTTCAATAAAAAGATGGTAACTTGTTAATTCATGCGTGATGAGGCTTACTCCTAAAATCCCAAGGATTAACAGTAGTGAAAAACAGCGACATAACTGAGATTCGAACCCAGGTCTCCCACTTTTCCAACGACTATTACTACGCGGTTAGAACACCTGGGAGTAGTTGATTCGAGTCCCAGTCATACTGTTATTTTTCACTTCTGTTTATCCTTGAGAACCCTTCAATAGGTCCGTGTTTATAATTATTGTATACCGAATCTTTAGGCTTCCACATCTCCTGCTTTACAGCATTAGGCTTATACTATTATTGAGCTTTCTTTCACAACTTATATAACATACATGCTGAACTCGTAAAGTGACAGTCATTATCTATCCGTATCTGCTAGTAATACATTTGATCATCACATTGAACTAACTATTATTACACTATATTTATTTTTTTAAACTATTCAGTAGACCCTACTTCTATCCTTACAAATGAACAGAAATATAGGTTTCAACATTAATTGAAAATATTTCTACAGCAATCCTTTATTTAGTCCTTTTTTTTCGCTTTGCATCGGAGATTCCTTTGCTATAATATAACCTCAAATGAAAATTGAAGGACCTGAACACGAAATTTCAACTCAAAGCAAGCTGTGTATATAAGAATTACGATAATGCATACAAAAGGGAGCGTTTATTAAATGTAGACTGATCGGTGATGATTTATATGAAAGGACCCAGTCATTAAGGCAGTCAGTATGCATTTTCGGTACATAGGAAAATATTTTCCTCAGTATTTCCACGCCCTCGTTTAAATTGCCCGAGAATATAGCGGACGAGAACGCAATGTAAATTAAAGTTGGAAATAATCGAGCGAGACGATGGAACGTTTAATTAGCGGGCGTGCAGATCGGTGCACTCAAATCAGCACGTTGTCTCACCGCTTAATTCCATCCACCGGTTCCAATCCTCCGACCTACTTCTTTTTTGATGCCCCGGATGAATGAAAGGTCGAGATCAAAGTACAGTGACATTTTCCTTTTTCTTCGAGTCATTTCCCCCGAATCGTTTTTTCATCTTATACGTCACTTGGTAAAAATTGGTTGTCAAGTGGTATTACACGCATGGAGTGGAAGTTTTGCCCACATATAATGCTTTTCCAAGGTTTGGAGGGGTACTTCTGCCGTGACCGAAGGCGCGTACATTCGGAGAAATCTTCGCATTCAGCACGCGAATTAATGGGCGTAAATGAATAAAAAAGGCTAATCCGTTCCAGAAGAGAATTTGAGAAATGTCCTTTCCCGACGAGTGCAGAACTCTTGGTAATGCTTTCTCCTTTACTCAGATTTTAAGTATTTTTTGGGGCGTTGTGAAACTCCGTTGGATTCGTTTTATTGCTTGTAAAATTCGTTATCTCGGAAATTAAGCCAAATAACTGGAGGCCCAAGTAAGGGGATGAGGGTTTCCTTTTATACTAGCGTGTTATGGATTTTTACGAGGGAGGGACTCAAAAGCCTTATCCTTTTCAATGACGTCGGTAAATAAAAATGGATCCACTTAGACAGCGATATGACTGCATTCAAAGTAAGCAACCGTAGGCCGTAAAATATTTCGACGCGTGTATTCTGTATAATTTTTATGACGCACACGTGAGTCACGAGAGTTGCACGTAATAATAAGTGATTCATGGAGGGAAACAGGCTTAATAAAATATGCCAAAACAATCATATCCACTGAATGTCTGGGTTGTTTATTCCGCCGTTGATTGAGATGCTGGGTAAATGTCATTAAATGCTTAAATTTTAGTGTCCTGCTTTTTTCGGGAAATATTATCTACGAAATTCCTGGATGCTGATGAAACAGTTTATAGAATTTAGTCAGCGAATTAAATCTTTTTGAGTTTGGATATCGTCTTTACTTTTTTAAATGAAACTATCGTTTCGCATTTTTTAAATAAAAACAAGACACAGTCAAAAGTGTAATTATAAATCCTAACCAATCTTCGTCCCTTGTAGGAATAGAAAAGCGAGAATTTTTTTCTTTGGAAACAGAGTAATATTTCGATAAACGTGGAAATATCAAAGTAACGATAATGATAGATACATGTACATAAGTAACGAAGGTAAAACAAGTATGAAAATACAATAGTCAAATATAAATTTTCAAACTAAAAAAAAAATAATTATTGAATAAAATATGAAAAATACAACAGCCGAAATTAACTAAACGATATGGAGATAGTTTTAAATAAATTAAAAATTATTATTGATGATAAAAGTAATGTGAAAATAGAAAGCTACGCAAAACATGTAAAAATTTGAATGATGTGATAATTGCGACATTTATAATAAGAAATTGGTAATAATCTAATCAAGCAATCAAATAATTGGTAATCCAATATTTCAAATCCTAAAAAATACATTCCCCCACAAGCGTCTACTGACAGAAGAAATGAGTGAATTCATCCCTTAAATTTATATAAAGACTTTTTACATCCTCCGAGTTAATAGCCTGTTCCCATGGTTCTTAACATCATTATTACACTATTTGCTTAGTTCTGTGGGCCAAAGGATGTTCCCGACGGCACCTTACAGTCTCCACCCTTTACAAAAGCGATTAACATAAGCAAACATTTTCATGAGCGTCCTTTTCTGCATTAATTAATCCCTCCTACTTGTTCCTGACGATTTACCTGCTTAGAAATTCATAAATACATCTCGGGAATCCGAATGTCAATAGAGAAAGTTAAAAATATGCTGGCGTCCAATCCGTCTTTTTCACTCGATGAAGGTAGGCCATTATTTTTCTCAGATTTATCGTGGCATTAAAATATCACGAGAAATGCTCCGCGGTTCAAAAATGTTGAGCCAACTTCCTTCCTTGAGGAATCACGCTACTGAAATAGCATTGCTGGTAAAACACGTGACCTACCCAGTGTTTTGCAAGCAGTCGGAGAAAGGTATCTTAGTTTAGGGCTAGGTTGTTAGGGTTAAATAATCAAAAGAAAAGGACTGGATAGAGTAAATATGTGAATTCATGTGTGTGCGTGTGAATATTCGAGTGCATTTACATTGGAAAGGAGTGGGAGAATGCGAGAAAGGAAGTCTTTATGGGTACCGATTGATTGTGTGCTCATCGTATACTAAAGCAGTTTGGGACCGGACTCACATTCTGAACCGGAAGTTAAAACGTGATAACAATGAAATCGTGAGGTTAGAACCGCGCTTGTATGAGATTTTTGCACAATGAAGTTTTTTTTTGATTTCACCCTGAAATGACTGGCCAGGATATATATCAGTTATCTCAAGAATTAGTCCATCATTAGAATTTTAGAAATAGCTTCTTGTCTGGTTTCATCTCTTACTTCTCTTTCCATTGATAATGAAACAATAAAACAAAATCTATGGAAGTGAACTGAAAATACCCCAGTTTAAATCTATTCTCATTCAATGACTTGACTTGTTTTTATTTTTGCTGGGCCAGATGAAGCCGAGTGGCCCCCTCTTCCCTTGGCCCAGCGCTCTGTAACAGTTTATGCAAAATATTTTACTTGTTATGATTTATCACGATTTTTAGGCTTTCCATACAAACCTTAACACGACGTACGAAATATTTTGTCATACATAACATAAGTTATCTTGCTCCTCTTGAATCGCTTTTATGTATTTACAAAACTTTAACTGAACTATATCTTTAGAAAGAGCAATTATGCTATCGTAAAAACTCCGCTAGGATTGTCCAAAAATCAGAAACAGCTGAAATTTACTATTTCATAGTAAGATAGAAAGTTAAATATCCCTTTAGAATCATCGTTACTTAATTTTTTAAGCGAAATAACGAAGTAATGAGAAATTAATAAAGGGATTTATGAAGTATCACGTAAACGATCCAATTTACTTAGTGGGAGAGGGGGATTTACTGAATAATTTCAAAAGACATGCTTTTTCTGTAATTCAATCCTGCATCATTTGGAATATACCTTGTGTATTTTACTAGAGATTTGGCTTTATTTAATTTGATTGATTAGAGGGTAACATATCAATTAATTATGATCCATTGAAAGTCTTTCTCAAAGAAGAATCATTGACCTCAAGACTAATACCATTTTCATTTTTCTGCTTCGACTTTCACGATATCGCCGTCGTAAAATCATTAAATTGACGCTGAATATTTGTCTTACATTATACACTAATTACAAATATCTTTCGGTACTTACATTTTGCTAATCTCAATTACTACAGTGTTGACTAAATTCTCGAGTTTTGAACTAACTGCAACTTCACTTACCGTCATCGCTAAGTACTGTGAGGAAAATTTCATATTTTGAATGTTATTTCACTGAAGGTGTCTTTGGCATTTTTCGATTTTCATGTTAAAGCCATAAGTTGTGGAGAGCTGAGACGGTCGACTCAATTAGTGTCTGAAAACCTTATGAAGAAAGTAGAAGGTCGATGTAGTCAATCATACAAGAACAATCCTCAGAGGCCTCTTCTTTCTTCATAATTGCATCGATTTAACTTTCGCCCGATCGCGAAATCTTTTATATAATTGTATCCCGTCGCAATGAGTGAAGTGAAGGAGTCTGTTTTCCCACAGCCGTAGAATAATGAAAAAAGAAAGGACACCAAGGTTTCAGATCACCCCTATCATCAAGTATGCATAAAAAAGCGCAAAGTGATAATATATTTTTTGTTGTTGAAGCATAGCTCTGATACCATGGCAGCGCATTCAGTTTTCCTGGTTGAGTGGTACTGTAGCACAATCAAGATACTTATATACTTTCAGATGAGCTCAAGGCATAGTCAGCAGGACATTTGTCACTAATATTCTCTTCAAGAATTATATTTTCACTGATTTTCTTCTTTTGAATCGTGGAAAAATATTCGTGACGGAGTAAAATACGCAATGGTTTTTTAGTAAATTCCACGTTTTCCTTGCAAAAAGGCGGAATCCGAGAGGAACGGGTTCTTTCGCCTTCAGTTGTCACGCTTTTCCCCAATATTTGAACTTGCCTGTGCTTGAACCTGTTTCATTGTGCAATGAAAATTACGGGACTGACCGAAAAGAAATAAAAAGCTCGGCTTTCATGGTGAGACCATCAATTTGCGTTTGATGACGCAGGGTGATTTGGACCTTTCAGTCCGTCGGAAGAATCTTTTTAATGGCACGTCCCTGTCTTTTCGGGGCTTAATTTTGCCTTTCTCATGCAGAAATTTTACCCTCCTAGAAATTTGAATTAACTTGAAATTTCGAGTTAGTATAAATCCGGGCAGTTTCCTCTCAGTGCAAAATTTTGGCTGATATTTATATATTTTGATGTTTCTGTAAAGTGAAATTTATCAGATATTTATGTTACTATACAACATTTGATATTCAGTGGTAAAAAGCTCAATACTTTTAACAAGTTTAGTCATTTTCCATTGCACCAATAATAATTCGTATACTTTATTTATTTATATTATATACTTATAACTTTCACTAATGTTCACTTTAGGCCCGGTATTTTAATAATTTAATAGTTACAGTGAAGATTATTGTTAATATCCATGAGAATCCATCGCATATTTAGATTAACTCTAATCTTCACTTTAATTCCAAAAGCTATTACATATAATGCGACTTATACTAACGAGATTGAGACTATCAAGTCTCCTCTAACCCTTATCTAACCCTTATTATAGTACTAGGCCCTTAGATGAACAGTATAGTCCATTTTAGGTTTACATTATAATAAGAATAGCTTCTCTTTGAAACATTTTCGTGAAGTATTTTCTCAAAATAAGAATTCTTGTAGATCATTTATAAACTTAAACTTGAGGAAAATATAGCGAATAAAAATCATAAGCCAAGTAAATGTCAGGTATTTCTGCGAAGAGAAAAGGGAAGAAACGTTGCTAAATTCTTGGAAGCGTTCTTCTGAGGTTGTAAATGTTACCTTGGAACGCAATGTCCCGACAACTCAATGACGCTCGTAATGCACTAGGGGAAATTACAAAATTATCGGATGATTCAAACTAATTTTTACGCTTCATTTACGCAATGTCAGGAGGGAATACTCCTTCAATTACATTTCATTACTCTTCACCCCGTGCCTTTTTGCGACTTCCTTTACTTTCATGTTTCTCCTCCGTTATTGATTCGGACGATGATTTCTGAAGCGAACGATTGAGCATCTTAATAAATCAGAGAATTCGTTCTGTTTTTCAACGCCATGCTGATGTACTTTTCAAGAGAACCGCACTGATTTCTTTCTGCCAGTTACGGCACTTTCGCAGTTTTTGTCTACCGCGTCTAGATTCTGTGATTGCGGCGGTTTTCCAGACTGGAAACGCATCAACCCCTTTAGGGCTGTTCCGCTTGCTCTTTACTCCATTCATGAGGATATCTTGATATGAAGAAAGATAATTGAATCTAGCCGTATGAAAACCAGAGGAGGGAGAGATGTCCTGAGATACGTTATACATATATACATACAACCACGCAAATAATTATATCATGATTATGTGTTAGTATAGCAGTGTTTTATATACAATATATTTTATGTCAAGATTCCAGATAAGAATGTATTAACGCTGGAGGTAACGGTTTCTATTGGCATGGATTCCTCCTTAATGGTGGAGGAGGGTAGAAAAGAATAGAACTCCACTTCTGCTTAAAAATTTCTTGTTCTATGACTGAAATATTTAGATAAAGACATAAATCATCGTAACATTCTAACATTACAGTCTGAAACATTTTTATTAATTATTTATTAGCTGCCATTTGGAGCTTGTTTGTTGACATCACCGACAACTCTTCCGTTCTTGACTTGTCTGATTTGATTACAAGGCGATCCGACAATCTGACTTCTAGTTTATATCGGATATACAGAAATCACAAAAAAATGCAATTTAAACTCTACCAATCGCTCTTGTTGATTACATCAACTAAATTATTGAAAACCGTTGGCATTATTGTGAATTGGGTTTGTGTGAACGGCTGATCTTAATTAAATTTTCAATAGTTCAATAATTTGAATGATGGGGAAGATAAACAAATGGCTAAAATAAGTTGACTATTGAATATTTTCATCCGCAGAACATTTGCTGGTTACTTCTTTAAATTTTTTTAGGCACGGTTGGAGACCTTGTTGATCCATCTGATAGTTTTCTCTAAATAATTAACGTTTCCAGCATGATCCCCATCTCATAAATAAGTGAATTTTAACTGAATAGGATTTCGTTTATGTTGATTCATTTAATAACTAGTATAAAGGAAAATTTTGTATGGATCAATCCTTTTCTTAGAAATTTAGTATTAGAGAGCGTAAAAGAGAAATGAATAACATCTCAAAGAAATTCATAGGTAATTACTAATTAGATTTCATAACTCGTTGTTAGTGCTAAAACTAATCTCAAGCCCCCCTTAATCATCAGGATCCAGACAACATTTACCTGAAAAAGACGATTATCATGGATTTAAATCGTGGATTGTAAGCCGTTTGTAAATCGTACATTTAAAATTGATTGATAATTTCTAATTAAATGCGTTATTTTGGAACTTACTACTCGGGGGCTTAAGGGAAAATCAAGGTTAGTTTAATCTTAAAGGAGCCGCAGTAGGAAGAATCAAGCCAACTACGAAAGCATTCTTGGCAAACTTAAGGAAAGGACGACGTGAAGAATGAAAGAAGCAAACGAAGAGGAAAGGGCAGAAAAGAAAGGAGGAAATTAGGTCGGGGGAATTTCCGCGTGGAGGAAAAGAGAGAAAAGCGGCAGACAACCCTGCGTTCGGGGGAATAGGAAATAAAAGAATTTCAAGTTGGCAGAAAAAAGAAGAAACGAGGGGATCGCTATGTGCGTGTGTGCTCTGTTTGCAAATAATTCCGCGGGAGTTCGACTTTTTGTGGCCTTGGAAACTAAGAACGCCTCAATAGGAATTCGGGAATGATACATGTATTGAAGATAATCAACACCGTACTTGGAGAACAAATTCATTACCTAGGGCAATGGGAAGATTTTAGTACTTCTCATGCTTCTTGGATTATTCGCAATATATCCGTCGCAAATAATCCAGACGAGGCCCATGAAGAATTAAATGCAGTGGTGTTTTACGAGTAACACCTACTGCATTTTTCGGTCTACTAAGATTTCTTCGCTGAATTTTGGTCTCGGCTTACGAATGGTCTGTGCAGTACTTATATACGTGCGAAGGAAATTATGATATATTGCTGCTCATTCTTGCTCATCAGTAGAATGGCATGATAGTTCGTAGTGTTTGTATATTTTTCCGATTTACTATTTTTACTATTGGAAATATTTCATATCAAGTATTATGAAAGTTATATATACATTAATGACTTTGAACCACTCATTATTGACTCAGAATAGCAGTACCGTAAACCGGGGCTACTTGAGCCCTGGGGGGTTACTTGGACCCAAAGCAAAAAAAAGGCTGGAAATGGTAAAAAGAAAGACATTTTGCAGTACAAGTGGTGTCGTATAGACAGGAAAATCGTTCCACCGAAACTTATTAAAATGGGGTGTTTTTTATCACCTTGTATATGCTTCTCACAATTTGTTTGCCAAAAATTACACAATTTCCAAGACATCATTATTTCACATATGAGTTTTTGCAATTAAATAATAATTTCATGGCCTCAGAATGTCTCTAAAGAGTTATATTTCCAGACCCTATGTCCTACTGAGGCCCACTACATATTTACATTGTTTAGTCAATGGAAAAAGGTGCTTGGGTCCAAGTGGCCCCAACCTGGGGGTTTCTATGACCCAATTTAAAAAACTAAAATTTTATTACAATCAGCGAAAAATTTTGTACAGAAAAGCTTTTAAATCATTGAAAAATATATAAAACATAGTAAAAAATTTGTTATCAGCACAGGTTGTGCAATAAAGGTATTATTTTGTTCGGAAAGTCCAAAAAATTAGAAATTTTGGGTCCAAGTAACCTCGGTTTACGGTATACAAATAGACTGTTATTCTTTTCAAATTCGGCTGAACATTTTTAACGGTCATTATAGATATTAGGATTCTTGAAGCTTATTTAGGCAACTCCCACTCTCATATCTGCCTTGATGTATTTTTTTGTAAATCAATATTAGTCGCTCACTATCCATCTTTATTCAAAACGCTAAGCACTAAAATAGTAAAACTGGAGCCTGTTCCAAAAGAATCTCTTAGGATACCGTTTTCTTACCGTTATATTTTCGAGGTATATATAATGAATTTTTAACAAAGAGCTTGGTATTGAAATACCTTACTACTCGTATTTTAGGAAATCAGGGAGAAGTATTCGATTTATAGCGGTATTATAATTGATATTCTGCATTTGCAAAGAACCTGAATTATAACGAATATTCAATTCTCTAAGTATAATTGAGTGATTAAATGACATGTTCCATATTGAGAAGCAGACCTTATACGCACAAAAGTTTAATTTCTGCTTCATGATAGCAATCACTTAGACAATATTTGAACACTACAGATGTAGTAACGTGTAAAATTGTGTAAGCATCATTCATAAGTCATTCATAACAACAATCTTAATTTAACTCTCAGTATTTCTATGTATTTAAGGACGCTATTAATAAGTATAAATAGAGCAATATAGGTGACTAAAATGTGTAAATTTACCGATTTTATTGAATTTTGATTTTATCGGTTATTTTGATATTTATTTATCATTTAAATCTGTCCAGGAAGTATTTCTACTAAGAATATGATTTTTTGAATTAATAATTGTTATAGATGCAATAAAATAACATTTGTCGTAGAATATCTCTTTTTATGGAAACTTCCTATATTAAGAATATCCAATGTTTCTAGTTTTTCTCTGTATCCAAATATCTCTTGCATTATATAGAATACCACAACTCTCCTAGGTATCAGATATATTTTGCTGCGGAAAATTAGAATATGTTCCATCGTGTGAAATTCGATTCTATTCATTAAGTACAAATTTATCAGGATCTTTTCATCGCAAGGGGAAATTCTTCTGTTAAGAACCACGCTTGAACGGATGGATCCTTCTGTTTCCTGTAAGTACGGCGAATTGAGTCGTAAAAGACCAAATAATTGCAAAGGTCATTAGAAGTACAAGTACAAACAACGTGGCTGAGGTTAATGTAGTTTTCATTCGGTAATTTTATGAATTACTCCAACAAGAGAGTCATCTTTGGTCGGGATAATCTTAATTTGTATCGAAAAACGCACAGGCTGTTTCTGGAAACTGTAAGGGCGACTCTTCGACCTTTCTTTTCTTTCAAGAGATCCCCCGAGAGCTTGTTAAGACGTGGGGGAGGTGCTCCAAAGTGGTAGATGAGTAAGGGCCAGGTAAGAAGCTCGGGAGAATACACTCATGTATGCGAAATCGAGGGTTTTTCCTTCCAACTCTCGGCGTTCACGTTCGTCGGACGTAATTTTCTTGTTTTATTTTTTACACCCCGTATTTTACGTTCCCTTGTCTGCCGATTTCGAATCCACTGTTCCAGGCAGTCGGACGGTATGCTAATCGATAAACTACCTGGAAAGGTTGTTTGCAGCGAAAGGAGAGAAGAGGAAAGAAAAAGTTTCTATCTGGAGGTACAGCAGGGGCGCATGAGTGCGCGAACAAGAGAAGTGGCGCATCTGACACCATTCCACGGGAGGCTATGAAAAATATTCCGCATTTTTTATCCTTTATAACGAACGAAACATCCGCTCGATCCGTTGGAAATCTCGCGGCAGGTACCTCCTCTAAATTCTCCCACTCCAGTTGCTTTATTTTCCGCTCACATTTAATCGATTTTTGTTCGCGTCTTCCTCCACGGGACCATAAAGCGTGCCTTTCTGTTAAGCCCTCCCGCAGCGATGTTTCGGCAGCTCGTTAAGAGTTCTCTTCATGCGCTTTGCCCCCTTCTCCGCCCCATCCTCGCCACGTTCTCTGGAGCCTTTCCTCCCCCAAAGAGGCGATTATTTTTTCTTCGCGTTGAACGTGGTGCCGCCGCTGGTCGCCTCTTCCCTTAGCTGGGGCTCGTGGTGTCGGAGGACTTTTTTGACTGTGGATGGTTGCGGCGGGTGGTTTGCCGGCGGGAGAGGAAGTGTTCGCCGCGTGCCCCCGCTCTCGGAGTCGCGGAAAAAGGGAGATACTCTGCCTTTTCAGACGTCATTCAACCTGGATCTCTTTGTCAGTCCCCATTCTTCCAGAAGACGTGGCTACCGACGCGCGCGGTGCCTGCTCTGTATTCGATGAGTCGCATTCAGGGAGGTGTTAATTAAAAGACGTTCGTCATTTTCAATCGCGGGACTTCAACCATCCCCTCTTTTGTATCCTTTATTTGGGGCTTCAGGTCTGTACTGAAAACGTACCAGACATGCTGGCATTTTAAGGGTTATATTTCTTTTCGATTAACTTTATTGTCCCGAATAGAGATGCCATCATCTGAATGATGGCATCATTAGATGAATCATTCATATAAATTCGAAATTGCGAGAACTTTGATAAAATAGACGTAAATTTCGTGAATTTTTTCGGAAATAAACAACCCATCCCTTTGACGGCCAAGGCAATTGTTGTACATTGATTTCATGAGATATCCTACATAAATGCACGGGGATAATCAGTTAGTAAACTTTTCCATAATAAATGTACGTAAAATAGGATTTCGTTACTTGCAGGGTGTTTCTTTTACATAATGTAATTAGAAGCAATGGTCCTATGAAATTGAGATAAGCGCCAAAAGAAAGGAAAATGATCATAAAATCTTATTTTAGTCGTGAATCATTCATATAATTTCGAAATTGCAAGAAAATTGATAAAATAGACGGAAAATTGGTATTTTTTGGGAAATAAACAACCCATCCCTTTGACGACCAAAGCAATCGTTAAACATTAATTTCATGAGTTTTCCCATATAAGTGCCCGGGGATAATCAGTTCTTATAATTTTTATAAGAGATTTACGTAAAGTAGGCTTTCACGACTTGAAAACTGTAGAATAAATATTATAAATAATGTTAGGAAATATATTGAGTTATTATGATCTTACCGCAGAACTTTTTTGTGCTTAGGAGGACCAGATATATACGACAATAGATAAATTTTTAAACTAAATTAAGTCCCGTCATGCATTTTACTAGTTTACTAGTTGTACATAATGAGTAAACAACGAAATAACTACGGAAGAATACGTATAGGAAGATTCGGATTACAGCCAAAAATCCAGAGTTGATTCCGGTGTTATAAAGGTTAGTTTTGAATGATAAGATGTCTGTATACAGACAGGTCAGTCGATACTTTTCTAATGCATATTTTGTAGAAATGGGCTCTCATTGATACATTATATGAATATTTTTGTACCGTGTTCAACTCTGAATATTTTCAAGCGAACGATGAAGTAGATAGTTACGTGTTGGAATGCGGAGAAAACCTTCTTAAGCAATTTATATGCGTGAATAGCTCCAATTAATCTAATGACCTACTCGAGCATTTCCTTGCCTACGTCCGCTTGTTACTTCAGACCGACCAGAAATGTAAGCATTTCTCGATTTGCTTCAAGTGCGTCAACGGCTTCGGATGTGAGTCCGCGCCGCGAATGCGGAAGCAATCGCAATCCGCTGAAAACAAGAATTTTCCATTTCGATCTGCACACAAAGTGTGGCGCATTGAAAATAAAAGTAAAAACGTTTTTTCACGATCTCTTTAAAACCACTTATTTTAACGAAACGTTAATGGGCTGAGAAGTGCAGAAATCAATAAGAAAATGAGCACGGATAACGCAATTATTCGTGGGGCAGCCGTGGAACCGGTATTTGCACAATAAATGACCCAATGCACTCCATTAATTTCCATTTCTTGCAACAGCTGGTTCTCCCTGACCAAAAGTCAGATACGCAAACATGATCACAGGAGGAAATGCACCTCGGAATAGGGAATGGCGAAAGGGGTAAGGAGAAAGGAGATTTAGTGGACACGGCATTTCGACCAGTCTTTTATAACGACTGCGGGATTGCGTCCAGTAATGACAATCATGGAGCCGATGGATGATTCGGCATTTCCAATTTTAGATCTTTCCTCACATACCCTTTTATCCCCACCCAATCTCTCTCTCTCCTCCCCCTTTCTCTCCATCTATCTGAATCAGGGATCGACAAACATTTACCGAACTGCCATCCGACATTTTTTTCCTTCCTCCAAGTGAGCATAATTTCACCGCTCACGAATATCTCTATCCCCGGCTATTAAAATCTTGCTTCTCCGCTCCGCTATGCTCTTTCGTTCGTTTATGTCCCAGGAAATTTTCTCTCTCCTCGTCCTTTGGTGTTCCAATAAGCCGCACCCGTGTCCCGGGGCTATACTTTTTCCTACTTTACGGCCGCGAATACCGGAATGCGCCGGTTTACTGATGTTATTGCCTCCCGCGTGTGGTCTTCCTGCGAGGTCCTCGAAGGTACTCCGTAGACTCGAGCTTGATTTGGCCGTAAATTGGTTTTCTGTTACTTTCTCTCGTTATAATTCATCCCCGAGTGACCATTGCCGTGGATGGGCCCTTCACTTTTCCTACCTCTAAAAACCTTTAAGAGAAGCAGGTCCGATCTCGAAATGCCGTCGGGTGACGTTTCACTCAAGCCTTAATGCTTCTTGGGGGATTTCACGCTTCTTTTATTTGGTATCCCTTTTGTTTATTCCTTCTCTTTGGTCCTCCTCAGCTTCCGTCTCTTTGTATCCTATACCTTCCGACGTCTCGGTCGTTTATTTCCGTTCATTTTTAAGGTCTCGAGTGGAGCGAAAAAAACCGATCGAAGGATGTCGCCGCTTTGAGGAGAGGATCGATGTAACATTCGGATGGCTTCATCAGCGGGCTCGGGAGGAGTTATTGGCCGTAATATAAGTAGCTGCGTATGCCGGAGGCGAGGAGGTCTTAATTACCTTCCCGGACATAGGACGAAAGTTCATTCCTTCATTCCTGCAAAGGCTGTTAATTTTTAGGAGGAAGTCGTTAGAGGGAGTTACATCAGTGCAAGCCAAAAGGTTAAATAGGGGAAATGTTTGAGCCATAGAGGCTCATAAAAATCGCAAGGCATTGGTTTACATCGTGCGTACACCTTCGCTGATTATTGTCGATCCAACTGGTAGCAATTCTGAGGCAGTCTGCGGGAATATACTGCTTCAAAGAAAATAAACATTTCCATTCATGCGCTCCTCTTTAATTCAAGAATCTAAATACGAAATTTATATGTGCCGCTGGAAGTTTCGAATAGAAATATAAAGCTATTTCCGTTCAACTTTAAGAATCCAAGATATTGAGGTCAGACTAATAGTTGCGCTCTATGGATGCTTTGAATGATTAAAGCATGTCGTAAAAGATCTGCTAATTATAGAAGCATGACCTCATTGACATTGCGACTAGGCGGAAATACCTCATCTGTTCCTTTTTGTTTTCTCTGTTTAAAAATAAGGAGCCGGGTTATCTTCTAGCCCTTTTTACACATGCACCTTCGACTCGCACAATGATCACAAGAAGTAACCCCTCAAATCTTTACATCCCAGCCCATAGAACCTCTACTCTACAAAAGTCTTTTGTGGTTTACTCCTCCCATATTTGGAATACATTGCCCGACGAACTAAAGGTCACTGCTACCCTGACGAACTTCAAATCGAAGCTCTTCGACTATCTAATCACCAACTGTTAACAGACTCAAACCCAATTTCAATCAATCTCTTAATTTCTTTTGTCAATATTCACATCTATGTTTTGTACTTTTCTGTCTTTAATTAATTATATTTTGAAAATCAGCACTTTTTTTTTGTTTACAGTCATATTTTCCTGTTTTGCAGCTCATGTCTTTAATTGTATGTATCACTATGTAACCAAATTGTTTATAATTCCCTGTTCTGCTTATATTATATATTTTTTTGTTTTCTGTACAACAAACACCACAAGTCAAATTAATTTGTATCTTCCTTGCTCATAGGGGTTATGGTACCTAGAGCATTATAATAAAGCTTATTATTATTATTATTATTATTAACGTGGGTTAAAAATTTTATCTAGATCATTCGACTTTATCACAGATTGTTCGATTTTCAAGTTGACACGTTTCTCTCGTAACTTATATTGATATAATTCTTACTAAAATAATTAGGATTATACGGAAATTCTTCACGTTTCTGCGGCGCAGCGGTTTAGGAATACTACAAAAAAATTCACTAATACTAATGCTTGTAATCCTTTAAGCTCTTCTAAAAATGCATTTTACCTTTACCATAAAGATGTTAAGACGGTGAAAAATAGATTATATAGTATATATATAGTATATATATAGTAGTGAAGTTCTGGTTTGTTAGCTTTCGATTTTTAGGAAGGTCCAGAAGTATAAGCGAGCTATAGAGTTCAATAGCCCACACATTTGGTTAAAGAGGATGAAGTTAGTCGAAGTTTGCTTCCCTGATAGTTTTCGTATTCTTGTGTATATGGTCATCGAAATGGGATTGCCTCATTTCCCTCTGCATTGTCTATTATTCTTCGGTTTTCATCTTTGATCACTTTTCCTGGGTAATTTTTGGCAGCATCTTTCTCCCTAAAGGAACCACATCATGAGAAAACCATTATTTTTTTCTTTAAGAGATATCGGACGGACTACCTTGAGTTAGGGAATTCCGAAAGGAAATAGGAGCAAAAACCAGATCTTTGCGGTGGAAAGTATACAGGTAGGCGGATGGAATCGATCGTCGGGGTTTGGGAAAAGGAATTGATTGGAAAATCGAGAAGGAATCCGAAGACACGAAAATGTTCTCTTTCCCTTAACTTACTCCCGGGACGAGAGCAACTATTCCGCAAGGGCAGAACCCCTAGCGAGAAACAAAAGAATCCTTTTTAACGGATTCCGTCAAAGATATTAAGGACCGGGAAGGTTATACCTTCTAACTCCCACAGAAGGATAGCTTGAAATAAATTGGAGTAACCACGAGGGACGGGAGCAAAAATAAGATAGCAAAACCTCACCCATTTCCCATCCTACTCTGTTTGTAGCAAGAGATGAGGCGCTCGTCTTTTCGGAAAGGAAGGGACCGAAGAAGAGCAAGGAGTAAAAAAGAGAAACGGAGGCATCACCGCAGGGGATTGGACAGATAGAGAGGAATGGTCGTGGGAGGAAAAGGATGGGGATTCTGGGAGATGCTTTTGGAACGATCACAGCCCGAAAAATGTCTCCAGTGAGAGGTGGAGGCGGGTTTGGCCCTCCGCCCGGGAAAATCTCGTTCCATCCCTCGGCAGGCCCCCTGGAGGGTTGAAAACTTTTCGAAAATTGAGAACGAAATGTTTCGGCGTGGTTTTCAGGTGGATGTGGGAGGAAGTCAGGAGAGAGGGGCATTAAAATGTAGAATGGGGTAGCGGGAAGAAAATGAACGTTGGGTGGAGACAGGAAGAGACAGCGAGCCAAGAAGGGGCGATGGACACTTGAAGAACGCTGGACAACAAGACAATTGAATATTTGCTTTTAGGTGGGGAGAGGCGGGGGGATTCCCGTCGCTGAAGACCTCCTCCTCCGGTGCTCCATCTTCATGTCCCACGGCGGGTGCGTTTCGCTTCGTGACTGGCAGGGTGGGGGACCTCTTTCGCGGAAAATAAAGGGAACAATGAGGTTATAAGAGGGTCTCTCTCCCTTTTAACATTCTCCCAGAGACGCCCTGGTTAAAAAAAATTTGAAGTTTTTGCGAAGAATTTTAATACGAAATTGGGTATGCGGGATAGAGGGATGTTCCTTTTACTCCACGTACGATCGCGACATGAGTTTCGCGACTGATAAGTTCACTTTTTCCAACTCTATGTCTCTCTCTCTCCTTTTCCGTCCCTCCACGATTTCGAATTATGTGTGTTAAAACGAAATTTGTCCGGAACCCTCCTCCTCTTCTCTTTTTTTGCGATCAACCTCCCGACCGCTCATACACAAGTCACGACGGGGCCATTAATTTGAATTTTCATTGCTGAATGGCTGAACGGTTTCGCTCAAACGGATTCTTTTCTTCTTTTTTTGTTCCCCTCGGAGACATCGGGGACTTGTTTTTATCTTCTCCTGTTGAAGAGTTTCAACGGAAGGATGTTCGAGAATTTTTCTGGACTGAAAATCTGGAGTTTTAGAGTCGAACGGCTATAAACTACTATTGGAATAGTGAAAAATGCTAATGAGTGAGAACGAAACGAATTCGGTATCTGGGTAATTTAATGGAACGAGGGGGCATTTCGGCGAATGAGCACTTTAGGAAATTCATATGGCATAAAATCCTTTATCATATTTTTTTCTCACGGTATCAGAATGAAGACATCATACTTTTGGGATTGTATATGAAAGTTGGGGCTATAACAGTAACTAAATCGCTGAGAAAATTATTTATTCGATCTTTATCTTTGTCATTCGGATGAAGAAAAAATTTCTACAAAACAAGGCTGCGGGGAAGTATATCAGATAAAAGATGGCAAGAGGTTATTTATTCGTGTTGCGTTAAGATGTTATTTTTTCATAAAATTTCTATGACCACATCCGTTTCATGTCGTCCTATAACGACATTTTAGCGTTTTTATACGCGATACGCTCTGCTGAACTTACAGACGAGTCCGAAAATAGGAGCATAATTCAAATGCATGCGTTTTCATTGATGTTACGAAGCACGGGTTTTATTGAAAATATTTTTATTTTGACTATATTCAAGCCCTTTAAAAAAAAATAAATCAAGCAAACTTTCAAAAATGCTTTAAAGTGAATTATAGCTATCACTTAAACTTCAGTGAAAAAATGATAACGATGCGGAAAACTGTAGTAAACATACATTTCTCTTTTCGTTATTGATCATAAACAGCATTCATGGTATTTCCTTTCGAGCTAAGCCTATTAACACACTCATTCTTACTCAGTAATTTTTCTTCTATGCTTTTCTGCCAGTGGGTACCTCATTTGTTTCAAACACATCAGTATATCCTTTCATATACTATCTGTTTCTCTTAAGAATAATTTTTGTAGTAATTATATGCCCCGCGGAACGGTATTAACTGAATTTTCAAATCAAAAACTTATTATCAATAAAAGTTATGCTTGAATAAATTAGATTGCAGCAAAAATCCTAATCCTCACCAACGGTTTTTCCTGTGAAGCCATTCCGTCTCTACGAAGAGCATTTTTACGAGCCTCATCTCCTTGGGCTAATCTGGGATTTCAGTCGCATATAAAAAAAACAATCGATGACACTAAGAGAAACGTAAACGCGGTCTTAAAAAGAATGTTAACGGAATAAAGAGATCATCCCGGGGAAATATAACATCAAAAGTCTTCATCGTCCCACTCTGGCGAAGGAGAAAACACGGTGTAAATAAAAAGCCAACGTAAATGAAAGATTAAAGGAGAGAGAGGAGAACCCGGAGGAATGGACTAGTGAACCTTTCGCGGGGGAGTGTGAGATGCAGGAGAAGCGAGGGAAATATAATGCGGAGGAGGAAAGGAATAAAGAAGGAGTGGGAGGAATGGAAAAGGACGGGGAAATGGGGGAGATTTTCTAGCGAGGCGGTTTTTGGGGTACTTAAGGGGCAAAGAGGAAGAGTTGACGGGGCAGCGGCCGGGGCGAAGGCAGATAGGATGACCGGTGGGAGGAGGGAATGGGGAGGACATGATTCTGCGGACATCGTCTGGACCCCTTGGAATGCCAACCTTGCTTGCACTCGTCCCCGACCACTATAACCCTCCCTACTTCCCTCTATTCCACTTTAATCTCACCGGCGGCCAAACCTGGAGGTCCTCGGGGCTCCCGTGTTGCTCTTACCTGACGTGCGGCCAAGGATTCTGCAATGGGGAAGGATAGCAAGGCGGGGAATTTGGCGAATTTCGCAGTGTGTAAGAGCTCCCCGGGAGGAAACGATGCAAGTATCCCTTGCGGAGGGGTAATTAGAGGTGGTTGAGTCCGGTACTCGGGAGGGGAACGTCTGCGAACCGGTCACTTATACGACGCAGTTCCGCTTACTTAATTTTATGAGATGAAAACAAATTGTTCAAGGATCAATTAAACCGGAAAATTTAAACATTACATTTTTTATCTCTAAAGAGACGAGGTCCAGGCGACGCTCATGAAATTGGGTTACGCCCATCGACAACCTTTTTGAAATTTTCTCGATCCAAAGTCGACCTGATGAATTCATTAAATAGAAAGATGTAGGATCATATTGAATTTTTCCTCTTTTTCCACTATATTTATCAGATAAATCATTTATCAATTATTGGATTCTGAATTCAAATTACCAATTACAGTTATAGGTTAGGTCGCGTGTTAATATCTCTCACAACTGGCTATTTAATCATCTCATTAGGATATATCTGGACGAGCATATTCTCTTGTTTTTATGTCATACCAATAGGAGATTTTTTGTATGAACTTGACATTTCAATTTAAATTCGAGCAAAATAAATAAATTTACCAAATTTATCAAATTTTCTATTCGTTATTGAAATATTAAGGCACGACATTAACGTTAGATTACACTTCAATTTAATAATAAGGTTATGGGGTTTTATGCTATTGCTTTCAAGCTGTTCTTCATACTGTGTTTTATGCGATTTAAAGCAAAGTAATCTGCTATTAATAATCATGTGGTATTAAGTGATTTACTTTAAAAAATCTTTGTACATCTTAAGTTCTATAGTAAAATTTCTGTGATTCACTTTTTGAAATAATTTTCGATTCCTTCACGCGTGTTCAACATAGTGAATTTGGAATAAAGAAGCTATTCGTTTTTGCTAAGTTATGTTTCATTAACACATAATCAATATTGGATATAGTGTTCGGAATAAAATCCTTATATTTGATTAATATTGCTAAACATTTATTATAACCGATCTTAAAGTGTAAGTATGTATGGGGAGTGTTGAATTCAGAAAAGTAAAATAGTTTATTTTGCATTAAAAAATAAGGATATTAAAATTAAAGAAGACATGATATCAAGGCAAAGTTGGAAAATTTCT
Organism: Ladona fulva; assembly: GCA_000376725.2. Lineage (NCBI taxonomy): Eukaryota > Metazoa > Arthropoda > Insecta > Odonata > Libellulidae > Ladona > Ladona fulva. The sequence goes on along the minus strand of KZ308351.1, from coordinate 257,536 downwards.
GTTCATATTTCGGAAATCCCTCGGAAATTTCGACTTTTATGTCGATTTTTCGCTGAATTAGGGTTATATATTCCTAGGACGTAGAATATCGGACGTAGAATCTATTCCTAGGACGTAGAATAGTAACAGTAATTTAGTAATGGCTGTAATGTTACTTTAATTGAAGACAAAAATCTGCATTTTAAAATCTAATTTTTGCATCGATTTTATTCCCTTTATTGCTCTGATAGACAATTCTACAACCATAGAATTCAATATGATCGAAACAGTTTTCTATCCATGAATATAGCTAATATATCAGCAAAATTTATTCTGTTCGTAAATATTTCGATCGTGCGAGATATTACCGATGTTTACTTATTAAATCGACAGTTGTGCTTTGCGGTATATTGCGATTATCATAGTAAATATTATATTAATATAGTAAATTATTATAGTAAAATAATAAAATACTATGTCTGTAGAGGATTTCAGACCCAGCACTTTAAAAACCATCATTCCCTAAATTTTGCGCAACATTTGTGAGAAATACTTTCTAAACTTGCTCCCACGAGCTCATGCTTGCTTCTCATTTAAATCTTGGTTACGTAGTTCTGTTTGTAGAATCATACCCGATGGTTTAGCGAAAGCTAAGGCGGTAGCCTTAGATGTGACGCGTTTTTTCCAAGCAGAGCTCGTAAATTCTTCACCTCATCCTCTTAAAGACGTCAACTTCTGAATAGACTTCTCCGGCTCGCTTTCCCTACTCCTACGAAAGAGCGCGGTCGACCTCCGCGACTTTGGCATCGTAAGACTCTCTTAGCTCTCCTGGTTAAGCATCTCGATTTATTAGCGCCTTCGCTTACCTCTGGAGCACTTGATTCTCCATTCTTCCTCCTCCCATACCCTTCTGTCCCATCCCTCTCTACTCCTTCCGCATCTCAATCCTTTTCCCTCCTCTTTTTTCCCCGGATTGCATACGTGGACCACCCCTTTTGCTCTCTCCGACCTTCTCAAGACTTATCCAGTTTGCTAGCAGTATCTTAACACCCACACCGTGAAAGGTATTGCCGTACAACTTCGTAACCATGCGTTGAATCTCTCGTCGATGCCCGAAGTAATGTATGTAGATCTGAATGCTAGTCTTAAGGCATTCCCACATAAAGGGGGCATAAGTGTTTCCTACTGTCTGAACAATGAGTTTGTTACCTTCTGATGTGTATCATAAATATCGACATATTTTGTAAATTTCATATTAACCTACATTTCATATAACCTATATGATCTTCATCCTTTCTTCCTAAAATTTCGCAGATATTCCGCTACTTTCATTTTGCGGATGGTTACCAGAAGTAGAAATATTTTCTTGTAATCACACTATACTATATTTTCATTCCATTAAAACTACTCTGAATTCTCACCAGTCAATTAATTTTGATTTGTGTTTTCTTCGTAAGAACAATGCTTAACTTGCAACCTAAGTAAACATTTAAATATTTTCGTAAATATTTTTGACAATCGCTTAAATTTACGATGATACTTTCTAGTCTGAATGTCTTATTATGGAACCGATCGTGTAATTTTGTATAATGTGCCAACAAAGAGCATGAGTATTCGAGAACGCTGTAGAAATTGCCCGATATATTGAGAAATTGAATTATTTTTAGAGATTCCTCAGGGTTGAGAGTGTGATTTTTTTCAATGTGTAACCATTCAGTACAAATGACTGGAGTAGGTTACTACCCTATCTCTTACTAATTAGTAAAAATTATAAGAATTGACCTATCTTCGGAAATGAAATTCATTTTGGGGATATTTGATCCTCTGTGATGGCTTTGATAATCTTTATCGAAACTCATTAATAAGAAATAATATATTTTCCTGATGCACCAGAAATCACCTCTGCGAATTGAAAGCATTTACCTTTATATATTGACCCTGCAAGCCGCCAGCGGAGTCAGTAAGGGGGTTTAAAAACACCATATCTCTCTCTACCTGTAATTGCAATCAGCTTCTCGAATATTCCGTGGAAAAAACGACCAAAGGAAGTTATCCATCCGTGTGACTGTTTTCTTGTAATGCTCTTCCGTTTTCCTTTGGAGCTTGCAGGCTTTCTTAACTGGAATAACAAAAGTAAACTATTTCGTCGACGTGATAATTAGAAATACACTATTTACAAATATACAATTGAATGATTTATTCATTTAAAATTTACTTATCAAAACGTAAGTACACAGAATGGTATATTTTAAAACACACACTTTTCCAATACCTTCCTTCGGATAACATGAATTTTCATTCTTTTCGGCTTAGGTGTATTCCTGAAATAAGTGTTGTATGGACCTACACAATAGGGGCAGTGAGGTTACAAGTAAGCGCTATTGGCTTAGTTACCAATTTTTCTATACTTATTAATACTAATTTTTTAAGATTAGGATTTTCCAATACGAAATAACCCGTAATCACTAATTAAGTAACACTGGTCCATTCTGTTTTGAATACGTATAGAATACATGTAAAATAAAGTAAAATATATGGAGCAATGAAAACCTTTCGGAAGTATTAAAGCATCTGAATGACGAGACGCGATCAACCGCATATCCATCAGCGATCGGTAGAAGGCTACGTATCTGCCATGGCTGCCATATAAGTATGCCTCTACGGACGTTTTAAGAGATTATGACGTTATAATAAATCATAAATATATGCAAAAGCAATGTTTATCCAAAAATATTTAAATTTATTTAATTTAAATCCTGAAGTAGTCGCGCAGACTCTATATTACCCGGACGAAATAGTTTTTGGGAAAATGTTCAAATTGGAGGTTTTGTACGAAATCAAGGGGTTAACGTTATCTTTTTATTTATTCATATTTACTACGAATTTTAGTGAATCAAAGTTGATGACCCGATTTAATTTGATACAAGTCCTTACGTCATTAGAAATTTGCGATTGTGAAAATCGCTCTCCTTGATTTTACCCAACTTTCAATTTCTTTTTACCCTTACACGTATTTGACCATTATATCACTAATATTCTTATCAGTTATTTTGATAAATATAAATATTCCTATAGCTCACTTTAAAACCAGTTGAATTGTAGCATCGCAATCAAACTGTGTAGTTACGAGCTAATCTAATCTTATACTACTTTTTGTATAACAAAAAATGTTAAGCTTTAGTAGAACGAGTTGTACGTACAAGCTTGTTTTATTTCTTATCTGTACTTCATAAGTCTCTCAATCTGAGTATTTTTATGATGCTCATTAGAATAATCACGTCTAATAAGATATGTTAATTTTCGTGTCAATAGGACACGATGCGATTAGTGACGTAACCACATGTCATGCTAATTCTAGAGGGTTGATGATTTAAAAAATATTTTTCGCCATTGTTACTCAGTTGGAGTTACTGGATGTCTAGGAAGATGCATCGACCGGAAGTGATATATATTATTCGAAAGATCGTATTTATGGCCTATTGTTGAGATACGTATATGCCATTGTCATATCAAGCTTAAGATATCGGTCTCCTACGTGTCTGTGTGTCTCTCCACCCTGGCCACCCGTCGTTATCATGCCCTTTGTTTCTCCTCCTCCGTCAGATTTCTGTAGCATCCACCAGCCAAACCCTAACTGAGAAGACATCTCTGTCATAACCACGGAGGCATTTTAAATTATACTCGTGAAATATGGCCTTAGATCGTCGTCACTACGTCAAGAAATTATCCAACTTGAAATGATCCAACCTGCGAATGATGATTGAGTAGACCTAAAAAAGAAATGGAAGCATTTATTGTTGTATTATAGTAAAAGGAAACTCTCGATATTTAAATATATTCCACAAATAAGGATTTTTAGGACTTACTAACTGAAGACACGCAAAGAAATTCTCGGTGAATCTGAAAGTCAATACAAAGACATCAATAATTGACCTTAAAGAGGTTTACAATGAGAGGTGGTGAAGGTAACCCTAAGTAAACGTGAAAATGTTCTATCGAAGGACTTTTTGATGTAAACTTTGAATTCATCATGCACATATCTTGCATTTCTCGTTATCAAAAATATGCATTCACGAAGATTTCATAAAATAATAATACTGACGAGGTTGATAAGAATGTGTGTATAATTTCGAATTAAAAAAAAGGAAACAATCGGTCTCTGTTTTTGATATAATGAAGGCTACAATTATTGCATACCCATTCACATTGCAATAATTAATTGATAAATGTGAGTCTCCTAAGATTAAATGTGAATAACATATTATGAAGTATTCGGTCTTTCTTTGTTAAGTAACATTTATCACTGAATTTCAATTTCTTGTCTTATCTTGTGATTATAAATTTAATCCTGAGCAAACAAGCCCCATTAAAAATATAGAGATAAAAATTTTAAGGAAAATTTCTCCTTTTGAATAAAACCCACTACAAAAAAAATTCAGAAATATCATCATAAAACTAGTTGGAGTGCCTACTGGTACTATACGGTACTACCCTATATCTTTCAAATCACATAACTGAAAGGAAAATTTAAACAGAATAATTTCTCTCTCATAGATAATGGGGGATACATCAAAAATCCAAAAGATTTCGGGAACGTTCTTCTTTCAGGCGTCAACGGGTTTGAGAGAAATGAAATATAATCTTCGTTCAAAATAAGTTCATCATACTGTACAGTAACCAACGCGTACTATACCTGCTTAAATAATTTCCGTAAATTTTATCGCGACCACTCGGATCACAGAAATGATAGCGGGAAGAACTTTCGTGGAATGGCTAAATTTTCATTGAAAGGTTAGCATACTGCCCACAACCGGAATATAAGGAAGGAATAGCGAAGGTTTACTTTGACGGAGAGGCGAAATACTTTAGTGAGTGGATTCTCCGGCGTGAGAAGCAGAGGGAGCGGCAGCTGCCGTCTTTGCACAGCTCTTTCTCTGCCCACTCGACCCTTCACAGCCATTGATACTTATTCCTCTCCTTCTCTCTCACGCGATCCATTCTCCTATCCAACGAAGATTCGTTATTTATGGCATATTCTGCCGGAATGCCCCTCTTCCATCCTGCGTCCGTCTTGTCCAGAGCAATGCTCCGTGCTCTGCTTTACCGTTCTGCAAAGTCGGAGCGGCTCCAGAGGGATAACACTTCGCGTTATGAGTACTTTTTACTGCAATCGCGACGATAAATTCTCTCATTGTTTCGAAGGCAAGTACCCATGGTCTGTTGAGATGGAGGGAGCTTTTATTGGAATGCAGAATTTTAGCTAAGTTTAAGCGCCTTTCAGGAGGCCAAGGCTGGTCTTATAGTCCGTTTTCGCACTGCTTGCATACCTTCTGTAAGAAAAAGATCGTAACCCTTTTATCGTATTACCTTTTGTACGTAAAGAATCGTAGGCTTTAACTATGAAAGATATTTTTACTTTCGTTATTTACTCTATACTTTTTCAAAGAATATATTTTTCACTCCTCCCAAATATATCTTCCTCCAGAAAAATTAATCTTCATTATATCTCGGCCGCTTCCGCGGACTTTATTTCCTATAAATTTTATTACGTTGTCAATTGTTTAAATTTGGGCACAGTGGCCAATACGAAATAACCCGTAATCACTAATTAAGTAACACTGGTCCATTCTGTTTTGAATACGTATAGAATACATGTAAAATAAAGTAAAATATATGGAGCAATGAAAACCTTTCGGAAGTATTAAAGCATCTGAATGACGAGACGCGATCAACCGCATATCCATCAGCGATCGGTAGAAGGCTACGTATCTGCCATGGCTGCCATATAAGTATGCCTCTACGGACGTTTTAAGAGATTATGACGTTATAATAAATCATAAATATATGCAAAAGCAATGTTTATCCAAAAATATTTAANGAAACTCCTTTCAAACGTCAAGAAGATCCGAGCCCTTGTCAAGAATAAAAGGTAATAAATATTATAATTGACCATATATATAAATATTTCAAACAGTTTCTATTGGCCACTCCATAACTATTATGCAGCCTATGAAGTTTAAAATTGCTGAGAAATGTGTCATAAACCTGTTAATTGTCCTTTATTTTTGGATGGATTGATTTAGCTTCGTTTTTAGAACTAGAAGTCATCCAAAATTATCCGAATATATTCCTGAGTGTACTAAAACATAACGTCGACTTTGAATGATAAAATCTTTGAATATTTTAGAGAAACTATTTATTGCGAATGAAACCAGCAGACTAATAATTTTTTGGAAAAAGTTCTTCACTTTCATGATAATATTTTAAGCAATGACCTTAAAATAAAGTCCGACTCTTTCTGAATCCGCTTGTCATCTGCATGAACGATACTTTTTCTTATACTTACATTAAAGGGAGCAAGGTATACCGAGACATAGAAGTTGAAAGTTACATTACGATCTGGAATGGAAGTAAGTAGTAACCATTAGAGTTGAGGTAATGACGGCACACCGCTATAACACCACTGAAGTGCCTCAAGTGTTATTGCAGCCGGATCGTAAACAATTTTCATATTGCGTGATAGCGCGTAGATCCGCTTAAGGTACTTCTTTGACCCGTTACTTCTCTCGCGTAACTTGAAATTACGTGGCTCTAGTTAAGATGTGTGTTTTTCTTGGTGACCGAGGAATAAGTGGTCATTAACAGCTTTCTCTTGACCGAAAAATGATATTTCTTATGAATTATAGCTTGCGAAGAAACGGAAGGTGTTCTAAATGCTGTGCATGAGAATAACCGTTCCACGAGACGAGGGTTATTTATTCGTTACACGCAGAGACATTGGTTATTTACGAAGCGACTTGAGTAATATTTTGCATCGCTTTTCCAAATTTATATTCACATAGAAGTGGTTAAACCCGTATTCGAAGCATTGATTCGGTGCATGCAATCTGTAGACAATATATTTTTTTGTCAGGAAAATATCCACTCTGGATACTGTTGCGCATTTTTGGAGATTGCTCAACTTTGAATAACTTATAAATGAAAATCGAGATAGCGATTTTCTTTCATGACACCAATGGTTTTATACTTTAAATATGAAAATATGTTTGGCTGGATTATAAAACGACAGAAGCAGAGTTCTCAAACCTCAACCTTTAAGAAGTTAAGTTATTTGGCTTTGAGGTGGACTTGTCTCATTCTAAGGAGAGTTGAACATACATTGTAGCATTGGGAGCCGCAGTAAGTTTTTGTAAACTTTATTTTAGTACCTCAAAAATATTCACTACAAATATTACATATATGCATTCAATATTATATAT